>JBBPBR010000001.1:30348866-30374985 GCA_037974775.1 Cicer pinnatifidum | reverse complement strand
TTTTTTTTTGCTTTATCTTTGAACCTTCTTTTATAATGCAAAGGGCAACCCGGTGTTATAAAACCCTCACTGTGGTGGGATCCAAATAAGAGTCAGATCCATTTTGCAAGAGGTAGGTTTCATTGACTTAAACTTGTGACCACCTAGTCACATAACAGAACTCGAACCATTGTTTCAAGGATTCCATTCAACTTTGTTTTATCATGTTATGCATAGTAATAAAGAGTGCAAAGTTTTATTCACACTTCTTGTGGAACACATGGTATGATATACATGTGCACCTCATTTCCATACCAGGAGTCAACTATAGCTATTTAACATAAAGCTTTCTTACTAACAGAACAGGACTACCTCAGTTTTTAATTTTTGGGTGTGGTCTACTTGGCCATATCTTTTCAGTACATGGCCTGTTCAGGTTTTTTTTAGTTCAGTGAGTTTTACTTTTATGTTACTTCTTCAATAAAGGTCCTGTTAAGTAAATTCTATTAGATTCATAAATTTCTAGGTTCGCACATGCAATCTGTCTTTATGTTTTTGACTTGTTTAATACAAGATTTTGATGTTCATACTGTCAGTAGGTTCCTGACTGTCGGTAATTTACAGGGCAACCCAGGCGCCACTTACTGACCACTGGGTGGAGTGTCTTTGTTAGTTCCAAAAAATTAGTGGCTGGTGATACATATTTTGTTGACTATTTGTTGGATGACATTAGCGTCGGCCATCCGACGCAAACATTTTTCCCCCAGCTGATGTGGCAATTTACATTTTAGCGTCGGATGTTTCAATTTAAATGGTAGCGTCGGTTAGCGTCGGCCTGACCGACGCTACGATAGCGTCGGATGGTCTTTGGCCGACGCTAATAATTAGATTCGACCGTTTTAGCCTGGGCCCGACTCCGACGCTAAATCACTGTTAGCGTCGGCTTTTCGCCTATTAGCGTCGGCTTTTGGTCGACGCTAAATCCTGTTTTTCTAGTAGTGGGTGCCAATTTGATCCGTTGTCGCCCACGGGTCAAATACATTTGATAAACTATAAATAGACGTAATAACTCAAATCGTTTCGCAAGGACTTTTGATATAATAATAATAATAATAATAATAATAATAATAATAATAATAATAATAATAATAATAATAATAATAATAATAATAATAATAATAATAATAATAATAATAATAATAATAACCGAATTGAAAGTTGAAATTAAAAATGAGTTTTTTTTAGATTTTTGATTTATCATATGAGCAAAATGATTAATCCACTTATTCAAGTTTCAGACCTATCGCAAATTCTATCAATGAGGTTAATTTCTAATTTGTGATTCTATTCTTATTTGACTATAGATTGATCAAACAAGCATAATCAATCCTATGTGAATTCGGTTTCTTTGATTGGATTAAGCATCAAAATATCCAAATATTACAATTACCAATCAACTGTCGTTAAATTAACAATCAACTGTCAAATAAATTTAATCAATCCTATTCAAATTCAATTTAAGCAATTAGAATATCAATATAATCAAATAAACAAGAATAGAATCATGAATTCAAAATTGACAGTGTAACCTGAATCTCAAGGTGTTGATGAAACTCTGACATTAAATTAAAATAAAAATTCATTATGTGTTATAGCAATATAAATCTTAATATTTTGTTTTTTCAAAAAAGAAATAAAACTGCCAATATATAGTACTCGATATTGGGCTTTAGGGTTTAGAGTTTAAAAAAAACAAGTGACCCACTATTTAAAAGTATAGATTACAAAATTTGCAATTTAGACCCAGTAAAGTTCGGAATTGGTCTTTCTTCCAACACAAACGCTGTAGCTCTGATTTTTAGCTTTCCAACGCTTGCTCGTATGCGTCAATCCCATATCTAGAGCACAAGTGATGGCCTAAAGAGCGAACAAGAGTCAAAATACAAATAATAATTCAAATTCGACCCAGAGTTTAGAAACAAGCTTAAAATATTATTCTAAGCTATAAAGAGCTTTTAAAATACCAAACTAAAAAGCTAGAAACATGTGTCCAAATGGTATGATCAACTGGTTTGGCCATATGTGTTGTTACAGGTTAATGAGTGTTGAAGTTCAAGTTTGAGAGAAACTCCGCCTGGATAGGTGATACCGGGGATAAGGATTGCAAATTGTAATTTACTTATTTAATTTGAAACAATTTTTGTATGAAAACATTATAAGTACTAATAAGTTTTTAGAATTAAATTAAGTAATTATACTTAAATCAAACTTATTGAGATTGCACTATTTTATAGGAATAAAAAAAGTTTAAAGTGTTCCGATTATATTTTTAAAAATGTGATATTTTAAATTTTATACAAATTTAGTTTCCCTCTAAAAGAGTTTTTATTTATTAGCACCAAAAATTCTATAAAAATCTAGTATAAATTATATATATATATATATATATATATATATATATATATATATTATTTCGGGTTTCAGGTGTCAGAGCAAAACATATAACACGAAGGGCATATTCTTTTGGTTAAAGAATAATTCAAAAAAAAATATATTATTCAAAAGGTATAAAAAAGATATTGTTTATGTGATGATGATATTAGAATATTTTTAATATTAAATAATTAATTAAATTAGTTAGTGTTTTTGTAACGTATAAATTTTAATTAATTAAAATGGCTCTATAGGACTTTCAATTGACTCTCAGCAAATTTAAACTCAGTACGTCTAGAACAAAGAGAATAATTTATAAGTAATATAAAAACACTTTAGTTCCAACTCAAATGTTTAATATTTGTAAAAATTAAAAACTCTAATGTTAAGGTATTAAAATAAAATGGAGTTGTAAATATTATTAATAAAGGTTCCATTAATAACCGTTTTACATATGTTTTAGGTTGGATTTGAACTCTATTTCATGTGATTAAAGAGTGAAGTTGTTACAACTAACCTCCGAGACAGCAACTCAACTCAAATGTTAAATTTAATCATCTTGATTTTTTAAAAGAATTATGAAAATTACTATTTTTTTTATTTTTATGTTTTCACACTTTCAATACTTTCATGTCATTGTATTGATAGTTAGACCACTAATAAATAGATATATGTACCATGAAAAATAAATTATTAATCAAAATTATAATGTCATTTTTGACATTATTTTAATTATAACATAATATATAATAATTATTACAAAATATGACTTTTCTAATTATTTTATATGAAAAAGAACAATTTTGACACATAAATCTCTATGACTTCTACTGTTTGCAACAACATACAACCAAGTCTCGAATGCAATAACCACCTTTAGGTTTACCAAGTGTTATTTTACAAAAATTGTCACAAACTGCATCTGTATCTGCACAATGTTCATAATGAAAGCAGCCTGGGGGAATTGTCACAGTTTCAGCTTCTGCTACAACCAATAAAACTCCATTAGAAATATAATCATATGTTATATTGAATCATTTTGCATTTCAAAAACTTAAATTAAAAAATTGTGTATCAAACACTACTCTCATATTTTGCAAATCATATCTTTTCATCGAAAATGTAACACTATTGAGATATGGAACTAGTTTGTTACCTGCAACCATGAGTGACGCAATGCACATAATTAAAAAGGTAAAAAGGAGGGGACGGATGTGTGTTGCCATTCTATTTTGAAAGCTTGAATAAGAAACAATTTGTATTAGGGTATTTAAAATGACTAGGGAAATTATGTTTAAATAATGGCATTCAACTGAATTTAATTTCAAATTTATAATTCCAATTCCGTTTGTAATAGAAATGTAAGTTCATGTTTGACCAAAGTTATATACTTTTTAATATTTATTAAATTTAACTTCAGCATTTGTACAATTAATTTATTACATATTCGATCATCTGATCATAAAGCAAGCAATAGTGGCAAGTATATATCCTTTATAACTAAATTCTTTATTTTGGTTTTGTTTATAATATTATTATTTTTTGTTAAACTGATAAATGAATTTTCTTCTATAACTATATGTAAAGGAAATCCTAACATTTTTCGGTAGAGTTTTCTTATAATTTTACACTTCATTTAAAATATTTTCTTCATTAACAAATGAAACACTTAATTTTTTATACCTATATATAAATAGGATACCAACTTTTAGTGTAACTTTTTTCTTTTAATTTTACATTTGATTTAAATTTTTTTTAATAATTTCGTCAATCTTATCTTTAATCAAAGATGAAAAAACAGGGGTAATTGTGAAGCTAAAAAAAATGACAGACATGGCACCAATAGTTGTCGTATGAATGCAAATATGTTATAATAGTATAATAACACTTTGGATTTATATGTCTCTAATTTTAATGAGAAATTTAGCCAATATATATTACCATAAGTGAAAGGAGTAAAATTATATTATTGAGTTTTAAAATTTTAATTCATCTGACAACTATTGATATTGTTAGCTTGGACGTATGTCACGGGAGCTTGTAGTTATATGAGTTATTATGGTGGTATTTATCATATATTCTTAGAAAAAAAAATTTATTTTATTGATTGTAATCATGCTGATGAATTCGTTCAACAAAGGAGGATAATTTTTTTCCACAATATATTGTAACATAAAATGGAAACATTAATTAGTAAAGAAGGACTAGCTAGTACAAGCGAAGAAAGCAGGTCGCCACCTACAGTCAACTAACGTCTAACCTACAGTCAAATAACGTCTAACCTACCTTACTCATTGTCTAATGTCTTCCACATTGTCTAACCTCCCTGTACACATGCTAAAGTATTTTCTTTTGTATTTATATAGAATCAAGTATATAGATCAAATTACGAATATGTGTCCCAAGTATTATTCTTATCAAATGATTATAGGTTTTAGCATTTAAGAACTTAAGATTATTATTGGATCCATTAAAGACATGAGAAGTGAGAACTAAATAATGAAATTTGTATATGTAACATCCTAAATTTGATAATAAACTATTTTATTAATTAAATAGGATTTTAAATAATTAATTTGATGTTAAAATTATTTTAGAATATATGTTGATAAATTTTGTGAGTAATTTTTGTTATAAGGATGCTTTCTATGATGTGCTGGTTTGATAGATGTTATATTTAATGAGCAATATATATAATAAATATTTATTTTATTATTCTATATATTTTTCTAAAAATAATAGTATTTTAGTGTAATATTTAAAAATAAAAATAAAATATTTTATGCGATTTTACGTGTATATACGTTTACCCAATTAATGTAATATTTTTCTGTGCATTAGATTGATGTTAAGTATGTACATAGTTATATTTCAATTATTTATAACTACTTAAATTATTTAATTTATAAATAAGTATCTTGAGATGTTAGAAATATTGTGATTGATTTCCTTTACTTTTATGTATAACATATGACATGATGATTTTATACATCTTTATTGTGATTTCGTAATTAATATAAATTGTTGATGTTATATTTATTTATTTTATCGTTTTGACTATTTTATAAAGATGATAGTATTTTTATGGGTTGATTTTGAGAAATATTATAGTAATAATTATAGTTATTATAAAAATGTGTTTTATGGGTTAGATCCATATAGAAGAATAAAACCTAATTAAACATATTATTAAAAATATAAATAAATATCCATATAATTGTTTCTTTAAATTAAATAGATAAATAAATAATAATGATACATTAAAATATATAGGACAAGCTAAATTGTAGAATCCGATTGATATATGTAAGGTAGGCATGGGCTGCTAACTAATTTTACAAATATTTAGATGAGTTTGTGAGGTTTTGCTAATATTTAGATGAGTTTGTTAGGTTTTGCTGCTTGTTTTCTATCCGCCGCTTTCTAAAACAAAAACATAAATAAAGAGACCTTGTGAACCCTGATTTGTACTAAAATAAAACAAAACAAAGAAAAGGGAAGGGAGTTGAATGGGAAGCCGTAGAACCAAAGAGTAAACACAACAACAACCTATCGTTTTTGACACCGGTGATCGATAACTGTTTCGTAAAAGCTTCTCCGTTTTCATCCAAATTTGAGTATGTTATTTGATTCATTTAACTCGTCAATTAAACATAATTTTCCAGATTTTTAACAACCCCAATTTCTCTCTAAAATACCCGACTTCTTCGTTTGTAGAATTCGTTATTTTGCACCGTTCTCCTTCACCGTAAGTCCGATTTGAGTGAAACCAACGCCAAAACGACCGTGTGAAACGTGGCTATATTATTCACTGATTGGTTTTCTGATTTATGGTAATTTTCTTTGACCAATTTTCGTATTTAGTTTTTTAGAATATCTCCTCATAATTTATTTTTGACGTTTACCCATATATTGTCAAGCTAGATCGATTGAAGGACAAAGAGTCAAAGAACAAAGACTGTTTGGGCTTCGAATCATATTCATAGGTGAAAGCGTCAAAATAAGGTAAGGGGTGAGAGAGCGTTTGAATTCATGAGTATAATATATTGTGAGATGAAGGGAAAAACTGTATTTCCCAATGATTCATCTAGGACTTGCTACGTACGGCATTAGCCCTTTGAGAGATAAATTTAATTTGAAATATGAGAATTGTGAGATTAAAATATGAAATAGAAATTTTAAAAGGTGTTGATTGATTTAATTTTCGATACTTGTGTGGTAGTTGATATTTGTTATTATTGTGATGTTGGATGTTGAATGAAATTATGTGTACATGTTTGCTTAGATGAAATTATGTGATGTGATAATAAAATATGGATGCATGGTTTGATATATGCTTACGTGATGATAATGATGATTTTTGATTGATGATAGTGATGTTATAAAATTGTGATGAGTTTATACAATGATTATGATTATTTATGATTAATGATATTATAAAATTATGATGAAAATATTGAAGTACCCCATACTTGATAAGATAGTGATGATTCTTAAATATGGTGCTCTTAATGGAGTAGTCTAAGCTAACTAGGGGAAGAAAAATAAATATTGTGAATTTGTGAAGTGAAGATTATTTTGCCATCATATAGTTAGGGTCTGACAAGCCTAGTGATTCTGGGGAAGTACAACTGAATGAGCCTGATCGTGGCAGTCTGCTGTCGAGCATTAAGGCAAGATTGTTAGACCTTGGAGGTATTCCGGTGGGGAATTCCTAGGTGACTTGGAGGTAGCACTCCAAATATCGGGAGCTATCATGCAACACACGTTTACCTCGACTGTCGTGTATATGTGTCTCGAGTTGAGTTGAGGGGATCTATGAGGACAGGGCCAATTTGAATTGTCCATCCAGCAGGATGGTGGCATAGTATCATGGCCTCCTAACCAAGTACTTCAGAGTTAGAATGGTACCACATTGTGAAGTAGAGTCTAAGCTCATGCATAGCATTGCATTTCCTTGTGATTGTTTTGTTGTGATTGATGTGTTTCAAAGGTAATATTAATTAGATGATTTGATGCATATTATAATGAGATGATTATTTTACTTGAGTGACTTTGATGTTATAGTATGATACTATTTAATTAAATATTTTGATATATCGTAAAGTGATTATGATACGGTTCTATTATGATTGTTTGCGTGTTCTTCTTACTCATATTATACTAATAACATGATTTCAAAACTCACCTCCTTCGTTGTTTGTGTTTGACTGGTTGGGCCATGCGTTTGCGAAATCACAGTTATTACAGGTTAATGAGTCTTGAAGTTCAAGTTTGGGAGGAACCGCGCTCTGATAGGTGATACCGCGAATAAGGGTTTTAATTTGTATTTTACTTATTTAATTTGAAACAAATTTTTGTATCAAAACCTTAGAAGTACTAGTAAGTTTTTAGAATTAAATCAAGTAATTAAACTTAAATCAAGTTCATTGAGATTAAATTTTTTTATTTGAGTAATAAAATTTGAATTGTTGCATGTGTACTTTGAGAAACGTGATATCCTAAATTAGTTACAAAAGTTTTTATTTCCTTGAAAATATAATTTTATTTATCCGCTTCAAATTTTATAGGAATATGATATAAATTATTATATATATATATATATATATATATATATTATTTTGGGATTTAGGGTGTCACAGTATCAGAGTAAAATATAGATTAGATGTAATTTGATCAGAGGAAGAATTGTATTAGAGAAAGTCTAATCGGAGGAAGAATTGCATCTGAAGAAGTCTGATCAGAGAAACTTGTATCCTTTTTATTCATCAATAACTAACTCTCAATCTAAAATTTAATCACTTCAAATTTCTACATCTACAATAGGGTGCAAGAGACTATATAGCATTCCTCTATAGGAAAACATTGTTCCAATACCCCAAGAAACCACTTATGGCTCAATAATCCAAAACCAAAGGATCCATAAATTCATAACATAACTAAAACTACAAAATTTGTTTCCATTATGGCCAAATGATTACACTAATCTCTAACAACTTAAAAGCTGATAAAAATACTGTCAAAATTTGCCTAACATATTAGTTAAACTGTTTTTAAATACTTTTGAATGAATATTTTTTATTTATTTATTATTCATTCAAATTGTTATCCTCCGTTTCACCCACTATGCTGGAATCCGGCAGCTTACAAATTCCATCACTGATCCTCTTAATTTCACCTATAAGCTAGGGATACTTCAAAATATGCTAACCTTACATTCAATATAATCTATATTACTTTAACTCAATAGAAGTCAATTGGTTATGAAAGCTTATCTCTATGTATTTCTCTTGACAACCATCTAAATCTTCTTTAATAGTTTCGTTTAGAGCTTCCTTGATTTCCCTCAAGTTTTGACTATTGAAACATCCTTCATCTGATTTTCCTTTCTTACAAGGATTCCTACAATTCTTCTCAACACCACCCTAAACAACCAAAAGAAAGACTTTATCATCTTTTTAGAATAGGTGTCACTCATGTAAAGACAATTCATATCCCCCAACAAATTACATGTCTTTTTGCCATAGTTCTGTATACCGAACAGAAAATATTAAATTGATCCGATTTAATATTTTGTGAAATGATTTCTTAGAGCATATAGAAAAAAGAAAAGAATCCTAAATTTAACAAACTACCCAAATTCCAATGGTTTCAACCAGGCTTTGATACCAAAATGTAAAAACAATCACCATGTATCTAGAATATGATAATAAATTTTTTCATTTTAATTAATAGAGGCAATCATTTTTAATATTGAGCGTACAATCATTGAAATAAATTGTTTTGTAGAGTTTACAATTATCCTCTGATATACCAAAATAACAAAATACATAAGTTCATAAACATTTACATTGATGCAGGTTTGTATACTCTGGTCTAGGTCTAGCCTTATCCCCTTTTATAAGCTATAATACATAAAAAATGTGGGGTGAGATAAAAATCGTAGTGAATTCTAAAAAGTATTTTCTCTAGGTGCAACATAAAACATGATACGAATATGAATTTCATACTTAAAAAATCTTTATCCCATACTTTTCTAAGAAAAGGAGTTTGTAATTTGGGTGCTATGTATTTGTGTTGTTTGATTCTATTTTCACATTTGTAGTTTTTTCAATTTGATAAATGTCTCTGTTAGCTCGTTTATATTGTATTTATTTGGTTCATATTATGAATGATTCTAATTTTATTGTTTTCATTTTGTATCGCACAACTAATTTGTGTATGTTTTGTTGTTGTAGCTTCCTGTCAAAGGCGGTGAATCTAGGCGTGGTATTATCCTCATAGTTTGGGCTATTACATGTCAAAGGTTTTATTTTAAGTCTTGGTATGAACTTTTAACAAAGTTTGATCTGTTAGTCTATTAAAAAGTCTATTTTATGTTAAGGATTTAAAAAATGACATTTTGTCTACCAATAATAGGCCAACAAAAAACATGACTTTTGTTCACCCTTACAATTATAAAACTTTTCGAAATATATTTCATATATATATGAACAACAATTATAAACAAAATATGTTAAATTTATAATATAACGGTTAAGACAAAGAATAATAAGTATGAACGCAAGAAGTGGCAACATAAAATGAGGATTCAAATTTCTAATAAAGGATGTTTTATTACAAAAATATAAAGAATGTTTTTAAAAGAGAGAACATAAAGAGATTTAACAAAAAAAACATGAAAAGTTTTTTATTTTACTACTATTATATATATATATATGGGTCGACATGTCCAGCTTAACAGATTTTTAATTGAACTCGAGACTGGCCGATCCAATCTTTTCAAAGGCTGAGCTATATACTCTTTTTCTGCGGCCTGACTTATCCATATTCCAAGCTGAATCATTTACCAAAGTTAAATTTGAGTGTCAACCATTAAAATACTCAAGTAAAACTTAACTTAATTGTGGACATTTTGAGTCAATAAAGACAAAAAGACCTTTGTTTCTTACTTAATTTTCTGGTAATTTTTAGTTACTTATCTTTTTCTTTACAAAGATAACGAATGAGTGATCCGCTGCCGTACACGGGTCAAATACAATTAATAAAATGTAAATAGAGGTCAAAACTCGAATAATTTTAGAAGGATTTCTGATAAAATAATAATAATCGAATTAAAAGTTAAAATTAAAAAGGCGGGGGGGGGGGGGGTTTAGATTTTTTATTTAACAGATGAGCAAAACGATTAATCCACTTATTCGAGTTTCAGGCCTATCACATATTCTATCAATGAATTTAATTTCTAATTTGTGAATGTATTCTTATTTGACTATAGAATTGATCAAACAAGTATAATCAATCCTATGTGAATATGGTTTCATTGATTGGATTAAGCATCACAATCTTGAAAATATTACAATTAACGATCAAGTGTCACAAAATTATAATTCAATTAAATTCGAAATCGAAACCAAATTCTGTCAAATAAATTTTAACGATCCTATTAAAATTCAATTTAAGAAATCAAAATATCAATATAATTAAATAAACAAGAATATAATCATGAATCTAAATTGACAGTGTAGCTAGAATCTCAAGTTGTTGATGAAACTCTGAACTCGTGGATTCATCTTATAAAATTAGCCTTCTATGAAATTAAAATAAAAACTATTTATTTCTTGTAGCAATCTGAATCCTAATTTTTTCATCCGTAGAAAAGAAACAAAATTGCCAATATATAGTACTTAATATTGGGCTTTATTGTTTAGGGTTTAAAAACAAGTGAACCGCTATTTAAAATTATTACAAAAGTCCAGATTAGGAAATCTGCAATTTAAGCATAGTAAAGTTCGGAATTGGTCTTTGGTTCCAACATAAAAGTTATAGCTCTAATTTTTAGCTTTTCAACGCTTGCTCATATGCGCCCAACCTATATCCAGAACTCAGGTTATGACCTACATAGCGAGAAAGAGTCAAAATACAAATAATAAAATTAAAATATAAATAATAAAATTATAATTCAAATTCGACTCAAAGTTTAGAAACAAACTAAAAATATTAATTGAAGCTATAAAGAGCTTTTAAAATACCAAACTAAAAAGCTAGAAACATGTGCCCAAATGCTATGATCAAATTCCCCCACACTTAAACTTTTGCAATCCGAGCAAAACAATGCATGTGATTCCAAATATTCTTATGAATGCAAAATAGTGAGAGAAAAATAAATATTTCTAGCTTAAGAAAATCATGAATAGTTTTGTTATTACAATCAAGGCAAACAAGAGGACAAGTTAACTACATAATGCATCATAAGTGATAAAGTCTTCCTAGGATATAAAATTTTCTCAAAGTGTTTATACTCAAATGGTTTTGGGCTACTATTTAAACTCAACGCACGTCATGAAATCTAGCACTACCATAGGCTTGACAAGCCTCTATAATCTATATTTGAAACATATGCACATAATGATCAAAAGTTCTTTATTTAGGTTGTAACGTGGACAAGGTAAGGGTGAGATAATCCTAAAGAGATTAGGGTTGAAAATGAAATAGGATAAATGAGTAATGATTAAGAGAGAAAAACAGCATTAAGAAGTAACTCAACAAGACATCATTGACTTTTATTTTCATACTCTCTTTGCTCACAACACAACCATTTTTCTTCATATATATATATATATATATATATATATATATATATATATATATATACATACTTTATAACCCTCAAATTTAAACAAACATGTTGAGTACCCCTACACTTATTTAAGGAAAGACTCATTTATCCCCCATGTTTGGGCCAATTCATTGTTTTTTTACTTTTAGGCTTGCAATGAGCTATATAAAAAAGAATAAGATAATTAGGCTCAAAGGGGCTTAAACAAATGGATAATTGTATGGTAGGCTTATTTGGCTAATAGCTTAATCAAGAAACAAATGTCTAGATCATTTCAATATATGCATGCCGACAAGAGTCAAGTCAAGTTCTGTCGTAACTAGCAATCATGAGTGATATAACACATAAGAAAAAAAAAGATGTAAATATGTTAGTCCAATTTATTTTACCAAGAACGCAAAGATCCTATCCAATCATGCTAGTCCAAACAAACTCTCAATATTTACAACCACAAAACTTAATGAAAAAGCATGTAGTGCAATGTCCATTTGTATTTATTATTATTTTTTTATTTTATATTTTGAAATATAACAATAAAATCATAAATACTAAAATCCTAAATAATACCCCCACACTTAAATTACACATTGACCTCAATGAAAGTAACAATTATAAAATAAGAGTAAGTACGTAGCTCCCTGTTTAAACTTTTGTGTAGGTGGGCTTTTCCAAGGAGAGTTCTTCTATGGTAGCATCTTCAAGTACATACCTCTCATGGAATAGCTTGAGGCGTTGTCCATTTACTTTGAACATTTTCTCAGTGTTTTCAATGTTTATTTCCACTACACCTAGACGGAAAATGTTAGTGACAACAAAAGGGCCAATCCACTTTGATCGAAGTTTCCCAGTCATAATTTTCAAACAGGAGTTGAACAATAAAACTTTTTCAAGGTGTTGCAATTGAAGCTTTCTCTCAAAACCTGGTTTCTCCATCTCAAAGTTACAACTCTTGACCGTCCAATAAGCACAGTTCCCTATTTCATTTGGGAGGTGTAAGACCCTTAATTTTAAATACTAAATTATACAATTTTAGGGTATTTTGTGTTAAATTTCTTAGACTTTTAGCTCAGTTTTTGGTATTGTGTGAGTTTAATGCCAGAAATATTTTGATGATCCGGTTAAAATTATTTGTCGAAAAATAATTAATTTACGTTACGAAGAATTTAATACCAGACAGTTTTGTTAAAAATATCTCTGGTTGCAAAAAAAATTTATTTGTTAATTGAATTTCGACGAGAGTAGATAGTTTTATCAAAATGGTTTGGGAAGTGATGGGAAGTGATGTGGAAATGATGATTCTACAAATATCTAAAATATTTAGATATTTAAATATTTATTGGTTTAGGTTTAATTATTATATATATATATATATATATATATATTATATTACATATTATTATTATTATTAGTAATATTATAAGTAATATATATGTATATATGTTAGAAAGTAAGATGAACAGAAACAGAGAAGACATAAACGTTTCCCTCACTGCCTCGCGAGTCCTTTTGTTCGTTCTCCCTCATTCTTCTTGCTTTTCTTTTGCTTTCTTTGGCTTTAAGAAAAGGAACCCAAGGCTTGGTGGATGAGAAGACAAGGATTTCTCAGTTTCATTCTTCCTCTTTGATTCGAAAATGAAGAAAAACGGTGTTAGGGATTTTGAAAATTGTCAATCAAAAACCCCCACTTTTCTACTAGATCTAAGCTTCGTTTCAAGAAGTGATTGAAGGGAAAGTTGCTCACCTCCATGCTACGGTGCTAGTGAACTAACTTTGGAAGCGACGTTGCGAGCGGAGATTTTATTGGAATTACTCGCAGTACTGTAATCGCTCTTTAAAGCTAACGTTAAGGTAAGGGCTCCTTCCAAACTTTTAGTTTGCATTTAGGGACTTATTTGTGGTTGTGTGGAAAAGAAATTTGTTAGGGTTGAAGTGTTGATTTGGGGAAAATGAATTTAATGCTTTTATGGGTGAAATATTAGAGTTGGGTTTTGGTGATATTGATGAGTGTTTCATGGAAAATGAATTTAACTAATTTATGTGTGGTTTCGAGGAAATGAAATTTGATGTGTTTGAGTGGTGGGTTGAGATAATTTTGTGGTTGTCGTGTTCGACGTGTTCATAATTAATATTTGTAAATTTTGAGATGTGTTTGTGTGGATTTTGTGGAAAAATGAATTGATGTGATTTGGTGTGAATTGTGGCTTGAATTTGAGAATATGTCTCATTATGTTCTGTGTGGAATTTGAAAACCATTAGAGTTAAACGAGTATTAAAAATGGGGAATCTTTTAATATCTCTGTTTACTTAATGTTTGTAGTGAAAATTGTTAGAGTTAAATGAGTATTAAGAATGGGGAATCTCTTAATATCTGTATTTACTTAATGATTGTCGTCGAAATTGATAGAGTCAAATGAGTATTAAGAATAGGGAATCTCTTAATATATGCATTTACCTAATGATTGTCGTCAAAATTGTTAGACTTAAACGAGTATTAAAAATGGGGAATCTTTCAATATCTCTGTTTACTTAATGATTGTCGTGAAAATTGTTAGAGTTAAATGAGTATTAAAAATGGGGAATCTTTTAATATCTGCATTTACTTAACGATTGTCATGGATAGAGTCAGAGTATGCTCATGCATTTCATAGTACATGGCGACCGGATGGGCCATGGTGATAGTGGTTACCGGATGGGCCACGAGATGATTCCATGTGATTTATTGGTTCATCTTATCCTTGCGGGGATTGCCACATCGTGTAAGGTCTGCGATAGGTTGCACATTTTTGGTAAATCATGCTGACCCGTGATAGGTGGCACCTCGGTAAATAGTACTTCAGCCTGTGATAGGCGGTACATTTACGATTTACGTTTTTAGTAAATCATGCTGACCAGTGATAGGTAGCACCTCAGTAATTTAGTACTTCGGCCTGTGATAGGGGGTACAATTATGATTTACGGCCCTTCGAGGAGGGTTTTGGTTTGGAATTCCGAGCCCATGCATTTTGGCATATACGCATTGCTTTAGGGTGCTTGGAACGCGAGTCATGTTTGATTTAAGATTATGATTGAGTGTTTGAACTCAAGTAGTCGTGGTGATTGTGTTATAATTTCCAAGTGTGGATGTTTTGGAATTATTTGTAACTGTGATTGATTGCAAAACCATTTCGAAACTCAAGATGTCGTGGTGATTTTGCTATAATTGTTAAGTGTGATTGTTTGGATTTGTGTGTAAGTGTTGATTGGTTTCGAAACCCTTTAAAAAGCTGAATTTTGCTGTTTTTCTGCTGATGTCTGATGTGTATTCGACTACAGCAAGCTGAATTTTTGCCACTGACTTAATGTGTAGTCGAATACAGACTGTTGTAGTCGAATACAGACATGTTGTTTTGCTACTGACTTACTGTGTAGTCGAATCCAGAAGGCTGTATTCGAATATAGACATGATGTTTTTGCTGCTGACTGCTGAATCAGCCTTGTATTCGAATACATAGATGCTGTATTCGAATACAACAATGTAATTTTGTTAAAAACTTCATTTTTCAACTTTGTTTATGCATGTTTGGCATATGGAAACCCTTTTAAGGTACATGCTAAGTTGAAAGGTTATTTTGTGCATTTAAAAACTTAAATGTTGTGTGTTAATTGTTAATTTCGGTTGGTGACACTTTACAATTATTGTGGAAATCTGGGCATTGCCCTCAGATGAGAATGAAGATCTTCCTACAGGTTAGTACCCTGTGAATGGGAATGTAGTTGGACACACTTGACTGGAGCTGTGTTAGGAGGGTCTTGCGGGGCGCATGAAGATTACTCGGGATGTATAGTTTTGTGGAATGATCAGATTAGGTTGACGTATAGGTACTAGAAGTCTTTCTTTTGGGATGTGTTTATTTTAATTTGGAAGACTGTGCCTATACCAATATTTTCAGCTTGACATTTTATTTTCGATGGGTTCCATGTACCACTTTTTGATTTGTAAATACTTTGGATTCGTATTTCAAAAACTATTCAACTGCTTGTAAATTATGTTGACTTATTTGTCGTTGTGTTATGACTTAAATATTTATCCAAAGGTATTATCTTATTTATTTCTTTGTTATTATGAATTAGTTTTGAAAAAAAATACACTCTCGCTGTTAAAACTCGGGGTGTTACAGGAGGTGTCATGCCTTACGAAACATAAGTCGATAAGGGGACAACCCTATTGGTATTTTTTAGGCTGTTCTATGATCCCAAAGAGCTTCTTCAAGTCGGTGGCTCTAGTATTTCCTGTTTGGATGCACCATCTTTTCTAAAATATGTTTGATTTCCCTATTTGAGACTTCAGCTTGCCCATTAGTCTGGGGATGATAAGGTGTAGAAACTCTATGCACAACCCCATACTTCCAAAGCAAAGCATCCATGGTACGGTTGCAAAAATGAGTGCCTTGATCACTTATCATGGCTTGGGGTATTCTAAACCTGCAAAAAATATTTGATCTCATAAAACCTACAACAACTTTAGAATCATTAGTCGTAGTGGGTATTGCTTCCACCCTTTGTGAAACATAATCAACAACTAGTAAAATATAGATATAACCAAAAGATATAGGAAAAGGGCCAATAAAGTCAATGGCCCACTCATCAAATACTTCACAGAAAAGCATAGGTTATTGAGGCATCTCACTCCTACGAGTGATTGTTGTTGCTGCTATTTGAGGCATTTCACAAGTTTTGTAAGTCTCAAAAACATCTTTAAACAAAGTGGGCCAAAAGAAACCCGAGTCAAAGACTTTTCTTGCTGTCCGTTGAGGACCAAAAGTCCTCCAGTTTGAGAGGCATGACTAAAATAAAGAATGGATTGTGCCTCTTGGTGGGAAACACATTGCCTAATCACCTGGTCACTACATAATTTCCACATAAATGGATCATCCCGCACATAGTATTTGGAATCACTTTTAAGTTTGTGTATGTGTGTTCAAGATGCATTTGCAGGAAGGACTCCATCAACTAGATAATTAACTAAATTAGCAAACCAAGGAGTTATCTCACACAACTATAGCATTTGCTTATCAAGGAAGTCATCTTGAATGGGGATGGGGTCCTCAACCATTTCTATTATGCTCAAATGATATGACACCAAATTTTCAGCTCCACTCTTATCTTTAATCTCTAAATCAAATACTTGGAGTAACAACATCCACCCGATCAATCTCAATTTTTGCTTCTGGTTTCTTCAACAAGAACTTCAAAGGTGCATGGTTAGTAAAAACAACTTCCTTCAAACCTAACAAATATGATCTAAACTTATCAAACTGCAAAAACAATAGCTAAAAGTTCCTTTTCAGTGGTACTATAACCATTATGCCTTGTTTAACCATAAAATGACATTTTTCATAATTTAGCACAAGGTTAGTTTCAATACATCTATGCAAAACTCTATCCAAATTGTTCAAGCATGCATCAAATGAGGAACCATACACAGTAAAAGCATTCATGAAAACTTCAATACAATTTTCTATCAAATTAGAGAAAATACTAATCATGCAGCGCTGGAAAGTGCCAGGAGCATTGCATACGCCAAAGGGCATCCTCCAATAGGCAAATGTTCCAAAGGACAAGTGAATGTGGTCTTTTCTTGGACCTCTGGTGCAATATGGATATGAGAATAACCATAAAAACCATCAAGAAAACAATAATGTGACTTACCAACCAACCGTTAAAGCATCTGATCAAGGAATGGTAAAGGAAAATAATCCTTTGTAGTTGCCTCGTTTAGTCTCCCGTAATCGATGCATACTCTCCAGCTATTCTGTACTCGTGTGGGGATAAGTTCATTATTTTCATTTTTAACCACTGTGAGTCTAGTTTTCTTAGGAACTACCTGCACCAGACTCACCCATTGACTATCAGAGATGAGGTATATAATGTCTGCTTGCAATAGCTTGGTCAATTCTTTTTGTACAACATCCAAAATTAATGGGTTAAGTCTCCTTTGGGGCTGCCTGAGTGATTTTAATCCATCATCCAGTAGTATCCTATGCATACACGTGGATGGGCTAATACCAGGAATATCAGCCAAGGTCCATCTGATTGCTTTTTTGTGTTTTCTCAAAATCTACAACAACTTCTCTTCTTGTTTATCGTCAAGTCTGGCTGAAATAATCACATGTAACTTGCCTCTTCCTTCTAAATATGCATATTTCAAATTTTTAGGAAGTGGTTTAAGCTTTATAGTCAGTGGTTGTTAAATGGAAGGTACAACACTAGTGGCTGTGACACACCCTACATCCCAAAATAATATATATATATAATAATTTATATCATATTCCTATAAAATTTGTAGCAGATAAATAAAATTATATTTCCAAGAAAATAAAAACTTTATATTTAATTTAGGATATCACAATTCTCAAAAATAAAAATAAAAACACATTAAACTTATTTTATCCATTAAAATAGTGCAATCTCGATAAGCTTGATTTAAGTATAATTACTTGATGTAATTCTAAAAACTTACTAGTACTTCTAAGGTTTGCATACAAAAATTTGATTCAAATTAAATAAGTAGCCAATCAAACACAAACAACGAAGGGCTTGATACTATGCCACCATCCCGGTGGACGGACAATTCAAATTGGCCCTGTCCTAATAGACCCCCTCAACTCAACCTGAGACACATATCCTTGATAGTCGAGGTAAACGTGTGTTGTATGGTAGCTCCTGACATTTGGAGTGCTACCTCCAAGTCACCTAGGAATTCCCCACCCGAATACCTCAAAGGTCTAACAATCTTGCCTTAAGGATCAACATTAGACCACAAGGATAGGCTCAATCAGTTGTACTTCCCCAGAATCACAAGGCTTGTCAGGCCCTACCTATATGATGACAAAATAATCTTCACTTCACAATTTCTCAATATTTATTTTCTCCCCTCGTTGGTCTATGATACTCCATTAAGACCGTCATCTCAAACACAAATTGAAATCACAATTATTTCACCAACTTTAGGGTTACTTCAATATTCTCATCACAAATCACAACATCACTATCATTAATCATATCTCATCACATAAACTCATCATAAATTTATAGCATCACTATCATCGAGCATACATCATCACATAGGCTTGTCACAAATTTATAACATCGTTATTATTAATTATACATCATCATAATCACATAAACGTATCAAAATAACTTCACTTTTTATCATCACATCACATAAAACACGTCTAATCAAACATATACATAAACTTCATTCAACATCCAATGTCACAATAATATATAATATCTCACATTTAATAAAAATAAATCAAACATCACAATAATATCAAATACCACACATTTAATGAAGTTAAATCAATCAACACCTTATAAATATTTCTATTCCATATTTTAATCTCACAATTCCCATATTTTTACATTAATCAATTTATCACTAAAAGGGCTACTGTCGTACGTAGCGAGCCCCGAATGAATCGTTGGGAAATACGGTTTTCCCATTCATCTCACATTATATTATACTCATGAATTCAAACGCTATCTCACCCCTTACCTTATTTTGACGCTTTCACACACGAATACGATTCCATGAGCAAACACTATTTGTTCTTTAACTTTTTGTCCTTCAATCGATCTAACTTGACAGTTTCAGGATAAAAGTGAAAAATAAATTATGAGAAGATACTCTAAAAAATAAATTCAAAATTCGATCAAGTAAAATTACCATAAATCAGAAAACCAATCAGTGGATAATATAGCCACTTTTCACACGGTCGTTTTTGTGTTGGTTTCACTCAAATCGGACTTAGGGTGAAGGAGAACGGTGCAAAATAACGAATTCTACAAACAGAGAAGTCAAATATTTTAGAGAGAAATTGGGGTTGTTAAAATTCTGGAAAAGTGTGTTTAATTGACTAGCTAAATGAGTAAAACAACATACTGAAATTTGAATGAAAACAGAGAAACTTTTCTTGGACAGTTATCGATCACCGGTGTCAAACGATAGATTGTTGTTGTGTTTACTCTTTGGTTCTATGGCCGGTTGGTCCTTCCTTCTTCTTTTATTTTATTTTATTTACAATTTAAATTCTTTAAACACATGGGTCAAACCCATTAGTCTCCTTCTCGGTTTTACTATTACTAGTTTTATTTTATTATTTTTTTAAAACACAATTTCATTAATAAAACATTATTAATATTTCAAAACTAATAATTTATAAATAAAATAATTAATCTTTTAAAATACATTAATAACCAAAACTCTCATATTCAAATTAATCCCTATAATAATACTTATTTTTCCAAATACTCAAATAAAAATATTACCATCATTAGAGAATAATCGAAATTATAAAATAAATAAATATAACATCAACACTTTATATTAATTATTAAATCTTAATAAATGTATATAAAATCAAAATGTTATAACAAGTATATAAAAATAAAGGAAATCAAACACAATATCACTACTATCTCGAGATAATTATTTATAAAAAAAATAACTAAAAATAGAAAATAGTTATAAATAATTGAAATATAACTACGTGAATACTTAACATCAGTCAAACGCACATAAAAGTATTGCATTAATTGGGTACACGTATATACATGTAAAATCGCATAAAATATTTTTCTTTAAAATATATATTACACTAAAATACTATTATTTTAAAAAAAATATATCAAATAATAAAATATAATATTTATTATTTATATAGCTCATTCAATCTAATATTTATAAAACTAGCACATCATAAAAATCGCTTATATAACAAAAATTAATCACCGAATTTGTCAACATGTATTCTAAAATAAATTTAACACCAAATTAATTATTTAAAATAATATTTTATTATTAAAATAATTTATTTTAAAATTTGGGGTTGTTGCAGTGGCCGAATCTAAGTTTGCAAAATCAATTATGTTTGTAGAATTATCAATATCAGCACAATGGTCAACATGCAAGGCAACTTCATCTCAGCACACACAGAGAACAATTGAGTATCTGTACAAAATTCACAAGTATAAGTATCATCAAAACCAGACAATGAAGGAAAATTAGTAGCAAACATATCAGGATAAGTGTCACTAATCAAATCAGCAGCAATTCAATTTGAAAGACAAAAGGCTCTTCCATGGGGAGTTTCATAGATTCCAAGATGTTAAATTTTACAATGCTATCACCAACTCCCATGGATAGAATTCCAGCATGCACATCAATTTTTGTTCTAGTAGTTTTCAAAAATGGCATGCCTAAGATGATAGGCGCCCTGTTGGACTTATTATCTCCCTCCATGTCCATAATGTAAAAATATGCAGGAAATACTAATTCATGAACTCTAACAAGTACATCCTCCACAAGTCTAGCAGGACAAGCATTGATCTTGTTCGCCAATTGAATAGTAACACATGTACTCTGTAAGGGTCCAAGAGCAAGAGAGTTAAAAATAGATGTATGTATAATATTAATGGAAGCTCCTAAATCTAACATAGCATTTTCAAATTGACTATTGCATATGGTACATGGAATGGAAGACGTTGATGGATCTTTGCATTTCTGAGGCATGGGTTGAATGAGGGCTGAAACATTTTTCCCCATGTTTACTCTTTCATTACATTTTAGCCTTCTTTTGTGTGTGCACAAATCTTTTAGAAATTTTGCATATCTTGGAATCTGTTTAATTTCTTCAAGGAGAGGAATGTTCACTTCCACCTTCCTAAATGTATCCAGGATCTCCTTGCCCTTATCTTCCCCGTCCATTTTCTTAGTCTTCAATGCCCTTTGGGGAAAAGGAAGTGGTATATTTTGCTCAACATCAACAATTTCAGATATCAAAGTGTCCTCAGCAACCAGTTATTTTTCATTGCAGTTTCAGGTACCTTTGGTATTTCAACAGCTTTCCCATACCTCCATGTAATTGCACTTACATTGGGAGCATTTGGATTTACTATCGATTGTGCATGCAATTGGTTTGACCCCTGAGTCTGCAATTGATTAATTGAAGTGGCTAGATGATCAATCTTTGTTTCGAAATTTTGAATGGTGGAATCTGTCCTTTGATGAAATTGGAGATTCTGGACAACCATCTGCTTAATGAGGTCGTCTAATGAAGGTGCATGTTTTGCTGTTGTGGAACATTTTGTTGTTGTTGCTGCCTTGGTTATTGTTGTGCTTATGAACTCCCCCATCTCAAGTGTGGATGGTTTCTCCAACTAGGATTGTACTTGTTAGATGATAGATCATAGTTGGCTTGAGGATTGTATATATTTGCTGCATATGCTTGAGGAGCATCAGCAATTCAGTCTTCTTGCAATGTAGGACATGAATATGAAGGATGCTCTAAAGAAGTACAAATACCACATACAAACTACTTCGGTTTTACCTATTGCCAATTTTTTTTATTAAAGATGTAAGATCATCAAGTTTTCCTTCTAAATTCTTGTGGGAAGAAACTGGAATTGCATTCACACCCTTTATCAACACTATTGAATTGCTTCTAGTTGTAAATTTCTGAGAATCAATGGGCATGTTCTCAATCAAATCTCGTGCCGCTTCTAGGGTCTTATCAACAAGTGCTCCCCCAATAGCACAACCCAAAATGCTTTTATCCATAGTTTGCAAGCCTTCATAAAAATATTGGATGAACAATTGTTCAGAAATTTGGTGATGAGGACAACTTAACACTAATTTCATGAATCTCTCCCAATACTCATGTTATGATTCCCTGTCAATCTGCTTGATGCCACATATTTCTTTTCTGTTTGAATCCGCTCTTGAGGTAGTGAAGAATTTTTCTAGAAACAATATCTTGAGATCATTCCAACTTGTAATAGAACCTGGTTGAAGGTAGTATACTAGTCCTTAGCAGCATCTTGGAGTGAAAATGTGAAGGCTCTCAGATTAATGTGGTCTTCTATGACTTCTTGAGGTTTCATGGTAGAACACACAATATGGAAGTCCTTCAAGTGTTTGTGGGGATCCTCACCTGCAAGACCATTAAACTTTGGAAGCAAGTGTATTAAACCATATTTCAGTTCAAATGGTACAATAACTTCAGGATATGTGATACATAATGCATTATAATTGACATTAGGTGCAACAAGTTGTCTTAAGGTTCTACTATTTGCCTCAGCCATATTTTGCAACAAGTTGTCAATTTTAGTATCTGACTCTAACTCGTTAACACTAGCAATTCTATTAAGTATATGACGTAAATGAAATGTCCTATCTATTTCAGGTTCAAGAGAATGAAGATTCATAGAACTTGCCCTAGTCATGCATCATCATAACAATGCAATGCAAAATAACAATTCTAAAAATTCCAACAATGTCCCTAATGCTAAAATTGAAGTAAAAAATCGAAAACCCTATCAAATAAAATCCAAAATATATAAAAATACCACCAAAAATTTCTAAAAATCAAATAAAGGCAACACAATTTTTTTTGTGTGTGGAATTTTTGGAGAATATGAAAAATTAAAAAAAAAATTGAAATAGGGTTCATATTGTTATTTGAGAGTCCGTGGCAACGGTGTGCACCAATTTGATCCGTTGTTGTACACGGGTCAAATACAATTGACAAAATGTAAATAGAGGTAACAACTCAAATCTTTTCACAAGAACTACTAATATAATAATAATAATTGAATTGAAAATTGAAATTAAAAAGGGATTTTTTAGTTTTTTGATTTAAAAGATGAGCAAAACGATTAATCTAGTTATTCGAGTTTCAGTCCTATCACAAATTCTATCAATGAGTTTACTTTCTAATTTATGATTCTATTTTTGAATATAGAATTAATCAAATAAGCGTAATCAATCCTATGTGAATTAGGTTTCTTTGATTGGATTAAACATCACAATCATCAAAATATTACAATTAACGATCAAACGTCGCAAAATTATAGTTCAATTAAATTAGAAGCGGAAACCAAATTCTATCCAATAAATTTAATCAATCCTATTGAAATTCAATTTAAGCAATCAAAATATCAATATAATCAAATAAACAAGAATAAAATCATGAATCAAAATTGACAGTGTAACCTGAATCTCAAGGTGTTGATAAAACTCTGAACTCGTGGATTAATCTTAGAAAATTAGCCTTCCATGAAATTAAAATAAAAACTGTTTATTTCTAGTTGCAATAAAATCCTAATTTTTTTTGTCTTTAGAAAAGAAACAAAACTGCCAATATATAGTACTTCATATTGGGCTTTACGGTTTAAAAACAAGTGACCCGCTAATTAAAATTATTAGAAAAGTCCAAATTACAAAAACTGCAATTTAGGTCTAGTAAATTTCAGAATTGGTCTTTTCTTCCAACATAAATATTGTAGCTCGAGTATTTAGCTTTCTAATGCCTGCTCATTTGCGCCAATCCGATATCCAGAGCTCAAGTCATGACCTATAGAGCGAAAAAGAGTCAAAATACAAATAATAAAATTAAAATGCAAATAATAAAATTATAATTCAAATTCGACCCAAAGTTTAGAAGTAAGCCAAAAATATTAATCTAAGTTATAAAGAGTTTTTAAAATAGCTAACTAAAATAGTAAACTTATCAATATGGTGCTTAATGATAAGTATCACCGTCTCTTGATTCTCTCAATTGGTTGTGGGCATGAAAGGGCAGCCATAATTAACTATGCCATTAACGCAAGGGCTGAGCTTTTACAAAAATTTTGGTTGTTTATTTGATATAAATTTATAAATACACTAAACCAAAGCATATAACATGAACTGCATATTCTTTTGGTTTAAGAATAATTCAAAAAAATATTATTGAAATTAAGTTTAAAAACGATATTGTTTCATTGATGATGCTATTTGAATATTTTCAATATTTTTGATATCTTGACTATAAAAATTGTCTATGGAATTAAAATATGAAATAAAAATTATAATAATTTGGAAATGATATTATTATAAATAATGAATTCAATTAGTCAGTTTTTTTTGTAACGGATAAACTTTAATTAATAAAAATGGCTCTAGTGGTCTATTTTTAACTGTTTCTCAGAGAATTTAAACTCAATAACGTCTAAAATGAAGAGAGTAATTTATAAGTAATATACAAAAATGTGTGCAAAACTTGAGTTTCAATTCTTATATTAAATATTTGTAAAGACTCTAATGTTAAGGTTTTAAAATAAATTAGAGGAGGACACCAAAATTATTATTAATTAATTTTAGCCCCAAAAGCAACTTCACAAGCTTTTTAAAAACTTTTCTTCTCTTTCGTACTATCTTTAATATTAGTTTATGAACCATATTAGTCGTGAATGTAGCAACAAAACTTATGACCCATGAGTCGTAAGTATCGCTGAAACAAAGTGATGATTTGAACCAAAACAAAACAACTTTGTAGTTTATACTCTATACATTTGGGTATTATGTGTTAAACAAATTTTAATTTAAAAACAAAATTGAAAATCAACGAAGAAGATGATTAGAATTATGATACGTATGTAGATATTCCATGACATTTATAAAATTGAATACTTATATATTCGCATAACTACTAACTAAATACTTATATTTTTTTTGAATAGTAGCTCATATGGTTTTGATCAAAGTGTTTACGGTGTTTTAATTTACGGAACTTTTTGTAACAAAGTGTTTTCAAATATTTGGACTTTTTGCAACAACTCCGCTCTTACTAACCCTATACCTAAGAGATAAAAATCATTGTCTTTTCATTCCCTCAATTGGTAGTGGGCATGAAGGTGAGGTCATAACTAACAGTGCCATTTGTAATACCCCAAATTTTATAATAAATCATTTTAGTAATTAAATAGGATTTTAAATAATTAATTTAATGTTAAAATTATTTTAGAATATATGTACTTTATTTTTATGATTAATTTTCTTTATATGTGTATTTTCTATAATGTGTTAATCTTTTATATATTTGACTAAATGAGGGATATAAATAAAAAATACTATATTTTATTATTTTATATATTTTCCTTGAAACAATAGTAATGTAGTGTAAATATTTTAAAGAATAGGATTTAGGCGATTTTACATTTATATGTGAGTTGTTAATTAATGTGACATTTTCTTGTGCTTTTGATTAATATTAAATTTACACTTAATTA
>JBBPBR010000001.1:30300646-30339263 GCA_037974775.1 Cicer pinnatifidum | reverse complement strand
ACATATATATATATATATATATAGTATGATTTAGTAAATAATATAAAATATTGTTGTTATATTTATTTATTTATTTTATAATTTTGACTATTCTCTAATGATATATTATTATAACGTGAGTATTTTTTTTAAAAAAAAAACAGTATAATTAGAGTGATTAGTTTGAATATGAGAGTTTGCATTGTTAATAATATTTATTTTGTTTTAAAATTAATTATTTTAATTACTCAAATTTATCATATATTAGTTATGAAATATTAGTAATGTTTGATTAATGAGATTGTGTTTTTAAAAAAATAATGTTGAAAAAACTTAGTATTGGTAATTGTTGGTTTTATTAAAAAAAAAAAAAGATTAAAATGTGTTTCATGAGTCAAACTCAAGTAAAACCTAATTAAAGAATAAAACAAAACAAAAAATAGAGGAAAAGAAAAACTTTCCCACGACAACGGCTGCTACCAAGTGGAATTGGAACAAATTTAGAAGAAAATTGACATCGTAGATCATAACTGTTTCATAAAATTTTCTCTGTTTCCGTCCTAATTTCAGTATGTTATTTTATACATTTAGTTAGTCAATTAAACATAATTTTCCAGATTTTTAACGACCCAAATTTCTCTCTAAAATACCCGACTTCTCTATTTGTAGAATTCGTTATTTTACACCGTTCTTCTTCACCGTAAGTCCGATTTGAGTGAAACAAACGCCAAAACGATCATGTGAAAAGTGGCTATATTATCCACTAATTAGTTTTCTGATTCATGGTAAGTTTCCTTGACCGAATTTCGAAATTTAGTTTTTAGAGAGTTTTCTCATAATTTAATTTAACTTTCACCCATAAATTGTCTAGTTAGATCGATTGAAGGACAAATAGTCAAAGGACAAAGGTTGCTTTCTCGTGGAATCATATTCGTGTGTGAAAACGTCAAAATAAGGTAAGGGGTGAGAGAGCATTTGAATTCATGAATATAATATAATGTGAGATGAATGGGAAAACTGTATTTCCAAACGATTCATCCGGGGCTCGCTACGTACAACAGTAGCCCTTTGAGTGATAAATTGATTAATATGAAAAAATGGAAATTGTGAGATTAAAATATGGAATAGAAATATTTATAAGGTGTTGATTAATTTAATTTCGTTAAATGCATGGTATTTGAATTATTATGACATTTCATTTCAAAAGAATTTGATGCATATGTTTGATTATACGAATTTATGTGATGTGATGATAAAATATAGATGCATGGTATGATATATGTATGCGGGATGATAATGCTGATTTTTTATCGATAATAGTGATGTTATAAAATTGTGATGAGTTTATATGATGATTACGATTATGTATGATTAGTGATGTTATGAAATTGTGATGAGTTTATATGACGAATATGATTATGTATGATTAATGACGTTATAAAATTGTGATGAGAATATTTAAGTACCCCATATATGATGAAACAGTGATGATTTATAAAGATGATGCTCTTAATGGACTAGTCTAAGCTAATGAGGGGAGAAAATAAATATTGAGAATTTGTGAAGTGAAGATTATTTGTCATTATATAGGTAGGGTCTAACAATCTTAATGATTTTGGGGAAGTACAACTAAATAAGCCTTATCATGGCGGTTTGCTGTCGAGCCTTAAGGCAAGATTGTTAGACCTTGGAGTTATATGGGTGGGGAATTCCTAAGTTACTTGGAGGTAGCACTCCAAATGTTGGGAGCTACCACACAACACACATTTACCTCGACTGTCACGTATATGTGTCTCAAGTTGAGTTTAGGGGATCTATAAGAACAGGGTCAATTCAAATTGGTTGTCCACCGGGATGGTGGCATAGTATCAAGCCTCCTAACCAAGTACTTCAGAGTTAGAATAGTACCACATTGTGAAGTAGAGTCTAATCTCATGCGTAACATTGCATTTTCTTATGATTGTTTTGTTGTGATTGGTGTGTTTCAAAAGCAATAATAATTTTCTTAGATGATTGGATGTTATAGTGAAATTTATAGATTTTCCTTTAATGGTTTTGATTTTATAATGTTATGTTTTTCCTTGAAAAAATGTTTGTGTAATGATACAGTGTATTTATGATTAATTACATGTTCTTCTTATTTATATTATACTATTAACATGATTTCAAAACTTACCTCCTTCGTTATTTGTGTTTGACTGGCTTGGCTTTGCGTTTGCGAAATCACAATTGTTATAGGTTAATGGGTCTTGAAGTTCAAGTTTGGGAGGAACCCCGCACTGAAAGGTGATACTGGGAATAAAAGTTGTAATTTGTATTTTACTTATTTAATTTGAAACAAATTTGTAAGTTTAGAAGTACGCCTAAGAGGGGGGTGAATTAGGTGTTAGTAAATTTTCGTGTTTTTAGTGATATGGTAGTTGAATTTTCTGAGTTTAATAAAGTGTCTACTAATAATAAAGTGCAGTAAATAAATGAACACTTAGGATTTTTCCTGGTTCCCCTTATAACTAAGGGTACGTCCAATCCTCTTGCACACCACAAGAGATTGATCCACTAATTCTCAGAAAATGTACAACTCCCGCCCTGGGATTCTTGCTACAAACTTCTAACAACACTTCTAAGATAGCACACCACTATCTTAGATTAAGCTACTTTTAAGAAAGTCCTACTTTCTCTTACAAGTGATACAATAAGATTTGAATAAGAATAAGGTGAGGTATATTGATAAACAATCCAATAACAATTCAAGTACTTGAGAACCTATCTGAATGATATAATAATGAAATGCAAGTACTTTGTAAAAAATTAGAATTTTGTTCAAAGTTGTTCAAGGTATTACACCTCTTTGTAACGTTTAAAAATATTCAAAAATTACACCTTGTATTCGAATACACAATGGTGTAGTCGAATACAGATTAGTGAAAATTTTCCACTAACTTACTTTGTATTCGACTACAGAAGGTTGTAGTCGAATACACATATAAGGATTTTGGCCACTGACTTGAAGTGTATTCGACTACACATAGTTGTAGTCGAATACAACATTTAGACTTTTGCTTCTGACTTGCATTGTATTTGAATACAAGATGCTGTATTCGAATACACTTATGTATTTTATCAAAAATATGATTTTTAAGACTTTGTTAATGTTGTTTTGACTTTTGAAAATACTTTATATGCATATGTAAATATGACTTGTTCTCATGTAATTGAAATATTGGTTTGTATCATATACCTTTACATTTTATCATTTAATGTTTGGATTTGAAGCTTATTAATGAAGATATTTGATCTTCTTTTTGATCTTGTTGCATTGACCATAATTGTTGATCTTTGTCTTCTTCAAAAACATGTAGTTTACAAAATTTTTGTATGAAAACCTTAGAAGTACTAGTTAGTTTTTATAATTAAATCAAGCAATTATACTTAAATCAAGCTTATCGAGATTGCACTATTCTAATGAAAAAATTAAGTTTAAAGTGTTCTATTTTATATTTGAGAAACGTAATATCATAAATTAAAATATAAAAGTTTTTATTTTATTGTAAATTAATTTTTATTTATCTGCTGCAAATTTTATTGAAATATTATATAAATTATTATATATATTATTTTGGGATTTAGGGTGTCACAACCTAGATCGCCATTTCAGGTTTTCAACCTAGCGGTATTCATTATTCTTATTTTTTTAAACCCTAATTTTTGCCTAGGTCGCTTTTTCAGGTTTTCAACCTAGTGGGTATTCATTATTTAAGTATGATACTTTTTTATAGCGTATGAGTTTACAGGGAGGAAAAAATATTTTCCATCCATATTCGTGAGGATCAAAGTTCTACTTGAGAAAGCTTTCTTCACGATGTATGGGTAAGATCTTTTTGAATGGGTAAGATCTTTTTTAGCAACAAGTCTCCTTCTCAGAATTCTCGAGGACATATTTTTTTCTCCTACGCTCTTTTAAGTCTTTTCTGATATAAGTGCCCATGGCATAAGGCCGCCAACATTTTTTTTCAATTAAATCCAATTGATCGAAATGGATTTATACCCATTCCGACTCCTCTAGTTTGGCTTCCAATAATACTCTTAGCGAGGGGATTTCTACCTCAATGGGTAGCACAACCTCCACCCCATATACTAGGGAAAAATGGGGTTGCCCCAATTGAAGTGCGTATCAAAGTGGGATACCCATGTAGTGCAAACGACAACATCTCATGCCAATCTTTGTATGTTACAACCATTTTTTGAATTTTTTTTTTTTTGATGTTTCTATTTGTTGCTTCAACTATCACATTCATTTTTGGTATATAGGGACGAGTTGTGGTGTTGAATTTTAAAGGTGACACACAGTTCATCCATCATTTTCTTATTCAGATTTGTAGCATTGTCCTTAATGATCTTTCTTGGTAGGCCACAACGACATATTAACTCCCTTTTTATGCATTTGACTACCACATATTTGGTTACATTGGCGTATGAAGCAACCTCTACCCATTTGGTAAAGTAATAGATTGCCACCAAGATGAAGCGATATACATTTGATGCTTTCAATTTGATCATTCCCATGACGTCTATGCCCCACATTGAGAACGTCCAAGCCGTCGAAAGGGTGTTCAGGGGCATTGGTGGGGTGTGGATATTATCAACATATATTTGATACTTATGGAATTTCTTTACAAAATTAAAACAATCTTTTTCTAGGATGAGCAAGTAATACCCGACCTGGAGAATTTTTCTAGATATGGCGTGCCCGTTCATATGTATCCCACGAGAGCCATCGTGGATATAATGTAGAATTTCTTTTGCCTCATTGACATCAACACATTTGAGGAGTACCAAATCATGATTCCTCTTATACAAATGATTATTGTTCACGAAAAAAGCTCGCGGTTAACCGCCTCATAATTCTTTGTTCATTCTCCGATATTCTGGAAAGATATTCTCTATTTAAAAGATAATGTTTGATGTCATGATACCAAGGTTTCCCGTCATTTTCTTTTTTCATTACGTGGCAATAGGCATGATGATATCAACTCTCCATTTTAATTGATGGGATTTCATCGTTTCGACTTATTTGGAACATCGAGGATAAAGTAGCCAAAGCACCATCCAATTGATTGTTTTTCTCGAGGGACATGGTGAAAAGTGATTTTGTCAAATTGTAAAGACAATTCTTTTTGTTGGTAAAATAAGGTACTAACTTCTTATCTCGAGTTTTCCATTCTTGGTTAAGTTGATTAATGACTAGGACCGAATCTCCAAATACTTCCAGAACTTTCGCTTTTGGTTCCAAAGCCACCAAAATTCCCATGGCACAAGCTTCGTATTCTGCCATATCATTGGTACAATCAAAACATAAGCGTGTTGTGATATGTACAAACTGTTTTTTGAGAGATATTAAAACAACCTTGATCCCATGCCCCATTGCATTTGAGGCCCCATCAAAGAATAGAGTTTATTTTTCATTATCACGTTCCTCAAACAACACCATGATGATTTCATCTGGGAATTCACATTGCATTGAATGATAATCATTAACAGGTTGGTTCGCAAGATGACCGAATGGCTTTCTGAGTAACGTAGGTAATATCATATTTTGATAACATCACTTGCCAACAAGCAATTCGCCCTATGAGAGCAGGCTTTTTGAAAATTTGTTTGATTGGGTCCATCTTGGATATCAAATAGGTAGCATGGAAAATCTTGGACTGCCTCAAGTGGTGGGTTTCCCAGGCTAAGGCACAACAAGTACGCTTTAACGTTGTATATTTGTAAATTGTTACTCAAATAGTAGATAGCGTGCTCTTTCTTTCCTACTTCATTGTGTTTCCCCAACAAGCATCCCATGGACCTTTCGAGAATTGTAAGATACATAATCAAGGTTCGACCATGGACTGGAGGGATTAGAATTGGTGTTTTTATTGCAAATACTATTGGATTTTCTCAAATACGTTCTAGCACTCTTCATTCCACACAACTGTTTGATTCTATCACAAAAGTTTGAAGAGCAGTTCACCACGAACCTCTCTCTTTGTACTTGGGGGAGGCATTTCCAAAATGACTCGAACTTTATCGTGGTCGACCTCTATTACTTTCCGAATAACCACAAATTCCAATGATTTTCTCGACTGTATGCCTAAAGTGCATTTGTAGGGATTAAGTTTTAGCTAGAACTTTTGGAGTATTTCAAAGAGTTTCTTTAGATCAATCACATATTTTTCTTCCACTTGTGACTTTGCAATCATGTCACAATCTTCTACCAGCTCTTTATGTATCATGTCATGGAATGGAGTTACTATAGCTCTTTGGTAGGTTGCCCATCATTCTTTAGACTAAATGGTGTTACCTTGAAACAAAATGTTCCCCAAAAGGTTATGAAATTTGTTTTTTTTTTCCATATCTTTGGTGTAAGACATATGCCTCCTTGATCATGACTTTGATATAACTTCCAAACATACAATGTATATGCATTATTTGATTGATCTAATGGTTTGAATTGAGAAACATTTCAGGAAAATAATCAAACACTACACACTTGGACAAAACTTGGAACTCAAGCAATCAAGCAAAAATGGATGATGTCCTACAAGGCTTGAGAATGATGTATAAATGTGTCTAGTGTTAATAGTGTCTATTAGGTAGATTCAATCATAATGATTTCTCATATAATATCTGCCAATGAAATCATAAAATAAGTTTTTAATCAATCAAGTAATGAATCAATTGATAAATCAATTGAGCAATTGATTGTTTGACTCACAGAATAAAGGTTTCACTAAGTTAATCGATTGGGAAATCGATTACTTAAAGGTTTTTATTAAAACCTGTATTCTGTGATTAAACAAATCAATTGGACAATCGATTTGCAAATCAATTGAGTAATCGATTTTGTGATTCACAGAACCAAGCTCTTACTGAGTTAATCGATTGGCAAATCGATTACGAAAATTTGTTTTCATCAGAAATGTGTTTTGTGATTAACGAAATCGATTGGACAATCAATTGAAATAAGTTTCTTAAGTTGCAAGCTTTGCACTAATCGATTAGGTAATCGATTGAAATAAGTTTCTTAAGTTGCAAGCTTTGCACTAATCAATTAGGTAATCGATTGAATGAATGAACTGGTTAATAATTTATCAGAAACATATTGCATAATCGATTGGCACATCGATTTTAACTAAATAGCTGAGTTACTATAACAAGCCAAATCGAATGGCAAATCGATTGGAGTAAACTATCTGAGTCACTGTGACCAGCCACATCGATTGATAAATCGATTGGAGTAAATGTTTGAGTTACAGGGAGAATTTAGCCCATTGCCAAATCGATTATGTCAATGAGTATGAGTCGACTGAGTAATCGATTGTTTTGATCTCGTTGTTTGAACAAAACACTTATAATCGATTATTCAATCGATGCTGATATGAACTGAGTATCAGTTTCTAATAAGTGCATTAAAAGAATCGATTGGGTCTTCTATTTTCAAGACTCAAGAAAAGCAAGAAACGCGATAATCGATTAGGCAATCGATTAAGCTGGTATTACACTTTAATAAAATCAATTGGGAAATTGATTTATCTGATGTTTTTCTAAAAATATATAAACTGAATCAATCACAATTTTTCATAACAATCATAACATTTTTCATAACACAGAAAACTGAAAGTGCTTCATTGGTTTTTAGAAAAATACACCTTGAGAGAAAGATTGTTATAACTCACAAATACTTATTGGCAAATACTTATTGTGAGATTTTACATTGTGATTGAAACAATTGTCTTAGTTTTCTTTAGTTCTTTTTGAAAGAACAATTTCTGTAATTGATGTTTTGGAAATCCAGTATTGTGAAACTGGTGGTCATCTTTTAGGATGCTTGTGATCATCTAAAAGAGATCTCAATCTGATCTTGCTAAAGCTTGGTGATTAGCTCTTAAGGATAGATTGGTGGTGTTGAAGATTGGTGTTGAGTTAGATGTATAGGCATTGGAGTGCTGGAAAGTCTGTAAACATACTCAAGTCAATTTCTAGTGAAGGCTGAAATCATTGTTGATTTCAGGACTGGATGTAGACTATCGAATCGATAGTCGAACCAATATAAAAATCTCTGGTGCACCATTTCCTTTCTCTCTACTTTTTATATTGATATTGCATGTGTTTGTGAATTTCTGCTTTAAATAATTTCTTGAATATGTCACTGTTATATTGGTTAAAAATCTTGTAAATAAAATTCGTGGAGCCATTTAATTTCCAAGAATTGGCATCAAGAGCCTGATCTTTTAGACTAATCCTCAAAAAAAGATGAAAATGGCTTCTATTGAATTCTTGGGCGAAGGTGCTTCTTTAGCTAGACCCCTTGCCTTTAATGGGTCTGCTTATATGTACTGGAAAGGAAGAATGCTTATCTTTCTAGAAGCAAGTGGTCTTGACATTTTAGATGCAGTAGAAAATGGTCCTTATGTGCCTAGAATTGCTGGTACTGGTGAATCATTAATCTTGAAACCCAGATCTGATTGGTCTGATGATGATAAGAAAAAAGTTGGCTATAATGCAAAAACCAAAAATATTATAACTTCTGCTTTAAGTGCTGATGAGTTTTTCAGGGTATCAAATTGCAAAACTGCCAAAGAAATGTGAGATTCACTCCAAGAAACTCATGAAGGCACAACTGATGTCAAGAGGGCCAGAACCAACACGCTGATGCATGAATATGAACTCTTCAATATGAAGAAGGATGAGTCAATCAATGACTTGCAAACAAGATTCACACATGTCATCAACAATCTGAATGCTCTAGGGAAAGTCATTGACAATGAGCAACAAATAAATAAAGTGATGAGATGCTTGACAAGAGAATGGCAACCTAAGGTCACTACAATAGCTGAATCAAAGGATCTTGGAAGCATGACAATTGCCACCCTCTTTGGAAAACTCAGAGAACACGAAATGGAACTGCACAGGTTGAATGAGGCTGAGCAAATTGATCGAAAAAGAAAAGGACTATCTCTGAAGGCTCAAGCTCATAAGACAAAATCTGAATGCTTTCAACTGCAAAACAGAAACAAGTTGGTAAAAGCTAAAGGCAAGAATCAACCATCTTCAAAAACTAAAAGAGCCTACATAGCTTGGAATGACAATGATGAAGAATCCTCTACATCTTCAGAAGAAGAAGAAGCAAACTTGTTCTAATGGCCAACACAGATTCAGATTCAGAAAGTGAAGTAAGTACTACCTCGAATCCATCTTATGAAGAATTGCATGATGCTTTCAATGAATTGCATGATGAACATGTTAAGGTAGTCAAACAATTGATTTGCACCAAGAAAATGCTGGAAAAACAATGCATGATGTGTGAAAAAATTAAAAAAGATAATAAGGTGCTTGAAGACATGAATGAACGTTTGAAAAAGGAATCACATGATAAACTCACTAGTTGTATTGAACTTGAAAGAAAGGTTGGATCATTAAAATCTGATTTAGCAAAATTTACTAGTAGTAAAAACAACCTAAATGTTCTTCTTGGCAACCAAAGAGATGTAAATGAAAAATCTGGAATTGGTTATAGACAAAACAGGAATGCTAAAAAGAATCAGAAATTTGTTAGATCAAAGCATATGCATGACGTCTTCATTAAACCAAATCAAAGTTCATCCTCTGCTTTTTCATGTCGTTTTTGTTGTAAAAAGGGACATATATATTTTAATTGTAAACTGAAAAAGCTTGCTAACAAGGGATGGAAACAAATTTGGAAAATAAAGAAACCTATGATTGAAACTAACCCTCAAGGACCCAATATAAATTGGGTACCTAAAACCAATGTTTAATTTTGTGTTGCAGATATGCTTGACATCCAAAAAGCACTCATGATACCTAGATAGTGGATGTTCCAAGCATATGACTGGAGACAAATCAAAATTCTTGTCTCTGAATTTAAAAAATGGTGGATATGTAAAGTACGGTGACAACAACAAAGGTAAAATACTTGGTGTTGGAGACATAGGGAGTGAATCAACAACGGTAATCAAGGACGCTCTCTATGTAAAAGGTTTGAAACGCAACTTGCTTAGCATTAGTCAGCTGTGTGATAAAGGATTCCAAGTATATTTTGCATCTCAGTCTTGTATACTTGAGCACAAGGAAGATGATAGCATGAAATTGGTAGGTGCAAGGGTAAACAATATATACATGATTGATTTTGAATCTTTGTCTGCAAATAATGTTTGCTGTTTGTTATCTAAATCTGATGAAGATTGGTTGTGGCACAAAAGAATAGCTCACATACATATTAATCATCTTAACAAACTTTTTAGAAAACAACTAGTGCTAGGTCTTCCAAACAGAAAATTTTCTAAGGAAAAATTATGTGACTCTTGTGAGAAAAATAAATTGGTTAAGTCTTCCTTCCCCCCAATAGACTTAGTACAAGTTGATAGAGTTCTACAATTAATTCATATGGATCTATTTGGTCCATCTCAAGTAAAAAGTTTTGGAGGAAATCTGTATGGCTATGTTTTAGTTGATGATTACTCTAGATATACATGGACTTATTTTCTGTCTCACAAAAGTGATGCCTTCTCAATTTTCAAAAAATTTGCAAATCAAGTTCAAAATGAGAAGAATCAGAAAATAATTTCCATTAAGAGTGATCATGGTGGAAAATTTCAAAATGAATTTTTTGACAATTATTGTGAACAAAATGGAATTCACCATATTTACTCAGCACCAAGAACTCCTCAACAGAATGGAGTTGTAGAAAGGAAGAATAGGTCTCTAGAAGAACTTGCTAGAATAACGATTAATGACTCTAATCTTCCAAAATACTTTTGGGCTGATGCAATAAACACAGCTACACATGTAATAAATAGAGTTCTAATTAGGCCATTCCTTAGAAAAACACCCTATGAAATATACAAAGGTAGAAAACCAAACATTGCTTATTTTAGAGTCTTTGGATGCAAGTGTTTTGTATTGAATAATGGAAAAGAGCATCTAGGAAAATTTGACTCTAAGGCAGATGAGGGAATTTTTCTAGGATATTCACAATCTAGTAAGGCCTATAGGATCTACAATAAAAGAACTAAAACTATAGAAGAATATGTTCATGTAAAATTTGATGAAATGTTTACTAAAAACTTGAACAGCACTCCTCTTATAGTTGATAATTCTCTTGAGGAAATTGTAGAATCAGATCCAAAAGAACCAAATGAAACAGTACCTCAAACTAACATGGATTGTATAGAACCTATAAAGGAAGATGACTTACCTAAGGAGTGGAAATTTAACAAAAATCATCCTATTGACAACATCATAGGAGAAATTTCAAAAGGAGTTGCTACTAGAAAATCTCTTAGACACTTCTGTAATTTCAAAGCCTTTGTTTCTCAAGTAGAACCTAAAAATATAAAAGAAGCTCTCTTGGACAATGATTGGATAACTGCCATGCAAGAAGAGCTTAATCAATTTGAGAGAAACAAAGTATGGATCTTAGTTCCTAAACTAGAAAATAATCATATTATTGGAACTAGATGGGTGTTTTGGAATAAAATGGATTGAGAATGGAGTAATAACTAGAAATAAGGCTAGACTAGTTGCTAAAGGTTACAACCAGGAGGAGGGTATCGATTATGATGAGACTTATGCTCCTGTAGCTAGATTAGAAGCAATTAGGATTCTTCTTGCTTATGCTTGTATCATGGATTTTAAATTGTATCAAATGGATGAAAAGAGTGCATTTCTAAATGGAGATATCCAAGAGGAGGTTTATGTTAGTCAAACTCCAGGATTTGAGGATCCTGCTTTTCCAAACCATGTTTATAAACTAACAAAAGCTCTTTGTGGATTGAAACAAGCTCCAAGGGCTTGGTATGAAAAACTCAGCAATTTCCTCATACAACAAAATTTTTTAAGAGGAAATGTTGATAAAACTCTTTTTATAAAGACAGAGGGAAAACACATTCTGCTTGTCCAAATTTATGTTGATGACATAATATTTGGATCCACAAACAGTAAGCTTTGCAAAGAATTTGAAAACATGATGAAAGGAAGATTTGAAATGTCCATGATGGGAGAATTAACTTTCTTCTTGGGATTTCAAATCAATCAAAGCAAAAATGGTATTTTCCTAAGTCAAACAAAGTATTGTAATGATCTATTAAAGAAGTTTGGTTTTGATAAATTTAAATCCATTGATACACCCATGAGTCAAGCTTGTCATTTAGATAAAGATGAAAAGGGAAAACCTGTAGATGTGACAATGTTTAGAGGCATGATAGGATCTTTACTATATCTTACAGCTAGTAGACCTGACATTATGTTTAGTGTATGCATGTGTGCAAGATATCAAACTAATCCTAAGGAATCCCATCTAAGTGCAGTCAAAAGAATTTTTAGATATCTAATAGGAACCAAAAATCTAGGTTTATGGTATCCTAAGGGATCAACTTGCACTCTTGTTGGCTGTTCTAATTCTGATTTTGCTGGTTGCAAATTAGATAGAAAAAGTACATCTGGTACTTGCCATCTATTAGGGAATTCACTTGTATCTTGGCATAGCAAGAAACAAAATAGTGTTGCACTTTCAACAGCTGAGGCTGAATATGTAGCTGCTGGAAGTAGTTGTGCAAAAATATTATGGATGAAACAACACCTTTCTGATTTTGGTTTTGATCTTGGAACTGTGCCAATCATGTGTGACAATACTAGTGCCATAAATATAACAAAAAATCCTGTTATGCACTCAAGAACAAAACATATAGAGATTAGACATCATTTCATTAGGGATCAATATCAAAATGGTAATATCAGGCTTGAATATATTAATACATCTGATCAATTAGCTGATATCATTACCAAAGCCTTACCCACAGAAAGTTTCTTCTATATTAGAATGAAACTTGGAATAATAGATCAATATGAAATATGATCCCTGTGACAAATCGACTGAAACATCGATTATCCGGTGACAAAATAGAAAATCAGCATTACAACATCGAATTCATAATCGATTAATGCTACACTGTCTCAATTGTCAAAATAGAAAACACGACAATCGATTTCATAATAGATTTAGTAATCTCATATAGCAGTAAATGCTGGAGTATTCATCAATCCAATCGATTGGTGAATCTATTGAAGCTTTGGAAAATCCTTTTAAAGAATCGATTTCATAATCGAATATTTTTCCCAGACATCCAAATATGTGAGAAATTTTCCAAACTCCAACCCGAGCATCGATTGGGTAATCGATTGTGTCAATTTTTAAAACCTGCAATCAAAATAAGTCGATTTGAAAGTCGATGCTGATATGAGAAGTTTCCTGAACTGATATGGAAATTGATTTGGACATCGATTTAGTCATTAAACATTTACTAAAGGTAATCGATTTGGGAATCGATTTGACATACGACTGTTGCCTAAAATTACAAGCCGTTGGAGGGAACTATAACTGAGACCTTTCACTTCCCTCCAATAACGGTAACAAAATCGATTTGGGAATCGAAGTCTTGTATGCAAATGCGTAACTAAATCGATAGCGAAATCGCCTTTGAACAGTACTACTTAAAACCCTAAATCGATTTCTCATCTCATTTTTCCGCAAACTACTAAAACTTCTCAAACTTCTCTGCATTTTCTCTGTGCGTTTTGCATCTCACAAAGTTCTCAAACATCTTAAGCTTCCTTAATCTTTCAAATGGCTAGAGTCAAGCAAACTAGTGATAAGACCCCCTCTTCTTCTACCTCTAGTGGCAAAACACCCTCTCCTCCACCTACTTCACCTCCTGCTAAAAGAGTATATATTCCTACTCACAAGATCATGGCATTTGGACAAGGGGACAACCAAGTGCTGAACAACCTGAGCCAGCTGAAAACCAATCTGAGGTTTTGGCTAAGTTGCTGGAACTGATGGAGTCGCAGGCTGCTCACAATGCTAGGGTGGAAGCCTGTAACACCCCGTTTTTCAAAGCGAGGGTGTATTTTTTTTTTCAAAAGAAATTAAATAAAACAGAGTAAGTACATAAGGAAACACCTTTGGGTAAATAATTAAGTCATAATAATTTACAAGCAGCGAAATAGTTTTTCGAAACATGAGTCCAAAATATTTACACATCAAAAAGTGGTACAGTCTTCCACTTTGAAATAAACACAATTCAAAATAAAGACATATGTTCCCTCTATGTCAACCTAATCTGATCATTCTACAAAAACTATGCACCCTGAGTGATCTCCACGCGCCCCGTAAGATCCTCCTAACATAGCTCCAGTCAAGCATTCCCATCTACATTCCCATCCGTAGGGTATGAACAGGTAGGATTGTCCTGACTCTCATCTGAGGGCAAAGCCCAGATTTCCACAATAGTTGTAAAGGGTCACCAACCGAAATTAACAGTTAACACATAGCATTTAAGTTTTTAAATGCACAAAATACCTTTTCAACTTAGCATGCACCTTAAAAGGGTTTCCATATGCTAAAAATTCATAAACAAGGTTGAAAAATGAAGTTTTTAACAAAACAACACTGCTGTATTCAAATACAGCATCTTTGTATTCGAATACAAGGCTATTTCAGCATTCAGCAGCAAAACAGCATGTCTGTATTCGACTACAACAGTCTGTATTCGACTACACAGCAAGTCAGTGGCAAAACAACATGTCTGTATTCGACTACAACAGTCTGTATTCGACTACACAGCAAGTCAGTGGCAAAACAGCATGTCTGTATTCGAATACAGCCTGCTGTATTCGAATACACATCAGACAACATCAGAAAAACAGCAAAATTCAGCATTTTCAGCTTTTCAAAAGGTTTCGAAATCAATCAACACTTACCCACAAATCCAAACAATCAAACTTAGCAATTATAACGCAATCACCACGACATCTTGAATTTCGAAACAGTTTTGCAATCAATCACACTTACACAAACTCCAAAACAAATCACTTAGCGATTATAACACAATTACCACGACATTTTAAGTTTCGAAATGGTTTTGCAGTCAAACACGCTATCACATACTTCCCAAACATCCACACTTGGCAATTATAACACAATCACCACAACAACATTAGTTTCGAAATGGTTTTGCAATCTAACATACCATCACACAATTCCAAAACATAGTTCTTAGTACAATCAACACAATCACAATTTGAATCAAACACACTTACACATAGTTTTAAAACATAACACTTAGCAAAATCAACACAATCATAATTTGAATCAAACACACTTACACATAGTTTCAAAACATAGCACTTAGAAAAATCAACACAATCATAATTTGAATCAACCACGACTCGTGTGCCAAGCACCCTAATGCAATGCGTATATGCCTAAATGCATGGACTCGGAATTCCAAACCAAAACCCTCCTCGAAGGGCCGTAAATCATAATTGTACCGCCTATCGCAGGCCAAAGTACCAATTACTGAGGTGCCACCTATCACGGGTCTGCACGATTTACTAAAAAGCGTAAACCATAAACGTACTGCCTATCACGGGCCCGTATCGTTTACCAAGGTGCCACCTATCACGGGTCTGCACGGTTTACTAAAAGAACGTAAATTGTAAATGTACCGCCTATCACAGGGCAGAGTACTCTTTACCAAGGTGCCACCTATCACGGGTCTGCACAATTTACAAAAAACCGTAAATCGTAAAAGTACCGCCTATCACGGGCCAAAGTACTATTTACCGAGGTGCCACCTATCACGGGTCTGCACAATTTACAAAAACGTAAATCATAAATGTACCGCCTATCACAGGCCAAAGTACTATTTATCAAGGTGCCACCTATCACGGGTCTGCACGATTTACAAAAAGCATAAAAATGCATGAGCGTATACTGACTCCATTCACAACGATCGTTAAGCAAATGCAGTTATTAAAAGATTCCCCATTTTTAACACTCATTTGACTTAAACGATTTCCACAACAAAACATTCAGTAAACAAGACATTAAGAGATTCCCCATTCTTAATACTCATTTAACTTAACGATTTTCCAAAACAAACATTAAGTGAACACACTTTACCAGGGTGTAGTCTCTCACGGACAAACACAATTTACCAAAAACGTAAGTCGTAAACGTACCACCTATCACCGGTCTGTACAGTTTACCGAGGTGCCACCTATCACGGGTCTACACAACTTACCAAAAACGTAAACCATAAACGTACTGCCTATCACGGGCCCGTACTGTTTACCGAGGTGCCACCTATCACAGGCCTGCATAGTTTACTAAAACAAAAGTTAAGTAAACAAGACATTAAGAGATTCCCCATTATTAATTCTTGTTTAACTTAAACGATTTTTTCCAAACACACATTAAGTAAACTGGACATTAAGAGATTCCCCATTCTTAATACTCGTTTAACTCAATGGTTTTCAAATTCCACACAAAACAAACTCAAACGTACTTTCACATTCAATCCCTAACTCACACAAAATCATTTTTCCACACAAACCACACAGAACACATCTCAAACATGTTATCCAACTCAATCCAAATCCATCAACGATTCACACCAAATCACATCAATCAACAACCATCAAGTAAGAACACGCCAAGTACGACGACACAAATTAACACAATCCATCACTCACACACAACAAGTTTCATATACTCGAAATCATACATAAATGAGTTTAAATTCATTCTCCACGAAACACTCATCAATATAACCAAAACCTAACTCTAAAGTTTTACCCATAAAGCCTTAGATTCCCTTTTTCCCAAATCAATACTCCAACCCTAACAAAATTCGTTTCCACACAACCACAGATAAGGCCCTAAATGCAAACTAAAAGTTTGGAAGGAGCCCTTACCTTATCGTTAGCTTTAACGTCGATTTACGGCACCGCGATCAATTCCGGTAAAATCTCCGCTCGCAACGCCGCTTCCAAAGTTGGTCCCCTAGCACCGTAGCGTGGTAGTGAGCAACTTTCCCTTCTATCTCTTCGTGAAATGAAGCTTAGATCTAGATGAAATGGGGAGGTTTGTGTTTGAATCCCTAATACCGTTTTTCTTCGTTTTCGAAACAACGGGGAAGTATGAAGCTGAGAAAACCTTGCTCTCTTACCCACTAATCCTTGGGTTTCTATTATTGAAGTCAAAGAAAGAAAAGAAATCGAAAGGTAGAAGGAGGAGGAAGGGGAAAGGTTCACGGGATTGGAGGGAGCGTGCCTTTTCTTCCTCTGTTTCTGTTTTTTCATCCCTTTCTTCCATTCTAACATATATATATATACATATTACTTATTTATATTACTTATAATAATAATATATTATATATATATATATATATATATATATATATATACAATAATTAAACCTAAACAAATAAATATCTAAATATCTAGATATTTTAGATATTTATGAAAATCATCACTTCTCAAACCATTTTGATAAAAATATCTATTCTCGTCGCAACTCAATTGACAGATAAAATTTTCTGCAACCCGAGATATTTTTAACAAAATTGTTCGGTATTAATTTCTCTGTAACGTAAATAAATTATTCTTCGACAAATAATTTCAATCCACTTTCCAAAAGTATATTTTTGGCATTTAACCCACTAAATACCAAAAACTGGGCTAAGAGTCTAAGAAATTCTACACAAAATACCCTAAAATTGTATAACATAGGATTTAAAATTACGGGTCTTACATTACTACCCCCCTAAAATTAGTTTCGTCCTCGAAACTTAAAGTACGAGTAACAATCCACACTAGGTTTGTACCCGAATTCAACATACCAGTCATAACTATTTTCGCCCGGCCTTTTCGAAAAAAGTGTTGCCTACCCCTTTTCATAGGGTGTTTAATAACTTCACACACATCCATAGTCGGTAAGGCTCTTCCGTTCCATTCAACATGATTTTGTCTACTCTTGACAAGAGATTAAGGATGATCAGTCCCTCAATTTGTCAATAAATAACCAACAACCATGATAGTGGCTTGGACTATCTTAACCGAACTGTAATAGCGCTTCTTGCAACTTACAAAAGCAGTCAACAATCTTCTCAAAGTCCATCGAATTTCCCTTATTTTCCTATAACTTTGATCCTGTCGACGAAGTAAAATATCCCATACCTAGGTCACGTAGTCTCATTGGCATCCACTTGGTACGAAACATCCATTTGGTACCAAACTGAAACACTTAGAATGACCCCAACACACTGAACACAGAACAATCACTACATCCGAGAACTCCTAAATTTCTCCCTTGTCCACAAATCCTCGATTTTTCTTAAGTCGTACAACTACGTCAAACTGTAGTGTTCTTATCAGTAGGTTATTCTAGTTATAAATTTGATAATTCCATCACCACATATGCTTGGTGATCGAAGCTTCCTCAAATATTTTTGATATCATGCCAAAGACTATACCCCTTGGGACACAAAAACTTCCTTCCAATTTAGTACTTCATTTCAAGAGTCACGTTTTCCATTAAAATCCAACTTGAATTTAATTCACAGATCAAGGTCTACATTTGTCTCATGCCTAACACCTCAAATTCACGCTTCACTAAAAAATTTCTTACATACTTCGCAATTATGCACAACTCGAAAATAATCCTCCTACCTCTACTTCCAACATTCATTCTGATACTTCTTAATTTCACTGTGTCCTTCATTTGCAACTTGATGATTATCCTTTCATTATGACAGGTCAACCGCATTGTATTCACTCCATCACTTTTCCATTTATACAAACCTTAAATTTCTACCTCGAACCTTGATACATCTTCATCATAGTGATTCCAATAAATCAAGGCTTACTAATTCCCACCAAACTTTTCCATTTCATGATCAATTGTTTCCTATCAAACAAACATTTAGCTCCTTTGATTGACGAACACAATAACAATCCCCATGACATGCACTCAAGTAATGTCTTTATATCTTGGCATACCTTTATAATAATAATGTCTGAATTATAGGTGAGATAATTCCTTTCCTGAATCTTTAATTGTCATAAGCTACATCTCTATGTGCTGCTCCAACAAATTTCTTGGTACATTTTCTAATATTTGGTTCACTCGCTGGATTCTTATTCCTTCTCAACCTTCACCGAGATATAAACTGGAAGAATCCTAACAATCGAACGTCCTAAAGAATTATTTCTCAACATTCCTCATTAGCATTTCCTAAGAAATAATTATCTATAACTTCCTCCTTATAAATTTTGCAGTAAAATATCTCAAAGACCCACATACCTTTCATTGTTCATCTAGTCACTAAAACACTCAGTTTAAATCTCAACGCTTGACATCCCAAGGCCAACAACTAAATCATAAATCACTCGTTACATCTCTTCTTTTTCACTTCCTATCATTTAATAGGATTCTAAAATTTGATCCTCAAAATCTCCAAACACTTCCATCCTTAACATGAATTATTTATCACTTGCCTGCCTCAACTCCTTCGATTATGAAAGTTTTAAGCATCACTTGGTCCTCCATCCAACCTTGCGAGATTTTAAATCATCAACTAAAAATCAACCATCTTAAGGTCCCAAATCAAATCTTGAATAATCCTTCCGACCTATCAAAATATTAACATCCTCTTAGTAATTTCCATCCTTTAATAGACTCTCAAAACTTATATTACCGCAATCTCGAAGTATTCCCGTACTCGATACTTCAAATTCCACTTAATGGTAACATAGAGTTCAATACATCAAGGCTTAACTGATTAGGTTTTTCCGAACATTGCTCAAAATTCACACGTATGAGTCTACAGATTCATCCAATATCACTATCCATACTTACTATCTCCTAAACCACAAGGAGATTGGTCACTTATGAACAAAATATATAGTCTCACTCCTATACTCGTCATGAGATTCATACTTAATAATCCAAGTTGCGAATCCAGTCTAATTCGAATGCTCGACTTTATCCCTCAAGGTATCGACTATTTCTCAAAGCGTATTTTATCTAACCAAGGGAGTATTTACTCCTAATGTGCAACACTCCCTTAACTTCAATACCAGTCTCTTTCATTGACACCTAATCACCAAATGTTATTCCGAATGGAAGCCTTATCTTCTCAACAATTCCATGATGTTCACATCTCCTTGACAGTTGTCAAACTTCATCCAGTTTCATCCTGAAATCTACCAGGAAAACATCTAATACTTTTCTTAACAAGAGTCCTCAACTTAGATCTTTACTTGAAATCCCTTATTAGTCTAATGTTAATCCATCGATACTCATCATCTTCGAGTTTTCACCAACGCATAGCTTCTGTGTCCTTGGAACCATTTTATAAATTCCATGCCGTCATGATTTGCTTCAGGTCTGCTGGACAATTCGTCATCTCGAAGATCTTTTCCATTTCTTGAATCCACTAATCATCTTTTTTTTCCCGAGTTCTCGTCACCCTTGAACTTTGGAGGATGGTAATGGCGAAAATCTTTCAATCCTCTTGACTTAATAGCATAAATCCCTCTACTCCAGATCCCGTCGAGTCTTTGCAGCAGTTCGTGCAACAACAAAACATCCATGTTATTTGTAGCTTCAACCATTTGATCATCCCTACTGACGTTCATCCTTGCAACGTCGTTCCCTCTTGGAGGTAGTGTTTCCGAAAAACCAACATCAAGAAGAAGTGTTAACACTACTTCGAATAATTCCAAAACTAAGTTTCAAATATATTAACACATAATAACTACCCCTGATCTGACAACTCAGACCAATTACCCCGACGCATGATCAGATAACGACTCATAACCTACAGGTTGACTTGCAATCTAAAACCAAAGGCTCCACAGCCCCCAAAGAAAACCAAACCAAAGCTCTGATACCACAATGTAACACCCCGTTTTTCAAAGCGAGGGTGTATTTTTTTTTCAAAAGAAATTAAATAAAACAGAGTAAGTACATAAGGAAACACCTTTGGGTAAATAATTAAGTCATAATAATTTACAAGCAGCGAAATAGTTTTTCGAAACATGAGTCCAAAATATTTACACATCAAAAAGTGGTACAGTCTTCCACTTTGAAATAAACACAATTCAAAATAAAGACATATGTTCCCTCTATGTCAACCTAATCTAATCATTCTACAAAAACTATGCACCCTGAGTGATCTCCACGCGCCCCGTAAGATCCTCCTAACATAGCTCCAGTCAAGCATTCCCATCTACATTCCCATCCGTAGGGTACGAACAGGTAGGATTGTCCTGACTCTCATCTGAGGGCAAAGCCCAGAATTCCACAATAGTTGTAAAGGGTCACCAACCGAAATTAACAGTTAACACATAACATTTAAGTTTTTAAATGCACAAAATACCTTTTCAACTTAGCATGCACCTTAAAAGGGTTTCCATATGCTAAAAATTCATAAACAAGGTTGAAAAATGAAGTTTTTAACAAAACAACACTGCTGTATTCGAATACAGCATCTTTGTATTCGAATACAAGGCTATTTCAGCATTCAGCAGCAAAACAGCATGTCTGTATTCGACTACAACAGTCTGTATTCGACTACACAGCAAGTCAGTGGCAAAACTGCATGTCTGTATGCTACTACAACAGTCTGTATTCGACTACACAGCAAGTCAGTGGCAAAACAGCATGTCTGTATTCGAATACAGCCTGCTGTATTCGAATACACATCAGACAGCATCAGAAAAACAGCAAAATTCAGCATTTTTCAGCTTTTCAAAAGGTTTCGAAATCAATCAACACTTACCCACAAATCCAAACAATCAAACTTAGCAATTATAACGCAATCACCACGACATCTTGAGTTTCGAAACAGTTTTGCAATCAATCACACTTACACAAACTCCAAAACAAATCACTTAGCGATTATAACACAATTACCACGACATTTTAAGTTTCGAAATGGTTTTGCAGTCAAACACGCTATCACACACTTCCCAAACATCCACACTTGGCAATTATAACACAATCACCACAACGACATTAGTTTCGAAATGGTTTTGCAATTTAACGTACCATCACACAATTCCAAAACATAGTTCTTAGTACAATCAACACAATCACAATTTGAATCAAACACACTTACGCATAGTTTCAAAACATAACACTTAGCAAAATCAACACAATCATAATTTGAATCAACCACGACTCGTGTGCCAAGCACCCTAATGCAATGCATATGCCAAAATGCATGGACTCGGAATTCCAAACCAAAACCCTCCTCGAAGGGCCGTAAATCATAATTGTACCGCCTATCGCAGGCCAAAGTACCAATTACCGAGGTGCCACCTATCACGGGTCTGCACGATTTACTAAAAAGCGTAAACCATAAACGTACTGCCTATCACGGGCCCGTATCGTTTACCAAGGTGCCACCTATCACGGGTCTGCACGGCTTACTAAAAAGAACGTAAATTGTAAATGTACCGCCTATCACAGGCCAAAGTACTCTTTACCAAGGTGCCACCTATCACGGGTCTGCACAATTTACAAAAAAACCGTAAATCGTAAAAGTACCGCCTATCACGGGCCAAAGTACTATTTACCGAGGTGCCACCTATCACGGGTCTGCACAATTTACAAAAACGTAAATCATAAATGTACCGCCTATCACAGGCCAAAGTACTATTTATCAAGGTGCCACCTATCACGGGTCTGCACGATTTACAAAAAGCATGAAAATGCATGAGCGTATATTGACTCCATTCACAACGATCGTTAAACAAATGCAGTTATTAAAAGATTCCCCATTTTTAACACTCATTTGACTTAAACGATTTCCACAACAAAACATTCAGTAAACAAGACATTAAGAGATTCCCCATTCTTAATACTCATTTAACTTAATGATTTTCCAAAACAAACATTAAGTGAACACACTTTACCAGGGTGTAGTCTCTCACGGACAAACACAATTTACCAAAAACGTAAGTCGTAAACGTACCACCTATCACCGGTCTGTACTGTTTACCGAGGTGCCACCTATCACGGGTCTGCACAACTTACCAAAAACGTAAACCATAAACGTACTGCCTATCACGGGCCCGTACTGTTTACCGAGGTGCCACCTATCACGGGTCTGCACAGTTTACTAAAACAAAAGTTAAGTAAACAAGACATTAAGAGATTCCCCATTCTTAATTCTCATTTAACTTAAACGATTTTTTCCAAACACACATTAAGTAAACAAGACATTAAGAGATTCCCCATTCTAAATACTCGTTTAACTCAATGGTTTTCAAATTCCACACAAAACAAACTCAAACGTACTTTCACATTCAATCCATAACTCACACAAAATCATTTTTCCACACAAACCACACAGAACACATCTCAAACATGTTATCCAATTCAATCCAAATCCATCAACGATTCACACCAAATCACATCAATCAACAACCATCAAGTAAGAACACGCCAAGTACGACGACACAAATTAACACAATCCATCACTCACACACAACAAGTTTCATATACTCGAAATCATACATAAATGAGTTTAAATTCATTCTCCACGAAACACTCATCAATATAACCAAAACCTAACTCTAAAGTTTTACCCATAAAGCCTTAGATTCCCTTTTTCCCAAATCAATACTCCAACCCTAACAAAATTCGTTTCCACACAACCACAGATAAGGCCCTAAATGCAAACTAAAAGTTTGGAAGGAGCCCTTACCTTATCGTTAGCTTTAACGTCGATTTACGGCACCGCGATCAATTCCGGTAAAATCTCCGCTCGCAACGCCGCTTCCAAAGTTGGTCCCCTAGCACCGTAGCGTGGTAGTGAGCAACTTTCCCTTCTATCTCTTCGCGAAACGAAGCTTAGATCTAGATGAAATGGGGAGGTTTGTGTTTGAATCCCTAATACCGTTTTTCTTCGTTTTCGAAACAACGGGGAAGTATAAAGCTGAGAAAACCTTGCTCTCTTACCCACTAATCCTTGGGTTTCTATTCTTGAAGTCAAAGAAAGAAAAGAAATCGAAAGGTAGAAGGAGGAGGAAGGGGAAAGGTTCACGGGATTGGAGGGAGCGTGCCTTTTCTTCCTCTGTTTTTGTTTTTTCATCCCTTTCTTCCATTCTAACATATATATATATACATTACTTATTTATATTACTTATAATAATAATATATTATATATATATATATACAATAATTAAACCTAAACAAATAAATATCTAAATATCTAGATATTTTAGATATTTATGAAAATCATCACTTCTCAAACCATTTTGATAAAAATATCTATTCTCGTCGCAACTCAATTGACAGATAAAATTTTCTGCAACCCGAGATATTTTTAACAAAATTGTCCGGTATTAATTTCTCCGTAACGTAAATAAATTATTCTTCGACAAATAATTTCAATCCACTTTCCAAAAGTATATTTTTGGCATTTAACCCACTAAATACCAAAAACTGGGCTAAGAGTCTAAGAAATTCTACACAAAATACCCTAAAATTGTATAACTTAGGATTTAAAATTACGGGTCTTACAAAGCCTCTCTTAGGAAACTCCAAGCAACTCTAAACTCAGTTGTTCAAGATGTTGATGCCATCCAAGACCATTTGGGTCTCAAGATGTCTTTTGAAGACATTGTTGACATTGGCAATCAAGCAACTGACGAACCAAACCCTACCAACCTAGATAGTTCTGAACCTCATGGTGAGGAGATACTTGCTGAGGCTAATACAGTAGTCTCTACCTCTCCCATTGGTGATAATGAGGAACAGCCCTAGATTAGTTGTTTAGGATTTTGTTTTCTTTGTTGCTTTGTAAGGTTATTTTTGTATATATCTTATGATAGTTTTTTTATTCATAATTATCTCTTGTTATATCTTTTTGAATTCAATGACAAAGGGGGAGAATTTAAATGAACGAATTTAACTTGTGTTTGTGCTTTGATATACTAAATTGATATCCGATACTATGCTCTGATACTACTGACTGATATTGTTATTGTATTCTGATATCTGATTCTGATTCTGATACCAAAATTTGATTGTGGTATGCTGCTCTGATAATACAAAATTGTACTCTGATACATACCAGATTTGGATGTGCTTATGCTTGAATTTGAATGCTCTGATATTGTGCTTTGATATACTAAATTGATATCAGATACTATGCTCTGATACTACTGACTGATATTGTTTTTGTATTCTGATATCTGATTCTGATTCTGATACCAAAATTTGATTGTGGTATGCTGCTCTGATAATACAAAATTGTACTATGATACATACCAGATTTGGATGTGCTTATGCTTGAATTTGAATGCTCTGATACTGTGCTTTGATATACCAAACTTAAATGAATTTAAATTGGATGCTCTGATACTGACTGATTCTGCTCTGATATTATTATGCTCTGACATCAAAAGAACTTATTTGCTCTGTGATATGCTCTGATATCAAAGTTGAATAAATGAAGTACTTATATGCACTGATAGTGCTTATGTGCTCTGATACAGCTGTTGTGCTCTGAAACTGCTTATGTGCTCTTATGTTGAATTTGTTAGGTGTGCTTTGATACCAAATTTTAATAAGCTCTGATAATCTGATACCAAATTTTAATAAATTTGAATAGCAAGCTATGATACCAAAATCTGATACCAAATTTGAATGAATTTGGATAACTTGTGCTTATGCTATTGAAATGAATCATGAAGTCTAAAACACTAATGGTTTGAATTGAGAAACATTTTAGGAAAGTAATCAAACACTACACACTTGGACAAAACATGGAACTCAAGCAATCAACCAAAAATTGATGATGTCCTACAAGGCTTGAGATTGATGTATAAATGTGTCTAGTGTTAATAGTGTCTATTAGGTAGATTCAATCATAATGATTTCTCATATAATATCTGCCAATGAAATCATAAAATAAGTTTTTAATCAATCAAGTAATGAATCAATTGATAAATCAATTGAGCAATCGATTGTCTGACTCACAGAATAAAAGGTTTCACTAAGTTAAACGATTGGGAAATCGATTACTTAAAGGTTTTTATTAAAACCTGTGTTCTGTGATTAAACAAATCAATTGGACTATCGATTTGCAAATCAATTGAGTAATCGATTTTGTGATTCACAGAACCAAGCTCTTATTGAGTTAATCGATTGGCAAATCGATTACGAAAATGTGTTTTCATCAGACATGTGTTATGTGATTAACGAAATCGATTGGACAATCAATTGAAATAAGTTTCTTAAGTTGCAAGCTTTGCACTAATCGATTAGGTAATCGATTGAAATAAGTTTCTTAAGTTGCAAGCTTTGCACTAATCAATTAGGTAATCGATTGAATGAATGAACTGATTAATCATTTATCAGAAACATATTGCATAATCGATTGGCACATCGATTTTAACTAAATAGTTGAGTTACTATAACAAGCCAAATCGATTGGCAAATTGATTGGAGTAAAATATTTGAGTCACTGTGACCAGCCAAATCGATTGGTAAATCGATTGGAGTAAATGTTTGTGTTACATGGAGAATTTAGCCCATTGCCAAATCGATTATGTCAATAAATTTGATTGAGTAATCGATTGTTTTGATCTCGCTGTTTGAACAAAACACTTATAATCGATTATTCAATCCATTTTGATATGAACTGAGTATTAGTTTCTGAAAAGTGCATTAAAAGAATCGATTAGCAAATCGATTAGGTCTTCTATTTTCAAGACTCAAGAAAAACAAGAAACGCGACAATCGATTAAGCTGGTATTACACTTTAATAAAATCGATTTATATGATGTTTTTCTGAAAATATATAAACTAAATCAATCACAATTTTTCATAACAATCATAACATTTTTCATAACACAGAAAACTGAAAGTGCTTCATTGGTTTTTAGAAAAATACACCTTGAGAGAAAGATTGTTATAACTCACAAATACTCATTGGCAAATACTTATTGTGAGATTTTACATTATGATTGAAACAATTGTCTTAGTTTTCTTTAGTTCTTTTTGAAAGAACAATTTCTGTAATTGATGTTTTGGAAATCCAGTATTGTGAAATTGGTGGTCGTCTTTTAGGATGCTTGTGATTATCTAAAAGAGATCTCAATCTGATCTTGCTAGAGCTTGGCGATTAGCTCTTAAGGATAGATTGGTGGTGTGGAAGATTGGTGTTGAGTTAGATGTATAGGCATTGGAGTGCTGGAAAGTCTGTAAACATACTCAAGTCAATTTCTAGTGAAGGCTGAAATCATTGTTGATTTCAGGACTGGATGTAGACTATCGAATCAATAGTCGAACCAGTATAAAAATCCCTAGTGCACCATTTCCTTTATCTCTACTTTTTATATTGATATTGCATGTGTTTGTGAATTTCTGCTTTGAATAATTTCTTGAATCTGTCACTGTTAAATTGGTTAATAATCTTGTAAATAAAATCCGTGGAGCCATTTAATTTCCAACATTTGGCTGCCATCTTGGTTTGATTATATCTCGAGAAACCATCATTGCATGCCTACTTAGGTGCCATCGTTGTTTCTTTTTGTGGTGTTCCCAAATATTCGACCGCTTCTAGTTATCCCTCATATCCTTGTAATGTTTGTGACATTGGTGGTTTTTGAGCTAGAATCATTTTTATCCTTTTCTTCAGCCATATGCGCTTCAATGTTATAGTTCCAAGGTACCCTTTTAGTATTCTTATATGGAAATGGTCTTGGTGTTTGAATTGTCAGGGTTCTTATACCACAGCTTCCTCCTTAGTGAAGTGAATGATCAATGGCTTTGGGATAATTGTGGCAAGTTTATCTTATGATTGGGTTGCGATCAAACCATGATCTTTTTCCCAATGGCCTATTTGAATGGTGGACATGTTTATCAGTCTTTAGAGCTCATATTTAAACTCATTACATTCTTCTATGGAATCATGCTCATTGAGATGGGATTGCATCCTATTTCCAATCAAGGTTCCTTCGAATTAACTCAAATTTGCATAATTCAAAGAAAATAATCCTCGTTGGGGTTTTAATCTTCTCGACCTCCTTAATTAATTGGTGGTTTTCTTCGATGGCCTTCACTAGTGGTCCATTATGGCTTAGGAGTGGATTGTTTTTGGTAAGATCCTAAATTTTCTAACTTTTAACTTATGTGATTTTAGGGTATTTTGTGTTAAATTGCTTAGGCATTTAGCTTAATTTTATTTCATTTTGTGAGTTAAGTACAAAAATTATATTTTGTTAGAGTTTTTAATATGTTTAATATATGTATATATTTATATATATATATATATATATATATATATATTTTAATACTCGATTAAAATTAATTGTCGAAGGATAATTTAATTATATTACGAACAATTTAATATCAACAGTTTTTTCAAAAAATATCACTTGTTACAAAATTTTAATTTATATGTCAATTGAGTTGCGACGTGAGTAGATATTTTTTTTTAAATATCTATAAAGTTAGATATTTGTTAGTTTAGTTGTAATTATTATATATATATATATGAAAACAAGAGAAGGAAGCAGAAAGAAAAGCATTTCCCGGTCTCACAATTCTTCTTCTTCCTCTACTTTGAAGTGTTGGTAGTGTGAAAACAAAACTTCAAACACAAACCTCCATTTTTCTCCTATATCGAAGCTTCGATTCGAGAATTGTAAGGAGGGAAATTTGCTCATCTCTACACTACCGTGTTTGTGAGCTAATTTATTTAAGGTGAGACATTTACTCCCTCCTCCTTTTTCCTAAATTCGTAAACTTTATACTGTGGGGGTATGAGTGAAATTTTTGAGTTCTTAACAAATCCTTGTTGTTGTGTTGTTGTTGTTGTTGTTGTTGTTGATGTTGTTGTTGTTGATGATTTTGTTAGTAATGATTAAAAAAAAAAGAAATTGATTTTTGATGTGTTTGAGTTACATAATGAGTTATTTTCGAAAAAATGAGTTTGAACATAAGTTGAAATTTAAAAAAAAAAAAAAATTGACAAAAATAATTTAAATCATTTTGAAAAATTGTTAGTGAATTCACTAAAAAATTAAATGATGTTAATTTCTAAAAATATGTTTTATATGTTGAAAGTGTGTTGTGGTTAATAGTACTATTAGTCCTTACTTAATGTAAACCCTTTTAGTAAAAGAAAGGATTTAAGGTAGTTAAAGTTTAAGGGAATAATTTGACTAAGTCAAATACTATTTTATTAAAGGTGTCGACATGAACGAGATTTTTCGCTGTGTTTGATTGTGGTAGTGATAACCGTTGGAAAAGCTATAACTAAGGTAACAGCTCCTTCCAAAGTTTTAGTTTGCATATAGGGACTCTATATGTGTGATTGTGTGATAATTAATTTCGACGTGTATGTATGTGTGATAATTAATTTCGACGTGTGTGTATATATATATATATATATATATATATTGAGTGAAAATAAGCACGATGCTCTATTTCCACTGGGAGGTGGCATCCCTTACCAAACACATGTCGATAAAGGGACATCTCTTTTGGTGTTTTGTAGATTGTTCTATGAGCCCAAAGATCTTCTTCAAGTTGGTGACTCTAGTATTTCCTATTTGGTTGTACCATATTTTCTAAGATATGTTTGATTTCCCTGTTTGAGATTTCAGCATGCCAATTAGTCTGGGGATGATAAGGTGTAGAGACTTTGTGCATAACCCCATACTTCCAAAACAAAGTGTTCATGGTGCGGCTACAAAAATGAGTGCCTTGATCACTTATGATGGCTCGGGGTATTCCAAACCTACAAAAAATATTTGATCTGATAAAACCTGCAACAACTTTAGAATCATTAGTTCTAGTGGGTATTGCTTCCACCCTCTTCGAAACATAATCCACAGCTAGTAAAATATAGACGAAACCAAAAGATACAGGAAAATGGCCTATAAAGTCAATGCCCCACACATCAAATACTTCACAGAAAAACATAGGTTGTTGAGGCATCTTACTCCTACGAGAGATTGTTATTCTCGCTATTTGGCACTGTTCACAAATTTTGTAAGTCTAAAAAGCATCTTTAAACAAAGTGGGCCAAAAGAAACACGAATCTAATACTTTTCTTGTTGTCCGTTGAGGACGAAAATGTCCTCCAGTTTGAAAGGCATGACAAAAATGAAGAATGGATTGAGCCTCATGGTGGGAAACACATCGTCTAATCACATGGTCAGTACATAATTCCCACAGATATGGATCATCCCAAACATAGTATTTTGCATCACTTTTAAGTTCGTGTATTTGTGTTCTGGATGCATCTGCAGCAAAGACTCCAACAATTATATAATTAACTAAATCAACAAACCAAGGAGTTACCTCACGCAACTGTAGCAGTTGCTCATCAAGGAAGTCATCTTGAATGGGGATGGGGTCCACGTCCATTTCTAATCTGCTCAAATGAAATGCCACAAAATTTTCAGCTCCACTCTTATATTTAATCTCTAAATCAAATTCTTGGAGTAACAACATCCAATAGATTAATCTCGATTTTGTTTATGGTTTATTCAGCAAGAACTTCAAAGTTGCATGGTCAGTAAAAATAATTACCTTCGAACCTAGCAAATATGATATAAACTTATGAAGTGCATAAACAATAGCTAAAAGTTCCTTTTCAATGGTATTATAATTAGCATGTGCAGAGTCTAAAGTCCTAGAAGCATAATAAATAACATGGACAACCTTACAAACCCTTTGTACAAGGACTGCTCCCACTACATAGTTAGATGCATCACAATTAATCTCAAAAAGGGAGGGTGCAATTGGGTGGCTGAATTATGGGAGGGTCCAATCGGGTGGCCCAAAACTATGCCCTGTTCAACCATACAATGAAATTTTTTATAATTCAACGTAAGGTTCTTTTCAATACATCTATGCAAAACTCTATCTAAATTGATCAAGCATGCATCAAATGAGGAACCATACACAGTAAAATCATCCATGAAAACTTCAATACAATTTTATATCAAGTTAGAGAAAATACTAATCATGCAGTGTTGGGAAGTGCTAGGAGCATTACATAGGTCAAAGGGCATCATCATATAGGAAAATATGCTGAAGGGGCAAGTGAACGTGGTCTTCTCTTGGTCCTCTGGTGCAATATGGATATGAAAATAACTAGAAAAACCATTAATAAAACAATAACGTGACTTACCAGCCAATCGTTCAAGCATCTGATCAATGAATTCTCTAGGAAAACGATCCTTTATATTTGCCTGGTTTAGTCTCCTATAATCGATGCATACCCTTCAGCTCTTATGCACTTGTGTGGGGATACGTTCATTATTTTCATTTTTAACCATTATGAGTCCAATTTTATTAGGGACTACCTTCACCAAACTCACCCATTGACTAACAGAGATGGGGTATATTATGTCTGCTTGCAAGAGCTTGGTCACTTCCTTTTTTACAACATATAGAATTAATGGGTTAAGTCGCCTTTGGGGCTGTCTGACTTATTTTACCCCATCCTTTAGTAGTATTCTATGCATACACATGGATGGGCTAATACCAAGAATATTAGCCAAGGTCCATCTGACTACCTTCGTGTGTTTTCTTAAAATCTGCAACAACTTTTCTTCGTGTTCATCTTCAAGTTTGGTGGAAATAATAATCGATAAGTTGCCACTTCTTTCTAAATATTCATATTTCAAATTTTTAGGAAAGTGGTTTAAGCTCTATAGTCGGTGGTTGTTCAATGGAAGATATAACACTAGTGGCCAAAGCTACGTCCGCAAAATCAAATATGTTATTAGAAATATCAATATCAGCATAATGATCAACCTGCAAGGCAACTTTGATCTCAGCACACACAAAGCACAATTTAGGATATGAACAGAATTCACCAGTATAAGTATCATCAAAACCAAACAATGAAGGAAAATCAGTAGCAAACATATCGGGGTAAGTGTCATCAACCAAATTAGCAAACAATTCAATTTGAAAAATAGAATGCTCTTCCATGCGGTATTTGATTGCATCAAAGATGTTAAATCTTACAATGCTATCACCAAATTCCATGGATAGAGTTCCACCATGCACATCAATTTTTGTTCTAGAAGTTTCAAGAATGGTCTGCCTAAGATGATAGGCGCCCTGTTGGACTTATTATCTCCCTCCATGTCCAGAATGTAAAAATCTGCAGGAAATATCAATTTATTAACCCAAACAAGTACATCCTTCACAAGTCCAATAGGACGAGCATTGCTTTTGTTTGCCAATATAATGATAACACATGTACTCTGTAAATGTCCATAAGCAAGAGAGTTAAAAATAGATGTAGGCATTGAAGTAGCAGTGTCAATTTATAAGAAAGGGGGTTTGAATTGTAAATTCACCATTTTCAAAATTCCTGTTAAAAATTTAAGAAAATAACTCAAGATTGATCTTGGTTGTGAAATAGAAAACGGAGATCGTTCTTTGTTTTATCCAGAAAACGGAGAACGTTATTGGTTAGTTAAAATCAGTAATTTAGTTTATCTATTTAACTTGATAATCAATCAGACTGAAAGTAAATAGATAAGGGAAAAGATACCACACAACGATATATCCTAGTTCACCCAACCCGGGTTACGTCCTGTTCTCACAACCATGAGATTTTCTACTAAGTGCTTAAAACAAAGAACCTTCTTGGTTTTACAGCACCTAGTTCAGATCAACCTTGATCAGTTACAAAGTTAAAACCTTTCCACCCAGAAAGGAGTACTATCAAGTCACCTATCAACCTTGATATGATTTTGTACAATCTACCCAAACTATACTAAACTCTTATAGTTTGAGTTTTACAATAATGATGAGATTGTTTTGCTAGAATCTGAGAAGGCTCAACACTTGTTTGAGTTTTGATTCTTTGAAAGAGAAATACATGAGAATGATTGTAGGAATCAAATGGGAAAAATCAGAATTGATTCAATGTATGTGAGTGACAGAAATTCAAGTATGATTGAAATGAGTAATGAATTGCTTAGTACTTGAAGCTCTTGTTTTTTCTTGAGCATTTGCCTTCCTTTTATAGGCTTTTAGGACATTTAATAATGGTCAAAAGAGTTGTTGGTAGTGCTATGTCAGTTTTGAACAAAACCAATATATATGAATAAAAATATTCCATCCTTGGAACATTTTTGAAACCTGTTTGACTGGGCTGGTTTATTCGTTCTTGATCAGGTTGCCTTTGTGTTTAATGATCCTTTATACTTTAGATATGTTTGTTGATGTTATATCTTAGATATGTTTGTTGATGTTATATCATTTTGTAGAAATATAAAGATTGATACTGGACTTCTGCAGAAACGGAGATTGATAATCAATCTTGACTATCAGTTTTTGAACTTTGTGCAGATTGATGATCACTCTAGAGACTAGTCTGATGATTCTGGAGAAAGATCTGATCATTTTGGATATTGATGAGAACTTTCTGCAGATTGATGTTATCATTCTAGATATTGATGTTTAACATGCTGGAGAATGAAGTTAGCATGTTGGAGATTAATGTTAACATGTTGGAGAATGATTATCAGTCTGGAGGCTGATGTTACACTGTTGTCCAGAATGATCATAATGTTGTCAAGAATGTTCAAATCTCTTTGGTCTTGCTAATTCATGATCTAATCTTTTTGTGATTCGAGTAGTTTCTTTGAATCTGATCATCTCAGTTGGTTCCTTGCCAAGTACTAATAACATTAGCCTGATTCGAGTAGTTGAGATTGATTGATTTTGGAGTTGTGATGATCATTCTGGAAACTGGAGAATATTCTCCATTTTCCAGATTTTATTAAGAATGTTATCCATTCTTGTCTGTTCAGTTTCTTGCCTTTTTCTGTTGATTTCTTTGTTTTGTTCAAATCCTATCTTTAAATTAATACACTCAAAAGCAGAAGTTAAATTAACATAACATTTAGAGTCATAATTAACATTCTTAATTGGCTTTTTGTTTGTTTTCATCAAATCATTAAATTGAGATTTTGTCTCAACAGGCTTAACATTAACGGAAGATCCTAAATCTAAAATACCATTTTCAAATTGAATATTTCCTATGATACTTGGAATAGAAAAAATTCCTGGATCTTTCCATTTTTGTGGCATGTGTTGAATGAGGGAAGAAATATTTCGCCTCATGTTTAACCTTCTCTTGTGTGTGCACAAATCTTTTAGAAATTTTTTGCTTATCTTGGAATCTGTTTAATTGCTTCAAGGAGAGGAATGCTCGCTTCCACCTTCCTAAATGTATCCAGGATCTCCTTTTCCTTATATGCCTCGTCCATTTTCTTAGTCTTCACTGCTCTTTGAGGATAGGAAGTGGTATATTTTTCTCAACATCAATAGTTTTAGGTATCAAAGTGTCCTAAGCAACCTTGTTATTTTTCACTGTAGTTTTAGGTACCTTTGGTATTTCAATAGTTTTCCCAGACCTCAATGTAATTGCACTAACATTGGGAGCATTTAGATTTACTATTGATTGTGCAGGCAATTGATTTTACCCCAGAGTCTGCAATTGATTAATTGAAGTGGCTAGCTGGTCAATCTTTGTTTCCAAATTATGAATGGTGAAATTTGGTGATGAGGACAACTAGACACTAATTTCTTGAATTTCTCCCAATACTCATGTAATGATTCCATGTCAATCTGTCTGATTCCACATATTTATATTCTGATTGAAGCAGCTCTTGAGGCAGGGAAGAATTTTTCTAAAACAATATCTTGAGATCATTCCAACTTGTAACAGAACCTTGTTGAAGGTAGTATAACGAGTCCTTGGCAACATCTTGGAGTGAAAATGGTAAGGCTCTCAACTTAATGTGGTCTTTTATGACTCCTTAAGGCTTTATGGCAGAACACATAACAAGGAATTCCTTCAAGTGTTTGTGGGGATCCTCACCTGCAAGACCATTAAACTTTAGAAGAAAGTGTATTAAATAATATTTAAGTTGAAATGATACAATAACTTCAGGATATGTGATACACAATGCATTATAATTGTCATTAGGTGCAACAAGTATTCTTAAGATTCTATTATTCGCATCAGCCGTATTTTGCAGCAAGTTATCACTTTCACTATCTGACTATGACTCATTAACACTAGAAGCTCTATTAAGTCTACGATGTAAATGAAAAGTCCTATCTATTTCAGGTTCAAGGAAATGCATATTCACGTAACTAGCTCTAGTCATGCATCATCATAACAATGGAATGCAAAATCGCAATTCTAAAAATTCCAACAATGTCCCTATTGCTAAAATTGAAGTCAAAAATAAAAAACCCTATCAAATAAAATCCAAAAATATACAAATGCCACAACAAATTTCTAAAAATCAAATAACCACAATGCAAATTTTTTTGGAATTTTTGGAGAATATGAAAAATTCAAAAATTCGAAAAAAGGGTCTAAACGAAGAAATTTGGGATTTTGAGCATTATGTCACATAATAAGTCCTATTCCTTGATTTTTTTTCCTGATTTTGGTAATCCGAGGCAATCGCCTGACAACCGGGGTTTTTTTTTACTAGCAACGTTCCTAAGAGCTCGCAAACAAGCCTATCTGACCTGTAGAGCAACAAAACACAAAGAACAATTGTTAGGATTGTTAATAATACTTTAAAATTGGTTAATATTGTTAATAGAGAGTCCCTCGACAGCGGCGCCGATTTGATCCGCTGTCACACACGGGTCAATACGATTGATAAAATGTAAATTGAGGTAATAACTCAAATTGTTTCGCAATAACTTCTAATATAATAATAATCGAATTGAAAGTTGAAATTAAAAAGGGGTTTCTAGATTATTGATTTATCATATGAGCAAAACAATTAATCCACTTATTCAAGTTTAAGACCTATCACAAATTCTATCAATGAGTTTAATTACTAATTCGTAATTCTATTCTTATTTAACTATAGAATTGATCAAACAAGTGTAATCAATCCTATGTGATTTCAGTTTCTTTGATTGGATTAAGTATCAAAATCATCCAAATATTACAATTAACAATCAAGTGTGGCTAAATTATAATTCAATTAAATTAGAAACTGAAACCAAATTCTGTCAAATAAATTTAATCGATCCTATTGAAATTCAATTTAAGCAATCAAAATATCAATATAATCAAATAAACAAGAATAGAATCATGAATTCAAAAATGACAGTGTATTCTGATTCTCAAAGTGTTGTAGCAATTTAAATCCTAATATTTCGTTTTTTCAGAGAAGAAACAAAGCTGCCAATATATAGTACTCGATATTGGGCTTTAGGGTTTAGAGTTTAAAAAAAACAAGTGACCCACTATTTAAAAGTCGAGATTACAAAATATGTAATTTAGGCCCAGTAAAGTTCGGAATGGGTCTTTCTTCCAACACAAAAGTTGTAGCTCTGATTTTTAGCTTTCCAACACCTGCTCGTATGCGTCAATCCGATATCTAGAGCTCAAGTGATGGCCAAAAGAGCGAACAAGAGTCAAAATACAAATAATAAAATTATAATTCAAATTCGACCCAAAGTTTAGAAACAAGCTTAAAATATTATTCTAAGCTGTAAAGAGCTTTTAAAATACCAAACTAAAAAGCTAGAAACATGTGTCCAAATGTTATGATCAATAAGTTTGGCCTTGCGTGTTGTTGCAGGTTAATGAGTGTTGAAGTTTAAGTTTGAGAGAAACTCCGCCGTGATAGGTGATACCGAGAATAAAGATTGTAAATTGTAATTAATTTACTTATTTAAATTGAAACGAATTTTATATATATATATATATATATATATATATATATATATATATATATATATATTATTTTTGGTTTTGAGTGTCCCAGCAAAACATATAACATGAAGGGCATATTCTTTTGGTTAAAGAATAATTCACACAAAAATATTGTTCAAGAAGTATAAAAAAGATATTGTTTATGTGATGATGATATTTGAATATTTTGGATATTTTGGATATCATGACAATATAAAATTATTGTTTATGTGATGATGATATTTGAATATTTTAGATATTTTGGATATCATGACAATATAAAATTTCGTTGAAATTAAAATCTGAAATAAAAATTATGATAATTTGGAAATGATATTTATTATAAATAATTAATTAAATTAGTCAATTTTTTGTAACAGATAAACTTTAATTAATTAAAATGGCTCTAGTGGCCGACTTTCATCTGTCTTTCAGAAAATTTAAACTCAGTACGTCTAAAACGAAGAGAGTAATTTATAAGTAATATACAAAACACTTGAGATCCAACTCAAATGTTTAATATTTGTAAAAATTAAAAACTCTAATGTTAAGGTATTACATATGTCTTAGGTTGGATTTGAACTCTATTCCATGAGGTTAGAGAGTGAAGTTGTTACAACTAACCCCTGAGATGGCAACTCAAATGTTAAATTTAATCATCTTGATTTTTTAAAAGAATTATGATATTTATATTACTATATGGATTAAAATTTACTATTTTTTTTTATGTTTTCACACTTTCAATACTTTCATGTCATTGTATTGATAGTTAGACCACAAATAAATAGATATATCTACCATGAAAAATAAATTATTAGTCAAAATCATAATGTCATTTTTGACATTATTTCAATTATAACATAATATATAATAATTATTACAAAATATGACTTTTCTAATTATTTTATAAGAATCTTAAAAACTCTTTTTGGTGATATAATTTATCAAATATATGAAAAAGAACAATTTTGACACACAAATCTCTAAGACCTCTATTGTTTGCAACAACATACAACCAAGTCTCGAATGCAATAACCACCCTTAGGTTTACCAAGTGTTATTTTACAAAAATTGTCACAAACTGCATCTGTATCTGCACAATGTTCATAATGAAAGCAGCCTGGGGGAATTGTCACAGTTTCAGCTTCTGCTACAAGCAATAAAACTCCATTAGAAATATAATCATATGTTATATTGAATCATTTTGCATTTCAAAAACTTAAATTAAAAAATTGTATATCAAACACTACTCTTATATTTTGCAAATCATATCTTTTCATCGAAAATGTAACACTATTGAGATATGGAACTAGTTTGTTACCTGCAACCATGAGTGACGCAATGCACATAATTAAAAAGGTAAAAAGGAGGGGACGAATATGTGTTGCCATTCTATTTTAAAAGCTTGACAAGAAACAATTTGTATTAGGGTATTTAAAATGACTAGGGAAATTATGTTTAAATAATGGCATTCAACTGAATTTAATTTCAAATTTATAATTCCAATTCCGTTTGTAATAGAAATGTAAGTTCATGTTTGACCAAAAGTTATATACTTTTTAATATTTATTAAATTTAACTTCAGCATTTATACAATTAATTTATTACATATTCGATCATCTGATCAAAAAGCAAGCAATAGTGGCAAGTATATATCCTTTATAACTAAATTCTTTATTTTGGTTTTGTTTATAATATTATTATTTTTTGTTAAACTAATAAATGAATTTTTTTCTATAACTATATGTAAAGGAAATCCTAACATTTTTCGGTAGAGTTTTCTTATAATTTTACACTTCATTTAAAATATTTTCTTCATTAACAAATGAAACACTTAATTTTTTATACCTATATATAAATAGGATACCAACTTTTAGTGTAACTTTTTTCTTTCAATTTTACATTTGATTTAAATTTTTTTTAATAATTTCGTCAATCTTATCTTTAATCAAAGATAAAAAAACAGGGGTAAATGTGAAGCTAAAAAAAAAAAAAAA
>JBBPBR010000001.1:30268558-30292974 GCA_037974775.1 Cicer pinnatifidum | reverse complement strand
AATAATAATAATAATAATAATAATAATTTGTACCTAGTAAAAGTCAACACTTGAAGTTTTAAACATATAATCCATACGGAAATCAATGTTTCAATCAATTAGTTATTAGATCAAACACTTTAAACAAATACATATCAAAACTAAATATTTTAAATTAGTTAAGGGTGAAAGTCGAACTTTAAAACAACTAACTAGTGAGGTATGACATTTGATAACTAAGATTACCTGAATGAGATTAATAACTTGAAATATACAGCTGGTCAATCAAAATTATTACTTCCAACTATTCATATAAAACAAGAATGCAAAAATCATAGTTCAAAAGACAAACAATAAGCAACAAGTAATTAACATAATCTTGTTAACAATTAAAGCTAACTCACATCTTAACAAGTAATTTTATGTTTTATTTACTCATTTAGGTAGGAATGTAGAATCCATAACACAATTAGAGGAAGCAAATATTAAACACTAATTAGTAATCTCAAAATATGTATAACAATACAAAAGCATATAACACTTAACACAATAATATAACGGGAAAACAATCATAGTGAAAATAATTACTACACAAGAAAACACAATTGACACGACTGACATTCGACAAACACTGAATCGACATTCGACCCACTCGGCCTGATTGGACAGACCTGCTCTGATACCACTAATGTGACACCCTAAATCCCAAAATAATATATATAACAGTTTATATCATATTCTTATAAAATTTGCAGCGGATAAATAAACGTATGTTGCATGATAGCTCCCGACATTTGGAGTGCTACCTCAAAGTCACCTAGAAATTCTCCACCGGAATACCTCCAAGGTCTAACAATCTTACCTTAAGGCTCGACAGCAGACCGCCACGATCAGGCTCATACAGTTGTACTTCCCCAGAGTCACTAGGCTTGTCAGGCCCTACCTATTTGATGACAAATTAATATTCACTTCACAATTCACAATATTTATTTTCTCCCCCCGTTAGCTTAGACTACTCCATTAAGAGCACCATATTTAAGAATCATCACTATCTCATCAAGTATGCGGTGCTTCAATATTTTCATCACAATTTTATAATATCATTAATCATAAATAATCATGATCATCGTATAAACTCATCACAATTTTATAACATCACTATCATCAATCAAAAATCATCATTATCATCACGTAAGCATATATCAAACCATGCATCCATATTTTATTATCACATCACAAAATTTCATCTAAGCAAACATGTACACATAGTTTCATTCAACATCCAATATCACAATAATAACAAATATCAACTACCACACAAGTATCGAAAATTAAATCAATCAACACCTTAAAAAAATTTCTATTTCACATTTTAATCTCACAATTCTCATATTTCAAATTAATCAATTTATCTCTCAAAGGGCTACTGCTGTACGTAGCAAGCCCCAGATGAATCGTTGGGAAATACGGTTTTCCCGTTCATCTCACAATATATTATACTCATTAATTCAAACGCTCTCTCACCTCTTACCTTATTTTGACGCTTTTAACTATGAATACGATTCGATGCCTAAACAGTCTTTGTTCTTTGACTCTTTGTCCTTCAATCAATCTAACTCGAGAATTTATGGGTAAACGTCAAAAATAAATTATGAGGAGATATTCAAAAAAACTAAATTGGAAAATCGGTCAAAGAAAATTACCATAAATCAGAAAACCAATCAGTGGATAATATAGCCACTTTTCACACTGTCGTTTTGGCGTTGGTTTCACTCAAATCGGACTTACGGTGAAGGAGAACGGTGTAAAATAACGAATTATGTAAACAGAAAAATTGGGTATTTTAGGTAGAAATTTGGATGGTTAAAAATATGAGAATGAGTGTTTAATTGACTAGCTAAATGAGTAAAATAGCTTACTGAAATTTGGATTAAAACTGAGAAGTTTTTTTTTTTCTTCAATTATCGATCGTCGGTATCAATTTCTTCAATTTTTCCTTCAATTCCTCCAAGGAGCGGCAATATGCTATTATTACTTTAGGGAAGTACTATTTTATAGTAAGCACGGAACAAGGATTTTGTTTTGGCAGGCGGCAGATAGGAAAGTAATAAGCAAAACCTAATAATAAGCTAATATATATATATTTTTAAGATTTGTTATGAGACGATGCCTTCATGTAGCATTTTTCAAAATAAAATTATAAAAATATTACTATATTTATAGAATAGTCAAAACCATAAAATAAATAAACAAAACATCAATAAATTTTATTAATTACCAAATCTCAACAAATATTTATAAAATCATCATGTCATAGGAAGTATATAAAAGTAAAGAAAATCAATCACAATATTAGTAATATCTAAAGATAATTAGTTATAAAATAATTAACAAATCACAGAAAATAGTTATAAATAATTGAAATACAACTACGTGCATATTCAACATCAATCATGCGAACAGAAAAATATTACATTAATTGGGTACATGTATATACACGTAAAATCGCATAAAATCTTTTTCTTTAAAATATATATTACACTAAGATACTATTATTATTTTTTTTAAATATATCAAATAATAAAATATAATATATATTATTTATATCGCTCATGTAATATAACATGTATCAAACTAGCACATCATAGAAAGCATCCATATGACGAAAATTAGCCACGAAATTTATCAACATATATTGTAAAATAATATTCGTCATCAAATTAATTATTTAAAATTCTATTTAATTAATAAAATAGTTTATTATAAAATTTGGGGTGTTAAAAACAGAGAAAAAACTCTATTAGAGGAAGTCTAATCGGAGGAAGAACTGTATCTGAAGAAATGTCTCATCAGAGAAACTTGTATTCTTTTTATTCCACAATAACTAACTCTCAATCTAGAATTTAATCACTTCAAGTTTCTACATCTACAATAAGGTGCAAGAGACTATCCAACATTCCTCCTAACCAAAGGATCCATTGTTCCATTACCCAAGAAACCACTTATGGCTCAATAATCCAAAACCAAAGGATCCATAAATTCATAACATAACTAAAACTACAAAATTGTTTCCATTATTGCCAAATGATTACACTAATCTCTAACAACTTAAAAGCTGATAAAAAATACTGTCAAATTTTGCCTAACATATTAGTTACACTGTTTTTAAATCCTTCTGAATGAATATTTTCTTTTTTGTTTATTATTCATTCAAATTGTTATCCTCCATTTCACCGACTATGCTGGAATCCGGCAGCTTACAAATTTCTTCACTTATCCTTTGTTTTGAAAAATTAACCCTTAGTGTTTAAACTATGTGACTTCTTACTTTCACCTATAAGCTAAGGATACTTCAGATTATGCTAACCTTACATTCCATCTAATCTTCTTTAATAGTTTTGCTTAGAGTTTCCTCCTACAATTGTTCTCAACACCACCCTAAACCACCAAAAGAAAGACTTTATATCTTTTTAGAATAGGTGTCACTCATGTAAAGACAATTCATATCCCCCAACATATTACATGTCTTTTTGTCATAGTTCTATATACCAAACACAAAATATTAAGTTAATCCGATTTAATATTTGGTGAAATGATTTCTTAGAGCATATAGCAAAAAGAAAAGCATCCTAAATTTAACACACTACCCAAATTCCAATTGTTTCAACCAGGCTTTGATAACAAAATGTAAAAACAATCACCATGTATATAGAATATGATAATAAATTTTTTCATTTTAACTAATAGAGGCAATAGTTTTTAATATTGAACGTACAATCATTGAAATAAATTGTAACTACAAATTGTATAGTTTACAATTATCCTCTTATATATATACAAAACTAACAAAATATGTAAGTTTATAAACATTTACATTGATGCAGGTTTGCATACTCTAGTTTTAGGTCTAGCCTTATCCCCTTTAATCTGCTATAATACATAAGAAATATGGGGTGAGATAAAAATCTTAGGGAATTCTAAAAGGTATTTTCCCTAGGTGCAACATAAAACATGATACGAATATGAATTTCATGCTTAAACAATCTTTGTCCCATACTTTTCTATGAAAAGGAGTTAGTAATTTGGGTGCTATATGTATTTGTGTTAGATTCTATTTTCAACATTTGTAGTTTTTTCAATTTGATAAATGTCTCTGTTAGCTCGTTTATATTGTATTTATTTGGTTCATATTATGAATGATTCTAATTTTAAGATTTTCATTTTGTATCGCATAACTATATTTGTGTATGTTTTGTTGTTGTAGCTTCCTGTTAAAGAAGGTGAATCTAGGTGTGGTATTATCTTCTAAGTTTGGGTTATTACATGTCAAAGGTTTTATTTTAAGTCTTGCAATGAACTTTTAACAAAGTTTGGTCTATTACCCTATAAAAAAAAGTCTATTTTGTGTTAAGGCTTTAAAACATGACATTTTGTCTATTAATAATAGGATAATAAAAAACATGACTTTTGTTCACCCTTAAAATCATAAAACTTTTTGTAATAGATTTCGTGTATATATAAACAAAAGTTATAAACAAAATATGTTAAATTTATAATATAACGGTTAAGAGAAAGAATAATAAGTATGAATCCAAAAAGTGGGAACAAAAAATTAGGATTCAAATTTCTAATATAGGGTGTTTATTACAAAAATATAAAGAATGTTTTTTAAAGAGAGAACATAAAGAGATTTAACAAAAAACATGAAAAGTCTTTTATTTTACTACTATTATATATATATGTGGGTCGACATGTCCAGTCTAACAGATTTTTAATAGAACTCGAGACTGGCCGATCCCAACTTTTCAGACGTTGAGCTATATACTCTTTTTGGGCTGCCTGACTTATCCCTATTCCAAGGTGAATCATTTACCAAAGTTTAATTTGATCATCAACCATTAAAATACTCAAGTAAAACTTAACTCAATTATGGACATTTTGAGTCAATAAAGACAAAAAGACATTTTTTCTTATTTAATTTTTCGGTATTTTTTAGTTACTTATCTTTTTCTTTACAAAGATAACGAATGAGTGATCCGCTGTCGCACACAGGTCAAATACAATTAATTAAATGTAAATAGAGGTAAAAACTCAAATCATCTTGTAAGGACTTCTGATATAATAATAATAATAACTGAATTGAAAGATAAAATTAAAAAGGGGGATTTTTTAGATTTTTTATTTAACAGATAAGCAAAACGATTAATTCACTTATTCAAGTTTGAGACCTATCACAGATTCTATCAATCAATTGAATTTCTAATTCATGAATTTATCCTTATTTGACTATAGAATTGATTAAACAAGCGTAACCAATCCTATGTAAATTTGGTTTCTTTGATTGGATTAAGCATCACAATCATCAAAATATTACAATTAACGATCCTATTGAAATAGAAATTGAAATCAAATTTTGTCAAATAAATTTAATCGATCCTATTGAAATTCAAATTAAGCAATCAAAATATCAATATAATCAAATAAACAAGAATATAATCATGAATCCAAACTGACAGTGTAACCTCAATCTCAAGGTGTTGATGAAACTCTAAACTTGTGGATTAACCTTATAAAATTAGCATTCCATGAAATTAAAATATAAACTATTTATTTCTTGTAGCAATCTTCGATCCGTAGAAAAGAAAAAAAACTGCCAATATATAGTACTTAATATTGGACTTTAGGGTTTAAAATCAAGTGATCACTATTTAAAATTATTACAAAAGTCCAGATTAGGAAATATGCAATTTAGGCCTAGTAAAGTTCGGAATTGGTCTTTTGTTCCTACATACAAGTTATAGCTCTAATTTTTAGCTTTTCAACGCCTGCTCATATGGGCAACACCGATATCCTGAGCTCAAGTTATGACAAACAGAGCGAAAAAGAATCAAAATACAAATAATAAAATTAAAATGTAAATAATAAAATTATAATTCAAATTCGACTAAAGTTTAGAAACAAGCTAAAAAAAATTAATCTAAGCTATAAAGATCTTTTAAAATGCCAAACTAAAAAGCTAGAAAGATGTGCCCAAATGCTATGATAAAATTCCCCCACACTTAAACTTTTGCACTCCAAGCTAAACAATGCATGCGATTCCAAATATTCTTATGAATGCAAAGTGGTGATAGAAAAAAAAATATTTCTAGCTTAAGACAATCATGAATGGTTTTGTTATTGTAGCACCCCAAATTTTATAATAAATTTTCTTCATGAAATAGGATTTTAGATAATTAATTTTGAGTTAAAATTGTTTTAGAATATATGTGGATAAATCTTTTGACTAACTTTTGTTATATTAGTGTTTTCTATGATATGCTAATTTTGTATATATTTGACTAAATAAGTGATATAAATAATAAATATTATATTTTATTATTTTATGTATTTTTCTATAAATAATAGTATTTTAGTGTAAATATTTTAAAGAATAAGATTTTAGGCGACTCTACATGTATACGTGTGTTTGTAATTAATGTGATATTTTCTTGTATATTTGACTGATGTTAAGCGTGCACATAATTATATTTAATTATTTATAAATATATGTTATTTTAATTATTTATTTTACAAATAATTATCTTGATATATTAGTAATTTTAATATTGATTTTCTTTATTTTTATATAGTTGCTATCGTATGAGGATTTTATACATATCAATTTTGATTTAGTAATTAATATAAATTGTTGATGTTATATTTATTTATTTTATCATTTTGACTATTCTATAAAGATGATGTATTTTTATGTGATTATTTTAAAAAATATTATAGTAATAATTATATTTATTATTTTGAATATGAGGGTGTTAGTTTATCTATGTTAAGGATACATAATATTATGTTAAAATGAGTATTTTAGAGAAAAGTTTCTAAAAAAGTAAAATAAATGATTTATTTATTAAGGGTTTTTAACAATACAAGAAAAATAATTTCGGACCAGACGACTATTTGCACCCATATATTTTACTTCTGCATATTAATTTGGGCTATTATTGATTGGACTTTTTCTTTCTACACATGCGAGTTACTCATTACACCCATATTTCTGCATTAGACTTGGCTACGTTGGCCCTTATAGTTTTACTCTTGTACCTTGTACATCTGCAATCTGCACCACTCCTTCTGAAATTAAAAAAAAAATAAAAAAATAAAAAAATAAAAAAATAAAAAAAATGAAAATCTGACAGCCAAATCGCTCAAACCCTATTTCTCTCAAATTCACTCCCACCAATTCCTTGATGTTCTAAAATGATCTCAACCTCTATCCCACACAACATCGACCACTAAATCCATTTTTGGCATCAATTTTAACGATCGTGCCCCCGTTTAATCACAAACAATTGCTTTTCTTTCCTTGGGCAAGCTATTTTTGGCCGATTCCGATCATGAATTTGTCATCTCAAAAAACTGGTATCATTTTTGGATTCCTCTCGTCGAAACCTTCAAGAAGCACTAGCTATTTGTATTTTACGATGAAGTTGACGTCAGACCCTTCTGGCGCTCTGACAAGTCGGTAAGACTTTTTCTGTAGTTTTTTCTCGTCGTTTTGACTCAATTTTTGTTCCTAAAATTATTATTAATTATTTAAAATTTATTTTTAAGCTCAGCATAATGGATCAGTCAAGTCTCAACGATTTTGTGAACTAGTCGTTTATTCGGATTCCGTCACTATACGTTGTCGATCTACAATTGCTATTGAAAATTTCCAATGATTTAAGTGTTTGATAAAGCGTCTAAATAAGGTAAGGGGTAAGAGAGCTTTTGAATTCATGAGCATTATATATTGTGAGATGAACGGGAAAACTGTATTTACCAACAAATCATCTGGGGCTCGCTACGTACGGCAATAGCCCTTTGAGAGATAAATTAATTAATGTGAAAATATTGGGATTGTGAGATTAAAATGTTAAATAGAAATGTTTATAAGATGTTAATTGATTTAATTTTGAACACAATCTTATGTCAATGTATTTCTCTTGACAACCATCTAAATTATCTTTAATAGTTTCGCTTAAAGTTTCCTTGGTTTCCCTCAAGTTTTGACTATTGAAACATTCTTCATCTGATTTTCCTTTCTTACAAGGATTCCTACAATTCTTCTCAACACCACCCTAAACCACCAAAAGAAAGACTTTATCATCTTTTTAGAATAGGTGTCACTCATGTAAAGAAAATTCATATCCCCCCTAAACGATCAATTCATACCACCCATAATTGATGTGTTTTGGTGTGAATTATGGATTGAATGTGAATGTATGTTTGAGGTTGTTTTGTGTGGAATTTGAAAACCATTAAGTTAAACGAGTGTTAAGAATGGGGAATCTCTTAATGTGTTGGTTACTTAATGTTGTTTTGAAAATCGTTTAAGTTAACTGGGCGTTAAGAATGGGGAATCTCTTAATGTCTTGGTTACTTGATGTTTGTTTTGGAAAATCGTTTAAGTTAAATGATAATTAAGAATAGGGAATCTCTTAATGTCTTGTTTACTTAATGTTTGTTTTTGAAAATCGTTTCAGTAAATGAGTATTAAGAATGGGGAATCTCTTAATGTCTTGTTTACTGAATGATTTGTTGTGGAAATCGTTTAAGTCAAAAGTATATTATATATGGGGAATCTCTTAATATGTTTGTTTGCTTAATGTTTGGCGTGAAAATCGTTTAAGTTAAATGAGTATTAAAAATGGGGAATCTTTTAATATCTGCATTTACTTAACGATTGTTGTGAATGGAGTTAGTGTATGCTCATGCATTTCATTTGGTAAATTGTGCTGACCCGTGATAGGTGGCACCTCGGTAAACTGTATTGACCCGTGATAGGTGGTACGTTTACGATTTACTTTTTGGTAAGTTGTGTTGACCCGTGATAGGTGGCACCTCGGTAAGTAGTACTTTAGCCTGTGATAGGCGGTACCCTTACGACTTACGCTTTTTCTTTTAGTAAACCGTGCTGACCCGTGATAGGTGGCACCTCGGTAAACAGTATTGACCCGTGATAGGTGGTACATTTATGATTTACGTTTTTTAGTAAATCATGCTGACCCGTGATAGGTGGCACCTCGGTAATTGGTACTTTGGCCTGCGATAGGTGGTACAATTATGATTTACGGCCCTTCGAGGAGGGTTTTGTTTTGGAATTCCGAGTCCATGCATTTTGGCATATACGTATTGCATTAGGGTGCTTGGCACACAAGTCGTGGTTGATTCAAATTTATGATTGTGTTGATTTTGCTAAGTGTTATGTTTTGAAATTATGTGTAAGTGTGTTTGATTCAAATTTATGATTGTGATGATATTACTAAGTGCTATGTTTTGGAACAGATTGTGTGTAAGTGTGTTTGATTCAAATTTATGATTGAGTGTTTGAACTTGAGATGTCATTGTGATTGTGTTGATTTTACTAACAATTATGTTTTGGAATTGTGTGATAGCATGTTTGATTGTAAAACGATTTCGAAGCTCATAATGTCGTGGTGAATGTGTGGGAATTGCTAAGTGTTAATATTTGGAGTTGTGTATGAATGTGATTGAGTTAGTTTATGTATTTTTGGAAGAATATGCAGGGAAATCGATTTCCCAATCGATTTGATGAGTTACAGGGACTTCTCTAATTTGACAAAATCGATTTGCCAATCGATTTTGTAAAGCTGTTTTTCAAAACCATTTAAGAAATCGATTTGGAAATCGATTTGGCCATCCAAGAACTCAACAAAACTGACAAAATCGATTTGGAAATCGATTGACTCAGTAGAAATTCTTATTTTGAGTTAGATAATCGATTGCTCAATTGATTTATCAATGTTTGGTCAGTTATGTATTACTTGATGGATTGAGAACTTTATTTTGATTTCATTTTCATTTGGTAAGCATTGTATGAACTTTTAGCATATGGAAAACCCTTTAAAATGCATGCTAAGTTGAAAAGGTTATTTGTGCATTTAAAAACTTAAATGTTATGTGTTAACTGTTAATTTCGGTTGGTGACCCTTTACAACTATTGTGGAAATCTGGACTTTGCCCTCAGATGAGAACCAGGACCATCCTACCGATCCGAACCCTGTGGATGGGGATGTAGTTGGAAACACCTGGTTGGAGCTATGTTAGGAGGATCTTGCGGGACGCGTGAAGATCACTCAGGATGTATAGTTTTGTGGAATGATCAGATTAGGTTGACATAGAGGGAATAAATGTCTTTATTTTGAATTGCATTTATTTTAAATTGGAAAATTGTATCTTTACTACTATTGTCAGCATGACAGTTTATTTTCGATGGATTCCATGTACCATTTTTTTGAGGTGTAAATACTTTGGATTCATATTTCGAAAAACTTTTCCACTACTTATAATTTGAAATGACTTAAATATTTATCCAAAGGTATTTTCTTATTTATTTCTCTATTTTATTTTAATTTTCTCTTGGAAAAAAAACTACACTCTCGCTTTGAAAAACGGGGTGTTACATTGTGGTATCAGAGCTTTGGTTTGGTTTTCCTTGGGGGATGTGGAACCTTTGGTTATAGATTGTAGGTCAACCTGTAGGTTGTGAGACGTTATCTGATCATGCGTCGGGGTAATTGGTCTGAGTTGTCAGATCAGGGGTAGTTATTATGTGTAGATATATTCGAAACTTAGTTTTAGAATTATTCGAAGTGGTGTTAACACTTCTTCTTGATGTTGGTTTTCGGAAACACTACCTCCAAGAGGGAACGACGTTGCAAGGATGAACGTCAGTAGGAATGATCAAATGGTTGGAGCTACAAATAACATGGAGGTTTTGTTGTTGCACGAGCTGCTGCAAAGACTCTGCGGGATCTGGAGAAGAGGAAAAGAGAGATCTGTGCTCTTAAGATTAAGAGGGTTAGAATACTTTTGTCGTTACCATCCTCCAAAGTTCAAGGGTGATGAGGACTTAGGAAAAGAGTTGACTAGTGGATTCAAGAAGTGGAAAAGATGTTCGAGATGACGGATTGTCAGGCAGAGTTGAAGCAAATCATGACGGCATGGAATTTATAAAATGGTTCCAAGGACACAGAAGCTATGTGTTGGTGTAAACTCGAAGATGATGAGTATGGATGGATTAACATTAGACTAATAAGGGATTTCAAGTAAAGATCTAAGTTGAGGACTCTTGTTAAGAAAAGTATTAGATGTTTTCCTGGTAGATTTCAGGATGAAACTAGATGAAGTTTGACAACTGTCAAGGAGATGTGAACATCATGGAACTGTTGAGAAGATAAGGCTTCCATTTGGAATAACATTTGGTGCTTAGGTGTCAATGAAAGAGACTGGTATTGAAGTTAAGGGAGCGTTGCACATTAGGAGTAAATACTCCTTTGGTTAGATAACATACGCTTTGAGGATTAGTCGATACCTTGAGGGATAAAGTCGTGCATTCGAGTTAGACTGGATTCGCAACTTGGATTATTAAGTATGGATAGTAATATTGGATGAATCTATAGACATGTAAGTGTGAATTTTGAGCGATGTTCAGAAAAACCTAATGAGTTAAGCCTTGATGTATTGAGCTCTATGTTACCATTAAGTGGAATTTGAAGTATCGAGTACGAGAATACTTGAGATTGCGGTAATATAAGTTTTAGAGTCTATTAAAGGATGGAAATTACTAAGAGGATGTTAATATTTTGATAGGACTGAAGGATTATTTGAGATTTGATTTGGGACCCTAAGATGGTTGATTTTTAGCTGATGATTTAAAATCTCGCAAGGTTGGATGGAGGACCAAGTAATGCTTAAAACTTTCATAAACGAAGGAGTTGAGGCAGGCAAGTGATAAATAATTCATGTTAAGGATGGAAGTGTTTGGAGATTTTGAGGATCAAATTTTAGAATCCTATTAAATGATAGAAAGTGAAAAAGAAGAGATGTAACAAATGATTTATGATTTAGTTGTTGATCTTGGGAAATCAAGCGTCGAGATTTAAACTGAGTGTTTTAGTGACTAGATGAAAAATGAAAGGTATGTGGGTCTTTGAGACATTTTACTGCAAAAATTTGGGACGAGGAAGTTATAGATAATTATTTCTTAGGAAATGATTTGGAGAATGTGGGAGAAATAATTCTTTAGGACGTTCGATTGTTAGGATTCTTTAAGTTTGTATCTCGGTGAAGGTTGTGAAGGAATAAGAAACCAGCAAGTGAAACAAATATTGGAAAATGTGCCAAGAAATTTGTTGGAGCAGCACATAGAGATGTAGCTTATGACAATTAAAGATTCAGGAAAGGAATTATCTCACCTATAATTCAGACATTATTATTATAAAGGTATGCCAAGATATAAAGACATTACTTGAGTGCATGTCATGGGGATTGTTATTGTGTTCGTCAATCAAAGGAGTTAAATGTTTACTTGATAGGAAACAATTGAACATGAAATGGAAAAGTTTGGTGGGAATTAGTAAGCCTTGATTTATTGGAATCACTATAATGAAGATGTATCAAGGTTCGAGGTAGAAATTTAAGGTTTGTATAAATGGAAAGGTGATGGAGTGAATAGAATGCGGTTGACCTGTCATAATGAAAGGATAATCAGCAAGTTGCAAATGAAGGACACAACGAAATTAAGAAGTACCAGAATGAATGTTGGCAGTAGAAGTAGGAGAACTATTTTCAAGTTGGTGCATGATTGCGAAGTATGTAAGAAATTTTCTAGTGAGGCGTGAATTTGAGGTGTTAGGCATGAGACAAATGTAGACCTTAATATGTGAATTAGATTCAAGTTGGATTTTAATGGAAAACGTGACTCTTGAAATGAAGTACTAAACTGAAAGGAAGTTTGTGTGTCCCAAGTGGTATAGTCTTCTGCACGATTACGAAAATATTTGAGGAAGCTTTGATCACCAAACATATGTGGGGATGGAATTATTAAATTTATAACTGGAATAACATACTAATAAGAACACTATAGTTGACGTAGTTGTACGACTTAAGAAAAATCGAGGATTTGTGGACAAGGGAGAAATTTAGGAGTTCTCGGATGTAGTGATTGTTTGGTGCTCAGTGTGTTGGGGTCATTCTAAGTGTTTCAGTTTGGTACCAAATGGATGTTTCGTACCAAGTGGATGCAAATGAGACTACGAGACATAGGTATGGGATATTTTACTTCATCGACAGGATCAAAGTTATAGCAAAATAAGGGAAACTCAATGGACTTTGAGAAGATTGTTGACTGCTTGTACATTAAGATAACCTCAATTGTAAGTTGCAAGGAGCGCTATTACAGTTCGGTTAAGATAGTCTAAGCCACTATCATGGTTGTTGGCTATTTATTGACAAATTGAGGGACTGATCATCCTTAATCTCTTGTTGATAGTAGACAAAATCATGTTGAATGGAACGGAGAGCCTTACCGACTATGAATGCGTGTGAAGTTATTAAGCACCCTATGAAAAGGGGTAGGCAACACTTTTTTTCGAGAAGGCCGGGTGAAACAAGTTGTGACTAGTATGTTGAATTTGAGTACAAACCTAGTGAGGATTGCTACTCGTACTTTAAGTTTCTAGGACAAAACTAATTTTAGAGGGGTAGTAATGTAAGACCCATAATTTTTAAGCATATTTTATGTATTTTAGTTCATTTCGGTATTGAACTCGGAGGCTTTTTAGCCAAAGTTATTAATATTTTGGGAGTTTAAAGAACCAAAAAGTTATATTGATGCTCGATTAAAATTAATCGTCGATCAATAAATTAAATTAACTGCGGTGGATCTTTTACGAAGAATTTATTTCTAGAGAGTTACGTTAAAAATATCTTGGGCTGCTAAGAATTGCATCTGTCACTTGAGTTGCAACGAGGGTAGATATTTTTGGACAAAAGTGGATTGGAGAGGTTATGGGTAAAATGGTAATTTTAGTAAATATCTAGATATTCCTTCTTTCCTTTCTATCTTCTTTTCTTTTTCCCTCCACACAAACATATATATATATATATATATATATATATATATATATATATATATATATATATATGTTTGTGTGGAGGGAAAAAGAAAAGAAGATAGAAAGGAAAGAAGGAAAAAGAAAGAAAGGAAAAGCAAAGCAAAGAAAACATAGAAACTCCTTCTACTTCCTTTGTCGCGCGAACCCACCTTCTCCCTTTTTATTCATTCGTTGGTTTTGCTTCCTTTTTCGTTCTTTGACTTCAAGAATAGAAACCCAAGGACTAGTGGATAAGAGAGCAAAGTTTTCTCAGCTTCATACTTTCTCGTTGTTTCGAAAACGAAGAAAAACGGTATTAGGCATTCAAACACAAACCTCCCCGTTTCATCTAGATCTAAGCCTCCTTTCAAGAAGTGATAGAAGGGAAGTTTGCTCACCTCCGTGCTACGGTGCTAGTGGACCAACTTTGGAAGCAACATTGCGAACGGAGATTTTACCGGACTTACTCACGGTACTGTAATCGCACGTGAAAGCTAACGTGAAGGTAAGGGCTCCTTCCAAACTTTTAGTTTGTATTTAGGGCCTTATATGTGGTTGTGTGGAAATGAATTTTGTTAGGATTGGAGTATTGATTTGGGAAAAAAGGTATCTAAGGCTTTATGGGTAAAATCTTAGAGTTAGGTTTTGGTTATATTGATGAATGTTTCATGGAAAATGAATTTAAACTCATTTATGTATGATTTTGAGTAAAAACTTGTGTGTTTGAGTGGTGGATTGTGTTGATTTGTCGTTTTAAGTTAAATGAGAATTAAGAATGGGGAATCTCTTAATGTCTTGTTTACTTAATGTTTGATTTTGAAAATCGTTTCATTAAATGAGCATTAAGAATGGGGAATCTCTTAATGTCTTGTTTACTGAATGTTTTGTTGTGGAAATCGTTTAAGTCAAAAGTATATTAAGAATGAGGAATCTCTTAATATGTTTGTTTGCTTAATGTTTGGCGTGAAAATCGTTTAAGTTAAATGTGTATTAAAAATGGGGAATCTTTTAATATCTACATTTACTTAACAATTGTTGTGAATGGAGTTAGTGTATGCTCATGCATTTCATTTGGTAAATTGTGCTGACCCGTGATAGGTGGCACCTCGGTAAACTGTACTGACACGTGATAGGTGGTACGTTTACGATTTACTTTTTGGTAAGTTGTGTTGACCCGTGATAGGTGGCACCTCGGTAAGTAGTACTTTGGCCTGTGATAGGCGGTACCCTTACGACTTACGCTTTTTCTTTTAGTAAATCGTGCTGACCCGTGATAGGTGGCACCTGTTAGACATATGTTCGTTTTTGATATTATTGACAAACATACAGCTTGAAATAAATCTAACATTGTAAACTGAGAAAATTTCAGGAACAACAATTCAATCCTACAAACTTGAGACAATTGCTTAGAACTCAAGAAATCAACAAAAGCTTGAAGATCCATAAGCAAATCGATTAGTAAAATCGATTCTGTAACAGGGTTGAATGATATTATGCAGTCTGGGATTAACCAATCGATTGGCACAATCGATTTGCACATCTTCTGAAAAATCAAACAGGTTATCAATCGATTAGACAAATCGATTGGTACACTTATTAGAAAATAAATTGTTCAAGTCAGAGAGCCAGTTTGCCACAAATCGATTAGGCAAATCGATTGTTTAAATCACCAAGATTGAACTGATTGTTTACATCGATTAGACAAATCGATTGGTACATTTACTAAAATTAAAATGTGCAAGTCAGTGGCATGTCTTGCAAGCAAATCGATTTGGCAAATCGATTAATCCAATCACACCTTTATTTTGTTTATCTACATCGATTGACACAATCGATTGTGAATGTCCCAGAGCCAAACCAATGTTTAATAAATCGTTTAGGCAAATCGATTTACTAAAACAAGTTTCAAAATAACCTTGGTCTGGAACATACACAGTCGATTAGCACAATCTACTTATATACTTCTTTTGAAATACATGTTGGCATCAATCGACTTGGTAAATCGATTGCATGAACCAACTGATGAAATGTGCTTCAGACTTAAAGTCCACAATCGGTTAGGTAAATCGATTTATGAAAATCATTGTGTCCCTGGAACCAGTGAAATCGATTGACTAAATCGATTGGTACAAAAAGTTTTAGAAACAGAGATGACTGAAATGGTTGAATCGATTAAGTACATCGATTGTTTTGATCTCGTTGTTTGAAAAAAACACTTCAAGTCGATTATGACAATCGATTCAATTGTGTACATTCATCAAAGTCTGAAGAACTCATATAAAATAATCGATTAGGTTATGCAGTTTCAAGATTCAAGAAAAACAAGATTCGCGAAATCGATTGGATCAATCGACTAGGGTGCTATATGACTTTAATGAATTGATTGGCCAAATCGATTCATGTGTTCTTTTTCCTGAAACTATACAAACTGCTTTCATTCTCTTCTTCTCATAATGTTTGATATTATCTCTTGATAACAAAACTTCATAATATCAATAACAATCATATACCACTACTTCTTTCTCAACTGATATTACTTTGAACATCTTTTTCAGCCATGAACAATCTACATTTGTGATCAACAAGGATTGAAAAAGACTGAATTGAGAAAGATTGCTTTGAGAAGAAGGAAGATCAAGAACTTTGTAAAATTGATCTGTTTCAATTTCTGTAACCAAATTTCTTTGAGAAAATCCAGTTGTTACTGGTGGTGTTCTTCGAGGTTGAGAGCTGTCAACAAGAAGACGCTTGACTGAATTCTTGGTCAAGTTTATGGGACTGAAACTTGGGAATTCAGGGAGGGAAAGATAGAACAGGTAGAATAGTTTAAGATTGGTGCGAGGCGCTGTGTATAATCTGTAAACTGATTCTAAGAAGTTCTATAGGAAAGGCTAAGATCGAGTTGGATCTTAGGACTGGATGTAAGTCGTCACATGACGGCTGAACCAGTATAAAAATCTGCGTACACTTTTCTTTCCCTTATCTCGTTTAAATTTTGCAATTATTACGTTTTTGATATTGATTGAATGCATGATAAAGATTCTCTGTCAAGTGAATTTGCATGATAGATTGTCTTAACATGATTGCATGAAAATCAACATCTTGAATAATAATTGTTTCTGATGCATTTCTCCATATATACCATGATCCATATAGTTTGACATTCATTAGAATTGTTCATTAGGGACCTTGATTAATCTTCTGTTTAATAAATTTAGAATTTGTTAAACTGCTGCGCATATTGTTAGAATAAGCATTCTTCCGCATATTTTTCTATCAAATAGAGGTTACATATACCATCAATTGGCATCAAGAGCCTATTTTTGTTAGAGTAACTCTCATAAAAAATCATGACCTCTGATTTCCTAGGAGAGGGTGCATCATTAGCCAGGCCTCCTGCCTTTAACGGGGCCGCATACATGTATTGGAAACAATGCATGTTAATTTTTCTTGAAGCTAGTGGCATTGGCATTTTAGATGCAGTAGAAAATGGACCTTTTGTGCCAACCATAGCAGGTACTGGTGAATCAGCAATCCTAAAGCCAAAAAGTGACTGATCTGAGGATGACAAAAAGAAAGTTGGGTACAACACCAAAGCCAAGAACATTATAACTGCTGCCTTGAGTCATGATGAATTCTTCAGAGTCTCAAATTGCAAAACAGCAAAACAAATGTGGGATACACTTCAGTAGACGCATGAAGGAACCACAGACGTAAAGAGAGCTCGGATAAATACTCTCATGCAGGAGTACAAATTGTTTAGCATGAAGAAAGAAGAATCAGTAAACGACATGCAGACCCGGTTTACGCACATAGTCAACAACCTAAATGCCTTAGGCAAGGAGATTGATAATGATCAGCAAATTAGCAAGGTGATGAGGTGTTTGACTAGGGAATGGCAGCCAAAAATCACTGCCATTGCAGAATCAAAGGATCTATGAAGCATGACAATAGCTACATTGTTTGGAAAACTAAGGGAGCATGCGATGGAACTACATAGACTCAATGAAGCTGAGCAAGTTGATAGGAAACGAAAAGGATTGTCGTTGAAAGCCCAAAGACATCAGTCTAAATCTGAACATGAGACCAGCTCAGATGAATCAAGCAGTGAGGATGTTGAGGAATCTAAACTAGGGTTACTTGTCAAGAAATTTAAGAAATTTCTGAAAAAGAAAGACAATAAATTCAGAAAACAATCCAGCTCGAAGAACAATGACAGTAAAACAGTCACATGCTATGAATGTGTAATTTCTATGCTTTTTCTAAATCCTATGTTTAAATTAATACACTCAAAAGCACAAGTTAAATTAACCTAACATTTAGAATCATAATTAATATTTTTAATTAGCTTTTTGTTTGTTTTCATCAAATCATTAAATTGAGATTTTGGTTCAACAGACATAACATTAATGGAAGATCCTAAATCTAACATAGCATTTTCAAATTGAATATTGCCTATGATACATGGAATGCAAAAAGTTCCTAGATCTTTGCATTTCTAAGGCATGGGTTGAATGGGGGATGAAACATTTTCCCTCATGTTTACCCTTTCATTACCTTTTAACCTTCTCTTGTGTGTGCACAAATCTTTTAGAAATTTTGCATATCTTGGAATGTGTTTAATTGATTCAAGGAGGGGAATGTTCACTTCCACCTTCCTAAATGTATTCAGGATCTCCTTGTCCTTATATGCCTCCTGGAAGTGGTATATTTTTCACAACATCAACAGTTTTAGGTATCAAAGTATCCTCAGCAACCTTTTTATTTTTCACTGTAGTTTCAAGTACCTTTGGTATTTCAACAGCTTTCCCATACCTCAATGTGATTGCACTAACATTGGGAGCATTTAGATTTGTAACGCCCCAAATTTTTGATCCAATTATTACTTAAATTTTTTTTTTAGAAACAACTAATTTTTTTTTTAGGAGTAGTTCATCAGGTAATAAATTGAAAATGCCTAAAAATAACTTAATTTATATTTTTTCTTTAAAGGAACGTAATGTAATTTACTAAAATATTATTTATTTATTCATTTGCAAAATTAATATTACAGTTGTTAGATCAATATTTATTTATGTTCCAAAATAAAATAAATTCTCTTTAAGTGAAATTCAAAAGAAACAATGCTGACTGAAATTAAGGACATTTAATTATTTAATAGGGAATAAAATCTCACTTCCACATTTCTATTAAAAGTTAATGATGAAGAGTAAATAACTTTACAATGTACCACACAAATTTTAGTAATATAAAACACTATTTTTAAGTAAAAGTCCAATTTTCCCACGCGCATGCACCAATCAAACATCATTCATGCAACTCAACTCTTTGAGATCATTAGTACCTAAATGTTGGTGTAAGGGGTCAGTTCATCCCACAGCAAAAATTAAACCAAATAATAAAATAACAACCATAAAATATGAATATAAAATCCTTTTGTATTAAAAGATTTAAAGAAATTGATTATTTAATAGTTCTCAAAGATATATCAAAAGTCATAAAATGTATCAAAATAAGTAACAACCGTAGATCAAATAATTAAATCAAAATAAAAATAACAATAAAATATATATAAGTTATGCATGCTCCTAAACATATATGATTCGGATATAGCCAGCCACTAAGGCGTCCACACAGAAGTCACCCATATCAATGAGGAAAATTAAACCAGCCACTAAGGCGTCCACAAAGATGCATATGATATGTCATGACAATGATAATGATGTCCGAAATGTACAAATCACTAGCCACTTAAGCAACCACAAAGAAAGAAAATTATAACATAAATAATCAACCACTTAGACACCACAAAGAAAAACTATTCAAACCACAGATCACCAGCCACTTAGGCAACCACAGGGACAAATCATTCCTGATCAAATTTTTGTAAATCACAAAAACCTCAAATTTAAATTATCATGGATGTTCATAGTTACAACTCAATAAATTCAACACATTAAATATGCACGTGAACAAATATCTCAAAATCAACACATATATTGTTCATAAAAGTCAAGTTTTTAAATTTAAAATACTCAAAGGTCAAGACTTAAAATCAAATACATTATAACAAACATATTATGAATCATAACATTATAAAAATTATAACTTCATAATTAAATACTCTAAAACATGTATAGTACTAAATATTTTCACTAAGAACATATTTATCAAGGGATAAAATAAAATATAACTCTATAATTAAGTTCATCAAGATAGATGTATTACTTAAAAGAGACAATCAAAACATTATAGTTAATTTCTTTACGACAAAAATAAAATCAACATTTTTCTTTTAAGACATCCAGACATCATATCAATATCCTACGAACTTCTAATTTAATATCTAGCCTAACTCTGCATGGGAAAAAGCCCTTACCTTAGGCACTTTCTTTCTTAACATCTCTAAATTTGCACGAGAAATATCTTATGAGGCAATGATGAATTCAACACAGATAGATATTGGGATTTATGACTTAGAAAATTATTTTAGGAGTGTAAGAATGACAAATAGGTGTGATAGCAAGAGCCCTAATGAAAATTTATGAACATAATAGCTATTTACGTTGCAAAATTACGATTGAGTTATTGTCTAAAATTGAAGTGCACTTAATTCCAAAATTATGCTACCAGTAATTACTATTTATTTAATTTTATTAGGTTGTTACAAAGTCAATTGAAATCATGTGTATGAATTAATTAGGATTAAGTAATAAAGTTCACCATATATTGCAGGGTGTCACACTATTCATTTTAATTAAATAAATAAATTAGAGCGTGTCACATCACTCTTTTAATTTTTTATCTAATAGTTACGAAACCAAGAATATTATAAAATTACTTTTGTAGACAATTAAAATAAAATTATAATTTTAGTTTAAAAGAGGTGAATGCATGAGATACCAAAAGAAGACTAGTCATCTCTTAATTGCACCAAAAAGAAACTCATAATTAAATTTACAATCTTCCTTTAAAAAATAAATTAAATGTGTTAAAAATTAGTTAATGCACATTATGCCAAGAAAACACTATAAATTTGCATAAAATCTTGTAAGATTGAGTCAATTCACTAATTTATTATTTTTTTCGATGGACCAAAAATATTTTCAAAACACTTATACATATATATATATATATATATATAGGTTGAGTTTCACTAACTCTATAATATCTCCTAAAATGAATACTTATTTGGTCGTCAATAAAACTAACAAACATTATAACTTTATAAATTCTAATTTAATTAAATAATTCAACTAATATTTTATCAACTAAAATAAATCAAGCAAGACAAAAATACCACTCACACATAACAAAATAAAACAAACATATCTAACACATCAATTTCATTATTATCGAAATTAATCAAATAAAAAAAAATGCACAATTGTCCATTTAAAAAATAATCACATCATAAATCATTCGCATGTAATTGTCACGCCAAAACAATTAAATAAAAATAAAAGTTATAATTATTCAGGTAAAATAGAGAGTGATAACTTTTAATTAATTTTCTTTACATATAGAATAAATTATTAATTAAATAATAAATTATGAAAATTACTAAAAGATACATATATAATATATATGAAAATATTTGGGTGTTACAAGATTTACTATTGATTGTACAGGCAATTGATTTTACCCCATAGTCTGCAATTGATTAATTGAAGTGGCCAGCTAACCAATCTTTGTTTCCAAATTGTGAATGGTAGAATTTGTTCTTTGTTGAAATTGGAGATTCTGGACAGCCATCTGCTTAACGAGGTCTTCTAATGAAGGTGCATTGTTTTGCTGTTGTTGCTGCCTAGGTTGTTGTTGTGCAGATGAATTCCCCCATCTCAGGTTGGGATGGTTTCTCCAACCAGGATTGTACCTGTTACATGAATCTGAAGGAGGCTAGAGAAATGCAAATGACACACACTACTACTTGAGTTTTACCTATTGCCATTTTTTTTACCAAAGATGTAAGCTCATCAAGTCTGACATCTAAATTCTTGTGGGAAGAAGCTTGAATTTCATTGACGCCCGTTGTCAACACTGCTAAATTGCTTCTAGTTGTAAACTGTTGAGAATTAATAGACATGTTCTCAATGAAAACTTTTTCCGCTTCTAGGGTCTTATCGACAAGTGCTCTCCTACCAGTAGCATCCAAAATGCTTTTATCCATAGGTAGCAAGCCTTCATAAAAATACTGGATGAGCAATTGTTCAAAAATCTGGTGATGAGGACAACTAGACACTAATTTCTTGAATTTCTCCCAATACTCCTGTAATGATTCCATGTCAATCTGCTTGATGCACATATTTCGTTTATGATTGAAGCAGCTCTTGAGGCAGGGAAGAATTTTTCTGGAACAATATCTTGAGATCATTCCAACATGTAATAGAATTCGGTTGAAGGTAGTATAACCAGTCCTTGGAAATATCTTGGAGTGAAATTGGTAAGGTTCTCAACTCAATGTGGTATTTTGTGACTCCTTGAGGCTTCATGGTAGAACACACAACAAGGAATTCCTTCAAGTGTTTGTGGGGATCCTCACCTGCAAGACCATTAAACTTTGGAAGAAAGTGTATTAAACAAGATTTAAGTTGAAATGGTACAGTAACTTCAGGATATGTGATACACAATGCATTATAATTGATATTAGTTGCAACAAGTTGACTTAAGATTCTCTTATTCGCATCAGCCATATTTTGCAGCAAGTTATCACTTTCACTACCTGACTTAAGATTCTATTGCTAAAATTGAAGTGAAAGATCGAAAATCCTATAAAATAAAATCAAAAAAATATAAAAATACCACCACAAATTTCTAAAAATCAAATAAACACTGAAATTTTTTTTGGAATTCTTGGGGAATATGAAAAATTTAAAAATTTGAAAAAAGGGTCTAAACGAACGAATTTGGGATTTTGAGCATTATGTCGCATAATAAATCCTATTCCTTGATTTTTTTTCTTCTAATTTTCTGGTGAAATTTCGGGGTAATCCGAGATAATCGCCTGAAATCCAGGTTTTTTTTTTATTAGCATAGTTCCTAAGAGCTCGCAAACGAGCCAATCCGACCTGTAGAGCAACAAAACACAAAGAACAATTGTTAGTAATACTCTAAAATTGGTTAATATTGTTAATAGAGAGTCCCCCGACTGCGGGGCCAATTTGATCCGTTGTCTCCCACGGGTCAAATAAATTTGATAAACTGTAAATAGACGTAATAACTCAAATTGATTCCCAAGGACTTATGATATAATAATAATAATAACTGAATTGAAAGTTGAAATTAAAAATGGATTTTTTAGATTTTTGATTTATAATATGAGCAAAATGATTAATCCACTTATTCAAGTTTCAGACCTATCACAAATTCTATCAATGAGTTTAATTTCTAATTTGTGATTCTATTCTTATTTGACTATAGAATTGATCAAACAAGCGTAATCAATCCTATGTGAATTCGGTTTCTTTGATTGGATTAAGCATCAAAATATCCAAATATTACAATTAACAATCAAGTGTCGTTAAATTAACAATCAACTGTCAAATAAATTTAATCAATCCTATTCAAATTCAATTTAAGGAATTAGAATATCAAGATAATCAAATAAACAAGAATAGAATCATGAATTCGAAATTGACAGTGTAACCTGAATCTCAAGGTGTTGATGAAACTTTGAGATTAAATTAAAATAAAAATTGATTATGTGTTGTAGCAATATAAATCCTAATATTTCGTTTTTTCATAAAAGAAATAAAACTTCCAATATATAGTACTCGATATTGGGCTTTAGGGTTTAGAGTATAAAAAAACAAGTGACTCACTATTTAAAAGTATATATTACAAAATCTGCAATTTAGACCAAGTAAAGTTCGGAATTGGTCTTTCTTCCAACACAAAAGTTGTAGCTTTGATTTTTAGCTTTCCAACACCTGCTCGTATGCGTCAATCAGATATCTAGAGCTCAAGTGATGGCCTAAAGAGCGAACAAGAGTCAAAATACAAATAATAATTCAAATTCGACCCAAAGTTTAGAAACAAGCTTAAAATATTATTCTAAGCTATAAAGAGCTTTTAAAATACCAAACTAAAAAGCTAGAAACATGTGTCCAAATGTTATTATCAATTGGTTTGGCCCTGCGTGTTGTTATAGGTTAATGAGTGTTGAAGTTCAAGTTTGAGAGAAACTCCGCCCGGATAGGTGATACTGGGAATAAGGATTGTAAATTGTAATTTACTTATTTAATTTGAAACAATTTTTGTATGAAAACATTATAAGTACTAATAAGTTTTTAGAATTAAATTAAATAATTAAACTTAAATCAAACTTATAGGAATAAAAAAAAAAGATTAAAGTGTTCCGATTATATTTTTAGAAATGTGATATTTTAAATTTTATACAAATTTAGTTTCCCTCTAAAAGAGTTTTTATTTATCAGCACCAAAAATTCTATAAAAATTTAGTATAAATTATATATATATATATATATATATATATATATATAT
>JBBPBR010000001.1:30249991-30265656 GCA_037974775.1 Cicer pinnatifidum | reverse complement strand
CAACTTTTAGTGTAACTTTTTTCTTTCAATTTTACATTTGATTTAAATTTTTTTTAATAATTTCGTCAATCTTATCTTTAATCAAAGATAAAAAAACAGGGGTAAATGTGAAGCTAAAAAAAAAAAAGACAGACATGGCACCAATAGTTGTCGTATGAATGCAAATATGTTATAATAGTAATAACACTTTGGATTTATATGTCTCTAATTTTAATTAGAAATTTAGCCAATATATATTACCATAAGTGAAAGGAGTAAAATTATTTTATTGAGTTTTAAAATTTTAATTCATCTGACAATATTGATATTGTTAGCTTGGACGTATGTCACGGGAGTTTGTAGTTATATGAGTTATTTAGGGTGGTATTTACCATATATTCTAGAAAAAAAAAATTTGTTTTATTGAATGTAATCATGCTGATGAATTCGTTCAACAAAGGAGGATAATTTTTTTCCACAATATATTGTAACATAAAATGGAAACATTAATTAGTAAAGAAGGACTAGTACAAGCGAAGAAAGCAGGTCGCCACCTACAGTCAACTAACGTCTAACCTACCTTACTAATTGTCTAATGTCTTCCACATTGTCTAACCTACCTGTACACATGCTAAAGTATTTTCTTTTGTATTTATATAGAATATGTATATAGATCAAATTACGAATATGTGTCCCAAGTATTATTCTTATCAAATGATTATAGGTTTTAGCATTTAAGAACTTAAGATTATTATTGGATCCATTAAAGACATGAGAAGTGAGGAACTAAATAATGAAATTTGTATCTGTAACATCCTAAATTTGATAATAAACTATTTTGTTTATTAAATAGAATTTTAAATAATTAATTTGACGTTAAAATTATTTTAGAATATATGTTGATAAATTTTGTGAATAATTTTTGTTATAAGGATGCTTTCTATGATGTGCTGGTTTGATAGATGTTATATTTAATGAGCAATATATATAATAAATATTTATTTTATTATTCTATATATTTTTCTAAAAATAATAGTATTTTAATGTAATATTTAAAAATAAAAAGAAAATATTTTATGCGATTTTACGTGTATATACGTTTACCCAATTAATGTAATATTTTTCTGTGCATTAGATTATGTTAAGTATGTACATAGTTATATTTCAATTATTTATAACTACTTAAATTATTTAATTTATAAATAAGTATCTTGAGATGTTAGAAATATTGTGATTGATTTCCTTTACTTTTATGTTTAACATATGACATGATGATTTTATACATCTTTATTGTGATTTAGTAATTAATATAAATTGTTGATGTTATATTTATTTATTTTATCGTTTTGACTATTTTATAAAGATGATAGTATTTTTATGGGTTGATTTTGAGAAATATTATAGTAATAATTATAGTTATTATAAAAATGTGTTTTATGGGTTAGATCCATATAGAAGAATAAAACCTAATTAAACATATTATTAAAAATATAAATAAATTTCCATATAATTGTTTCTTTAAATTAAATAGATAAATAAATAATAATGATACATTAAAATATATAGGACAAGCTAAATTGTAGAATCCGATTGATATATGTAACACCCCGTTTTTCAAAGCGAGGGTGTATTTTTTTTTTCAAAAGAAATTAAAATAAAACAGAGAAAATAAATAAGGAAACACCTTTGGATAAATAATTAAGTCATAATAATTTACAAGCTGCGGAATAGTTTTTTGAAACATGAGTCCAAAATATTTACACATCAAAAAGTGGTACAGTCTTCCACTTTAAAATAAACACAATTCAAAATAAAGACATATGTTCCCTCTATGTCAACCTCATCTGATCATTCTACAAAAACTATACACCCTGAGTGATCTCCACGCGCCCCGTAAGATCCTTCTAACATAGCTCCAGTCAAGCATTCCCATCTACATTCCCATCCGTAGGGTACGAACAAATAGGATTGTCATGACTCTCATCTGAGGGCAAAGCCCAGATTTCCACAATAGTTGTAAAGGGTCACCAACCGAAATTAACAGTTAACACATAACATTTAAGTTTTTAAATGCACAAAATACCTTTTCAACTTAGCATGCACCTTAAAAGGGTTTCCATATGCTAAAAATTCATAAACAAGGTTGAAAAATGAAGTTTTTAACAAAACAACACTGCTGTATTCGAATACAACATCTTTGTATTCGAATACAAGGCTATTTCAGCATTCAGCAGCAAAACAGCATGTCTGTATTCGACTACAACAGTCTGTATTCGACTACACAGCAAGTCAGTGGCAAAACAACATGTCTGTATTCGACTACAACAGTCTGTATTCGACTACACAGCAAGTCAGTGGCAAAACAGTATGTCTGTATTCGAATACAACCTGTTGTATTCAAATACACATCAGACAGCATCAGAAAAACAGCAAAATTCAGCATTTTTCAGCTTTTCAAAAGGTTTCGAAATCAATCAACACTTACCCACAAATCCAAACAATCAAACTTAGCAATTATAACGCAATCACCACGACATCTTGAGTTTCGAAACAGTTTTGCAATCAATCACACTTACACAAACTCCAAAACAAATCACTTAGCGATTATAACACAATTACCACGACATTTTAAGTTTTGAAATGGTTTTGCAGTCAAACACGCTATCACACACTTCCCAAACATCCACACTTGGCAATTATAACACAATCACCACAACGACATTAGTTTCGAAATGGTTTTGCAATCTAACATACCATCACACAATTCCAAAACATAGTTCTTAGCACAATCAACACAATCACAATTTGAATCAAACACACTTACACATAGTTTCAAAACATAACACTAAGCAAAATCAACACAATCATAATTTGAATCAAACACGACTCGTGTGCCAAGCACCCTAATGCAATGCGTATATGGCAAAATGCATGGACTCGGAATTCCAAACCAAAACCCTCCTCGAAGGGCCGTAAATCATAATTGTACCGCCTATCGCGGGCCGAAGTACCAATTACCGAGGTGCCACCTATCACGGGTCTGCACGATTTACTAAAAAGTGTAAACCATAAACGTACTGCCTATCACGGGCCCGTATCGTTTACCAAGGTGCCACCTATCACGGGTCTGCACGGTTTACTAAAAGAACGTAAATTGTAAATGTACCGCCTATCACAGGCCAGAGTACTCTTTACCAAGGTGCCACCAATCACGGGTCTGCACAATTTACAAAAAACCGTAAATCCTAAAAGTACCGCCTATCACGGGCCAAAGTACTATTTACCGAGGTGCCACCTATCACAGGTCTGCATAATTTACAAAAACGTAAATCATAAATGTACCGCCTATCACATGCCAAAGTACTATTTATCAAGGTGCCACCTATCACGGGTCTGCACGATTTACAAAAAGCATGAAAATGCATGAGCGTATACTGACTCCATTCACAACGATCGTTAAGCAAATGCAGTTATTAAAAGATTCCCCATTTTTAACACTCATTTGACTTAAACGATTTCCACAACAAAACATTCAGTAAACAAGACATTAAGAGATTCCCCATTCTTAATACTCATTTAACTTAACAATTTTCCAAAACAAACATTAAGTGAACACACTTTACCAGGGTGTAGTCTCTCACGGACAAACACAATTTACCAAAAACGTAAGTCGTAAACGTACCACCTATCACGGGTCTGTACTGTTTACCGAGGTGCCACCTATCACGGGTCTGCACAACTTACCAAAAACGTAAACCATAAACGTACTGCCTATCACGGGCCCGTACTGTTTACCGAGGTGCCACCTATCACGGGTCTGCATAGTTTACTAAAACAAAAGTTAAGTAAACAAGACATTAAGAGATTCCCCATTCTTAATTCTCATTTAACTTAAACGATTTTTCCCAAACACACATTAAGTAAACAAGACATTAAGAGATTCCCCATTCTTAATACTCGTTTAACTTAATGGTTTTCAAATTCCACACAAAACAAACTCAAACGTACTTTCACATTCAATCCATAACTCACACAAAATCATTTTTCCACACAAACCACACAGAACACATCTCAAACATGTTATCCAATTCAATCCAAATCCATCAACGATTCACACCAAATCACATCAATCAACAACCATCAAGTAAGAACACGCCAAGTACGACGACACAAATTAACACAATCCATCACTCACACACAACAAGTTTCATATACTCGAAATCATACATAAATGGGTTTAAATTCATTCTCCACGAAACACTCATCAATATAACCAAAACCTAACTCTAAAGTTTTACCCATAAAGCCTTAGATTCCCTTTTTCCCAAATCAATACTCCAACCCTAACAAAATTCGTTTCCACACAACCATAGATAAGGCCCTAAATGCAAACTAAAAGTTTGAAAGGAGCCCTTACCTTAACGTTAGCTTTAACGTCGATTTACGGTACCGCGAGTAAATCCGGTAAAATTTCCGCTCGCAACGTCGCTTCCAAAGTTGGTCCCCTAGCACCGTAGCGTAGCGTTGAGCAACTTTCCCTTCTATCTCTTCGTGAAACGAAGCTTAGATCTAGATGAAACGGGGAGATTTGTGTTTGAATTCCTAATACCGTTTTTCTTCGTTTTCGGATCAAAGAGGAAGAGTGAAGTTGAGAAATCCTTGTCCTATCACCCACTACCAATTTCGAACTCAAAGGAAAGAAAAGGAAGCAAAAACGAGCAACAATGGAGGAAGGGAGAAATTTAGGATGCGTGAGGCAGAGAGGAGGAGACGGAAAATCTTTTAGTTTTCCTTTTGTTTTCCTTTCTTCCTTTTTCTTTCCTTTCTATTTCTTTTTCTCCCATTTCCTTCCTTTCCTTTTCTTTATATATAAACATAAATTAACTATTTTTAACAAATATCTCAAACTCTTTAGATATTTATTAAATTACTATTTTACCCATAACGCATTAAACTATTCATAAAAGATTCATCGCAATTAATTTAATTTATTTATCGACGAGTAATTCTAATCGGACATCAAAATATCTTATTGATTACATAAACTCCAAAATATTAATAACTTTGGCTAAAAAGCCTCCAAGTTCAACACCAAAATACACTAAGATACATAAAGTGTAATTTAAAATTACGGGTCTTACAATATATGTAAGGTAGGCATGGGCTGCTAACTAATTTTACAAATATTTAGATGAGTTTGTTAGGTTTTGCTAATATTTAGATGAGTTTGTTAGGTTTTGCTGCTTGTTTTCTATCCTCCGCTTTCTAAAACAAAAACATAAATAAAGAGACCTTGTGAACCCTGATTTGTACTAAAATAAAACAAAACAAAGAAAAGGGAAGGGAGTTGAATGGGAAGCCGTAGAACCAAAGAGTAAACACAACAACAACCTATCGTTTTTGACACTGGTGATCGATAACTGTTCCGTAAAAGCTTCTCCGTTTTCATCCAAATTTGAGTATGTTATTTGATTCATTTAACTCGTCAATTAAACATAATTTTCCAGATTTTTAACAACCCCAATTTCTCTCTAAAATACCCGACTTCTTCGTTTGTAGAATTCGTTATTTTGCACCGTTCTCCTTCACCGTAAGTCCGATTTGAGTGAAACAAACGCCAAAACGACCGTGTGAAACGTGGCTATATTATTCACTGATTGGTTTTCTGATTTATGGTAATTCTCTTTGACCAATTTTCGTATTTAGTTTTTTAGAATATCTCCTCATAATTTATTTTTGACGTTTACCCATATATTGTTGAGCTAGATCAATTGAAGGACAAAGAGTCAAAGAACAAAGACTGTTTGGGCGTCGAATCATATTCATAGGTGAAAGCGTCAAAATAAGGTAAGGGGTGAGAGAGCGTTTGAATTCATGAGTATAATATATTATGAGATGAAGGGAAAAACTGTATTTCCCAATGATTCATCTAGGGCTTGCTACGTACGGCACTAGCCCTTTGAGAGATAAATTGATTAATTTGAAATATGAGAATTGTGAGATTAAAATATGAAATAGAAATTTTGATAAGGTGTTGATTGATTTAATTTTTGATACTTGTGTGGTAGTTGATATTTGTTATTATTGTGATGTTGGATGTTGAATGAAATTATGTGTACATGTTTGCTTAGATGAAATTATGTGATGTGATAATAAAATATAGATGCATGGTTTGATATATGCTTACGTGATGATAATGATGATTTTTGATTGATGATAGTGATGTTATAAAATTGTGATGAGTTTATACAATGATTATGATTATTTATGATTAATGATATTATAAAATTATGATAAAAATATTGAAGTACCCCATACTTGATAAGATAGTGATGATTCTTAAATATGGTGCTCTTAATGGAGTAGTCTAAGCTAACTAGGGGGAAAAAATAAATATTGTGAATTTGTGAAGTGAAGATTATTTTGCCATCATATAGTTAGGGTTTGACAAGCCTATTGATTCTGGGGAAGTACAACTGAATGAGCCTGATCGTGGCGGTCTGCTGTCGAGCATTAAGGCAAGATTGTTAGACCTTGGAGGTATTCCGGTTGTAACATCCCGCTTTTTCGAGACATTAACTACCGAAATTCTAAACGTAAAATTTCAAATTCATTTTTATTTATTTATGATTATCTTAAATACTCATTTACTTTAAAATCATTTACCAACTATTTTAATTATATTTCAAAAAATAATAAGTCAGAGTATTTGCAATTACTAAAAATAAATTAAATACATTAAACAAAAGAAACTCCTAGAGTCAAAAATCTCGACGTTTTACTACCCAAACATAAATCCTAGTTGGTCATAAACTTTGGACTTGTGGAAAACTCACCCAACAAGTCTAACCCCAGCACAAAAGCATCTCGGAGCCTCCAACTGCATTTCTCCTATTGGGTTGATCGTGACATTATTCACTCAAGTAACACTATATGTGACGTCATGTCAAATGTAAGGGTCATCTCCAAATAACAAACACGGAGAAAATATGCATGCATATAAAGTTGTTATAGCAAAAATATAAATAAATCATATATTTCATTTAACAGTTAAAAATCACAACGCGCCAAAAGTAAAAATCAACCAAAATGCACAATCTATTTGTTAGACTATATGTCAATGCATGATTCCGGAATATCACCTCCCCCGCAAGGGCTTTGTGGGTCCTTCCAAGCAACACCACTAACTCAAAATCCCCGCAAGGATCTGTGGGCTCCAACCAATTATGGACGCACCACACAACTATGAATGCATGAATGTAGGCACTTTTGTTAGTAACAATACAAATCACTCAACTAGAGCGTCCAAAATCATTCAACCTTGTTCTAAACCAACCTAGTTTAGACCCAAAATAATCACCTTGAATAACCTCAATCATTATAACAATGTATCATATAACATTCATTTTCCATAATTTGAACATGTTAAACACATCTATAATTAATATTCATTTTAAAGATAACACATTAACAAAACCAATACACAACATCACAATACATTTATGTCACATATAATTCAAGTAGGAAAGCGGATGGAGTGATGCCCTTACCGTTATCAAAGTTGTATTTAGAATTGGGTTTCATAAACTCTTGCCTCACTCGTTTCACACCTGCTGCTGTGCGAGCACGATTTCTCCTTCTCTGAACGTCGTTTCGCCGATCCGACCGTTGAAAACGTAGACCTGAATGTTGCGAATCTGCTGTCCGAAATTCAGCCCGATCTAACGGTTAACGAATGCGTAATAGATGTTTTTCTGAGACTGATTTAGCAAATTCGGGAATAGGGTTACTCCTCTCTTTTCTCTTTTGTGGTTGCCTTTTCTATCAAAATGGTTTCCCTCTTCTTCTCTCCTAAATCCTTTTCTCTACATCGCAGAACGTTTTTGAAATGGAAGGCATCCGTTTTTTTTTATTCATTTTTATGGGTAACGTGGTATTAAGTGGAGAACATATATTAAATGGGTAAAATGGAGAACATATATTAAATGGGTAAAATGGAGAACGTAGTATTATGTGAGGGGAAAGTAGGGAACGTATTATTAAATGAGAAATGTGATATTAAACAGGGAAAGTGTGGAATGTGATATTAAGTGGGGAAAAGTGGATAGCGTTAAGCAAGAGTGAAGAACGTTAAGCCAAGAGTGAGGATGAGTGGGGAAGAGTGGGGAAGTTAAGCCGAAAGTGGCTAACGTGGCATTTTCACCTAAGCCATTTATTTTTAACGGGTTGTCAAATAATGCTTTTATTATTATTATCATTATTATTATTACTATTATTATTATTATTATTATTATTATTATTATTATTGCCAAAAATTAAAATAATATATTATCTCCACTCCTAATAAGGTACAATATAAAATGGCTAGGTGTTACATTCCACATACCTTAAATAGTTTTGTCCTCGAAACTGACACTAAATAGTTCCTACATATAACACACTTATCTTATCCGTCGAGAAAATCTTATCTATCATGCTACAATTATTTCAAGATTCATCAAGCCTATGATTGATCGCTTCAAATCATTCTAATTCATTTAATGTACGGTACTGTCAAACATACAAGTTGAAACTTATGTTTCATATCCTACAATTATTCACAAGCTTCACAAATTTGAATTTTTGGTTATAAAATACATATCTTTGATCTATAGAATAATCTTAAGCAATTATCAACTTCATACTTATTCAATCATGCAACTAGTAAAACTTTACATCAATCATTTATTTCGTTCCCTCGATACTTTTCTTATCCTAAAGTTTTGGACCATTAACTAACATACGATCTTAATTGCAACCTCTTTATCACAACCCCTACAAGGTCCACTAAGTTTTAACCACGCTTCCGTCGCGCCACTCTGATAAACCAATTAACCACGCTTCCGTCGTGCCACTCTGATAAACCAATTAACCACGTTTCCGTCGTGCCACTCTGATAAACCAATTAACCACGCTTTCGTCGCGCCACTCTGATAAACCAATTAAGAACATGATTTGTGTTCTTGTGCAATATGCACACAATATTTAGATGAAAAATATTCGAGTGGTGCATAAATTCACACACCATCTCTTGAGGACTTCCGAGACACATGACCAACACTAACAAGACCAAAAACATTCCCACTAACTCGCAGTCCAATCTAGATCGAACTGCTCTGATACCACCTGTAACATCCCGCTTTTTCGAGACATTAACTACCGAAATTCTAAACGTAAAATTTCAAATTCATTTTTATTTATTTATGATTATCTTAAATACTCATTTACTTTAAAATCATTTACCAACTATTTTAATTATATTTCAAAAAATAATAAGTCAGAGTATTTGCAATTACTAAAAATAAATTAAATACATTAAACAAAAGAAACTCCTAGAGTCAAAAATCTCGACGTTTTACTACCCAAACATAAATCCTAGTTGGTCATAAACTTTGGACTTGTGGAAAACTCACCCAACAAGTCTAACCCCAGCACAAAAGCATCTCGGAGCCTCCAACTGCATTTCTCCTATTGGGTTGATCGTGACATTATTCACTCAAGTAACACTATATGTGACGTCATGTCAAATGTAAGGGTCATCTCCAAATAACAAACACGGAGAAAATATGCATGCATATAAAGTTGTTATAGCAAAAATATAAATAAATCATATATTTCATTTAACAGTTAAAAATCACAACGCGCCAAAAGTAAAAATCAACCAAAATGCACAATCTATTTGTTAGACTATATGTCAATGCATGATTCCGGAATATCACCTCCCCCGCAAGGGCTTTGTGGGTCCTTCCAAGCAACACCACTAACTCAAAATCCCCGCAAGGATCTGTGGGCTCCAACCAATTATGGACGCACCACACAACTATGAATGCATGAATGTAGGCACTTTTGTTAGTAACAATACAAATCACTCAACTAGAGCGTCCAAAATCATTCAACCTTGTTCTAAACCAACCTAGTTTAGACCCAAAATAATCACCTTGAATAACCACAATCATTATAACAATGTATCATATAACATTCATTTTCCATAATTTGAACATGTTAAACACATCTATAATTAATATTCATTTTAAAGATAACACATTAACAAAACCAATACACAACATCACAGTACATTTATGTCACATATAATTCAAGTAGGAAAGCGGATGGAGTGATGCCCTTACTGTTATCAAAGTTGTATTTAGAATTGGGTTTCATAAACTCTTGCCTCACTCGTTTCACACTTGCTGCTGTGCGAGCACGATTTCTCCTTCTCTGAACGTCGTTTCGCCGATCCGACCGTTGAAAACGTAGACCTGAATGTTGCGAATCTGCTGTCCAAAATTCAGCCCGATCTAACGGTTAACGAATGCGTAATAGATGTTTTTCTGAGACTGATTTAGCAAATTCGGGAATAGGGTTACTCCTCTCTTTTCTCTTTTGTGGTTGCCTTTTCTATCAAAATGGTTTCCCTCTTCTTCTCTCCTAAATCCTTTTCTCTACATCGCAGAACGTTTTTGAAATGGAAGGCATCCGTTTTTTTTTATTCATTTTTATGGGTAACGTGGTATTAAGTGGAGAACATATATTAAATGGGTAAAATGGAGAACATATATTAAATGGGTAAAATGGAGAACGTAGTATTATGTGAGGGGAAAGTAGGGAACGTATTATTAAATGAGAAATGTGATATTAAACAGGGAAAGTGTGGAATGTGATATTAAGTGGGGAAAAGTGGATAGCGTTAAGCAAGAGTGGAGAACGTTAAGCCAAGAGTGAGGATGAGTGGGGAAGAGTGGGGAAGTTAAGCCGAAAGTGGGTAACGTGGCATTTTCACCTAAGCCATTTATTTTTAACGGGTTGTCAAATAATGCTTTTATTATTATTATCATTATTATTATTACTATTTTTATTATTATTATTATTATTGCCAAAAATTAAAATAATATATTATCTCCACTCCTAATAAGGCACAATATAAAATGGCTAGGTGTTACATTCCACATACCTTAAATAGTTTCGTCCTCGAAACTGATGCCAATGAATAAAAATGCGGGTCTTACATTCTATCAACCTAAAAATAGTTTCGTCCTCGTAACTGACACTAAATAGTTCCTACATATAACACACTTATCTTATCCGTCGAGAAAATCTTATCTATCATGCTACAATTATTTCAAGATTCATCAAGCCTATGATTGATCGCTTCAAATCATTCTAATTCATTTAATGTACGGTACTGTCAAACATACAAGTTGAAACTTATGTTTCATATCCTACAATTATTCACAAGCTTCACAAATTTGAATTTTTGGTTATAAAATACATATCTTTGATCTATAGAATAATCTTAAGCAATTATCAACTTCATACTTATTCAATCATGCAACTAGTAAAACTTTACATCAATCATTTATTTCGTTCCCTCGATACTTTTCTTATCCTAAAGTTTTGGACCATTAACTAACATACGATCTTAATTGTAACCTCTTTATCACAACCCCTACAAGGTCCACTAAGTTTTAACCACGCTTCCGTCGCGCCACTCTGATAAACCAATTAACCACGCTTCCGTCGTGCCACTCTGATAAACCAATTAACCACGTTTCCGTCGTGCCACTCTGATAAACCAATTAACCACGCTTTCGTCGCGCCACTCTGATAAACCAATTAAGAACATGATTTGTGTTCTTGTGCAATATGCACACAATATTTAGATGAAGAAATATTCGAGTGGTGCATAAATTCACACACCATCTCTTGAGGACTTCCGAGACACATGACCAACACTAACAAGACCAAAAACATTCCCACTAACTCGCAGTCCAATCTAGATCGAACTGCTCTGATACCACCTGTAACATCCCGCTTTTTCGAGACATTAACTACCGAAATTCTAAACGTAAAATTTCAAATTCATTTTTATTTATTTATGATTATCTTAAATACTCATTTACTTTAAAATCATTTACCAACTATTTTAATTATATTTCAAAAAATAATAAGTCAGAGTATTTGCAATTACTAAAAATAAATTAAATACATTAAACAAAAGAAACTCCTAGAGTCAAAAATCTCGATGTTTTACTACCCAAACATAAATCCTAGTTGGTCATAAACTTTGGACTTGTGGAAAACTCACCCAACAAGTCTAACCCCAGCACAAAAGCATCTCGGAGCCTCCAACTGCATTTCTCCTATTGGGTTGATCGTGACATTATTCACTCAAGTAACACTATATGTGACGTCCTGTCAAATGTAAGGGTCATCTCCAAATAACAAACACGGAGAAAATATGCATGCATATAAAGTTGTTATAGCAAAAATATAAATAAATCATATATTTCATTTAACAGTTAAAAATCACAACGCGCCAAAAGTAAAAATCAACCAAAATGCACAATCTATTTGTTAGACTATATGTCAATGCATGATTCCGGAATATCACCTCCCCCGCAAGGGCTTTGTGGGTCCTTCCAAGCAACACCACTAACTCAAAATCCCCGCAAGGATCTGTGGGCTCCAACCAATTATGGACGCACCACACAACTATGAATGCATGAATGTAGGCACTTTTGTTAGTAACAATACAAATCACTCAACTAGAGCGTCCAAAATCATTCAACCTTGTTCTAAACCAACCTAGTTTAGACCCAAAATAATCACCTTGAATAACCTCAATCATTATAACAATGTATCATATAACATTCATTTTCCATAATTTGAACATGTTAAACACATCTATAATTAATATTCATTTTAAAGATAACACATTAACAAAACCAATACACAACATCACAATACATTTATGTCACATATAATTCAAGTAGGAAAGCGGATGGAGTGATGCCCTTACCGTTATCAAAGTTGTATTTAGAATTGGGTTTCATAAACTCTTGCCTCACTCGTTTCACACCTGCTGCTGTGCGAGCACGATTTCTCCTTCTCTGAACGTCGTTTCGCCGATCCGACCGTTGAAAACGTAGACCTGAATGTTGCGAATCTGCTGTCCGAAATTCAGCCCGATCTAACGGTTAACGAATGCGTAATAGATGTTTTTCTGAGACTGATTTAGCAAATTCGGGAATAGGGTTACTCCTCTCTTTTCTCTTTTGTGGTTGCCTTTTCTATCAAAATGGTTTCCCTCTTCTTCTCTCCTAAATCCTTTTCTCTACATCGCAGAACGTTTTTGAAATGGAAGGCATCCGTTTTTTTTTATTCATTTTTATGGGTAACGTGGTATTAAGTGGAGAACATATATTAAATGGGTAAAATGGAGAACATATATTAAATGGGTAAAATGGAGAACGTAGTATTATGTGAGGGGAAAGTAGGGAACGTATTATTAAATGAGAAATGTGATATTAAACAGGGAAAGTGTGGAATGTGATATTAAGTGGGGAAAAGTGGATAGCGTTAAGCAAGAGTGGAGAACGTTAAGCCAAGAGTGAGGATGAGTGGGGAAGAGTGGGGAAGTTAAGCCGAAAGTGGCTAACGTGGCATTTTCACCTAAGCCATTTATTTTTAACGGGTTGTCAAATAATGCTTTTATTATTATTATCATTATTATTATTACTATTTTTATTATTATTATTATTATTATTGCCAAAAATTAAAATAATATATTATCTCCACTCCTAATAAGGTACAATATAAAATGGCTAGGTGTTACACCGGTGGGGAATTCCTAGGTGACTTGGAGGTAGCACTCCAAATATCGGGAGCTATCATGCAACACACGTTTACCTCGACTGTCGTGTATATGTGTCTCGAGTTGAGTTGAGGGGATCTACGAGGACAGGGCCAATTTGAATTGTCCATCCACCAGGATGGTGGCATAGTATCATGGCCTCCTAACCAAGTACTTCAGAGTTAGAATGGTACCACATTGTGAAGTAGAGTCTAAGCTCATGCATAGCATTGCATTTCCTTGTGATTGTTTTGTTGTGATTGATGTGTTTCAAAGGTAATATTAATTAGATGATTTGATGCATATTATAATGAGATGATTATTTTACTTGAGTGACTTTGATGTTATAGTATGATACTATTTAATTAAATATTTTGATATATCGTAAAGTGATTATGATACGGTTCTATTATGATTGTTTGCGTGTACTTCTTACTCATATTATACTAATAACATGATTTCAAAACTCACCTCCTTCGTTGTTTGTGTTTGACTGGTTGGGCCCTGCGTTTGCGAAATCACAGTTATTACAGGTTAATGAGTCTTGAAGTTCAAGTTTGGGAGGAACCCCGCTCTGATAGGTGATACCGGGAATAAGGGTTTTAATTTGTATTTTACTTATTTAATTTGAATCAAATTTTTGTATGAAAACCTTAGAAGTACTAGTAAGTTTTTAGAATTAAATCAAGTAATTATACTTAAATGAAGTTCATTGAGATTAAATTTTTTTATTTGAGTAATAAAATTTGAATTGTTGCATGTGTACTTTGAGAAACGTGATATCCTAAATTAGTTACAAAAGTTTTTATTTCCTTGAAAATATAATTTTATTTATCCGCTGCAAATTTTATAAGAATATGATATAAATTATTATATATATATATATATATATATATATATATATATATATATATATATATATATACTATTTTGGGATTTAGGGTGTCACAGTATCAGAGTAAAATCTAGATTAGATGTAATTTGATCAGAGGAAGAATTGTATTAGAGGAAGTCTAATCGGAGGAAGAATTGCATCTGAAGAAGTCTGATCAGAGAAACTTGTATCCTTTTTATTCATCAATAACTAACTCTCAATCTAAAATTTAATCACTTCAAGTTTCTCCATCTACAATAGGGTGCAAGAGACTATATAGCATTCCTCTATAGGAAAACATTGTTCCAATACCCCAAGAAACCACTTATGGCTCAATAATCCAAAACCAAAGGATCCATATGATTACACTAATCTCTAACAACTTAAAAGCTGATAAAAATACTGTCAAAATTTGCCTAACATATTAGTTACACTGTTTTTAAATACTTTTGAATGAATATTTTTTATGAGTGTTTAAGTTTAAGTTTGAATATTTTTTATGAATATATATATTATTTTTGGTTTTGGGTGTCCCAGCAAAACATATAACATGAAGGGCATATTCTTTTGGTTAAAGAATAATTCACACAAAAATATTGTTCAAAAAGTATAAAAAAGATATTGTTTATGTGATGATGATATTTGAATATGTTTGATATTTTGGATGTCATGACAATATAAAATTTCGTTGAAATTAAAATCTGAAATAAAAATTATGATAATTTGAAATGATATTTATTATAAATAATTAATTAAATTAGTCAATTTTTTGTAACAGATAAACTTTAATTAATTAAAATGGCTCTAGTGGCCGACTTTCATCTGTCTCTCAGAAAATTTAAACTCAGTACGTCTAAAACGAAGTGAGTAATTTATAAGTAATATACAAAACACTTGAGTTCCAACTCAAATGTTTAATATTTGTAAAAATAACTCTAATGTTAAAGGTATTACATATGTCTTAGGTTGATTTGAACTCTATACCATGAGGTTAGAGAGTGATGTTGTTACAACTAACCCCTGATGGCAACTCAAATGTTAAATTTAATCATCTTAATTTTTTTAAAGAATTATGATATTTATATTACTATATGGATTAAAATTTACTATATATTTTTTTTTTTTTTTTTTTTTTTTTTT
>JBBPBR010000001.1:30209898-30249782 GCA_037974775.1 Cicer pinnatifidum | reverse complement strand
TTTTATGTTTTCACACTTTCAATACTTTCATGTCATTGTATTGATAGTTAGACCACAAATAAATAGATATATCTACCATGAAAAATAAATTATTAGTCAAAATCATAATGTCATTTTTGACATTATTTTAATTATAACATAATATATAATAATCATTACAAAATATGACTTTTCTAATTATTTTATAAGAATCTTAAAAACTCTTTTTGGTGATATAATTTATCAAATATATGAAAAAGAACAATTTTGACACACAAATCTCTAACACCTCTATTGTTTGCAACAACATACAACCAAGTCTCGAATGCAATAACCACCCTTAGGTTTACCAAGTGTTATTTTACAAAAATTGTCACAAACTGCATCTGTATCTGCACAATGTTCATAATGAAAGCAGCCTGGGGGAATTGTCACAGTTTCAGCTTCTGCTACAACCAATAAAACTCCATTAGAAATATAATCATATGTTATATTGAATCATTTTGCATTTCAAAAACTTAAATTAAAAAATTGTGTATCAAACACTACTCTCATATTTTGCAAATCATATCTTTTCATCGAAAATGTAACACTATTGAGACATGGAACTAGTTTGTTACCTGCAACCATGAGTGACGCAATGCACATAATTAAAAAGGTAAAAAGGAGGGGACGGATGTGTGTTGCCATTCTATTTTGAAAGCTTGAATAAGAAACAATTTGTATTCGGGTATTTAAAATGACTAGGGAAATTATGTTTAAATAATGGCATTCAACTGAATTTAATTTCAAATTTATAATTCCAATTCCGTTTGTAATAGAAATGTAAGTTCATGTTTGACCAAAGTTATATACTTTTTAATATTTATTAAATTTAACTTCAGCATTTGTACAATTAATTTATTACACATTCGATCATCTGATCATAAAGCAAGCAATAGTGGCAAGTATATATCCTTTATAACTAAATTCTTTATTTTGGTTTTGTTTATAATATTATTATTTTTTGTTAAACTAATAAATGAATTTTCTTCTATAACTATATGTAAAGGAAATCCTAACATTTTTCGGTAGAGTTTTCTTATAATTTTACATTTCATTTAAAATATTTTCTTCATTAAGAAATGAAACACTTAATTTTTTATACCTATATATAAATATGATACCAACTTTTCGTGTAACTTTTTTCTTTCAATTTTACATTTGATTTAAATTTTTTTTAATAATTTCGTCAATCTTATCTTTAATCAAAGATGAAAAAACAGGGGTAAATGTGAAGCTAAAAAAAATGACAGACATGGCACTAATAGTTGTCGTATGAATGCAAATAGGTTATAATAGTATAATAACACTTTGGATTTATATGTCTCTAATTTTAATGAGAAATTTAGCCAATATATATTACCATAAGTGAAAGGAGTAAAATTATATTATTGAATTTTAAAATTTTAATTCATCTGACAACTATTGATATTGTTAGCTTGGACGTATGTCACGGGAGCTTGTAGTTATGTGAGTTATTATGGTGGTATTTACCATATATTCTTAGAAAAAAAAAATTTGTTTTATTGAATGTAATCATGCTGATGAATTCGTTCAAAAAAGGAGGATAATTTTTTTTCACAATATATTGTAACATAAAATGGAAATATTAATTAGTAAAGAAGGACTAGTACAAGCGAAGAAAGCAGGTCGCCACCTACAGTCAACTAACGTCTAACCTACCTTACTCATTGTCTAATGTCTTCCACATTGTCTAACCTCCCTGTACACATGCTAAAGTATTTTCTTTTGTATTTATATAGAATATGTATATAGATCAAATTACGAATATGTGTCCCAAGTATTATTCTTATCAAATGATTATAGGTTTTAGCATTTAAGAACTTAAGATTATTATTGGATCCATTAAAGACATGAGAAGTGAGGAACTAAATAATGAAATTTGTATCAGAGTAAAATCTAGATTAGATGTAATTTTGATCAGAGAAACTTGTATCCTTTTTATTCCTCAATAACTAACTCTCAATATAGAATTTAATCACTTCAAGTTTCTACATCTACAATAGGGTGCAAGAGACTATATAGCATTCCTCCAAACCTATAGGAAAACATTTTTCCAATACCCCAAGAAACCACTTATGGCTCAATAATCCAAAACCAAAGGATCCATAAATTCATAACATAACTAAAACTACAAAATTTGTTTCCATTATGGCCAAATGATTACACTAATCTCTAACAACTTAAAAGCTGATAAAAATACTGTCAAAATTTGCCTAACATATTAGTTACACTGTTTTTAAATACTTTTGAATGAATATTTTTTATTTATTTATTATTCATTCAAATTGTTATCCTCCGTTTCACCCACTATGCTGGAATCCGGCAGCTTACAAATTCCATCACTTATCCTCCTAATTTCACCTATAAGCTAGGGATACTTCAAAATATGCTAACCTTACATTCAATATAATCTATATTACTTTAAGTCAATAGAAGTCATTTGGTTATGAAAGCTTATCTCTATGTATTTCTCTTGACAACCATCTAAATCTTCTTTAATGTATAGTTTCGTTTAGAGTTTCCTTGATTTCCCTCAAGTTTTGACTATTGAAACATCCTTCATCTGATATAATCAAAATATTACAATTAACGATCAAGTGTCGCAAAATTATAATTCAATTAAATTAGAAATCTAAACCAAATTATGTCAAATAAATTTTAACGATCCTATTGAAATTCAATTTAAGCAATCAAAATATCAATATAATCAAATAAATAAGAATATAATCATCAATCTAAATTGACAGTGTAACTAGAATCTCAAGATGTTATTGAAACTCTGAACTCGTGGATTAATCTTATAAAATTAGCCTTCCATGAAATTAAAATAAAAACTATTTATTTCTTGTAGCAATCTGAATCCTAATTTTTTCGTTCGTAGAAAAGAAAAAAATTTGACAATATATAGTACTTAATATTGGGCTTTAGGGTTTAGGGTTTAAAAACAAGTGACCCACTATTTTAAATTATTACAAAAGTCCAGATTAGGAAATCTGCAATTTAGGCCTAGTAAAGTTCGGAATTGGTCTTTGGTTCCAACATAAAAGTTATAGCTCGAATTTTTAGCTTTTCAACTCCTGCTCATATGCGCCCAACCTATATCCAGAACTCAAGTTATGACCTACATAGTGAGAAAGAGTCAAAATACAAATAATAAAATTAAAATATAAATAATAAAATTTTAATTCAAATTCGACTCAAAGTTTAGAAACTAGCTAAAAATATTAATTGAAGCTATAAAGAGCTTTTAAAATACCAAACTAAAAAGCTAGAAATATGTGCCCAAATGCTATGATCAAATTCCCCCACACTTAAACTTTTGCAATCCGAGAAAAACAATGCATGCGATTCCAAATATTCTTATGAATGCAAAGTGGTGAGAGAAAAAAAAAATATTTGTAGCTTAAGACAATCATGAATAGTTTTGTTATTACAATCAAGAAAAATAAGAGGACAAGTTAATTAAATAATACATCATAAGTGATAAAGTCATCCCAGGATATAAAATTCTCTCAAAGTGTTTATACTCAAAGTGTTTGGGCTACTGTTTACACTCAAAGCAAGTCATGAAATCTAGCACTACCATAGGCTTGACAAGCCTTTATGATCTATATTTGAAACATATGCACATAATGATCAAAAGTTCTTTATTTAGGTTTTAACGTGGCCAAGGTAAGGGAGAGATAATCCTAATGAGATTAGGGTTGAAAATGAAATAGGATAAATGAGTAATGATTAAGAGAGAAAAATACCATTAAGAAGTAACTCAACAAGACATCATTGGCTTTTATTTTCATACTCTCTTTGCTCACAACACAACCATTTTTTTTTCATATATATATATATATATATATATATATATATTATAACCCTCAAAATTAAACAAACATGTTGAGTACCCCTACACTTATTTAAGGAAATACTCCTTTATCTCCCATGATTGGGTCGATTCATTGTTTTTTTATTTTTAGGTTTCTAATGAGCTATATAATAAAGAATAGGATAATTAGGCTCAAAGGGGCTTAAACAAATGGATAATTGTATGGTAGGCTTATTTGGCTAATAGCTTAATCAAGAAACAAATGTCTAGATCTTTTCAATGTATGCATGCCGACAAGAGTCAAGTCAAGTTCAGTCGTAACTAGCAATCATGAGTGATACAACAACCAAGAAAAAAAAAGATGTAAATATGTTAGTCCAATTTATTTTACCAAGAACGCAAAGATACTATCCAATCATGCTAGTCCAAACAAACTCTCAAAATTTACAACCACAAAACCTAATGAAAAAGCATGCAGTGCAATGTCCATTTGTATTTATTATTTATTTATTTTTTATTTTGAAATATAACAATAAAATCCTAAATACTAAAATCCTAAATAATACCCCCACACTTACATTACACATTGTCCTCAATGAAAGTAACAATTATAAAATAAGAGTAAGTACGGAGCTTCCTGTTTAAACTTTTGTGTAGGTGGGCTTTTCCAAGGAGAGTTCTTCTATGGTAGCATCTTCAAGCACATAGCTCTCATGGAATAGCTTGAGGCGTTGTCCATTTACTTTGAACATTTTCTCAGTGTTTTCACTGTTTATTTCCACTACACCAAGAGGGAAAATGTTAGTAACAACCAAAGGGCCAATCCACTTTGATCGAAGTTTCCCAGCCATAATTTTCAAACAGGAGTTGAACAATAAAACTTTTCAAGGTGTTGCAATTGAAACTTTCTCTCAAAACCTGGTTTCTCCATCTCAAGGTTACAACTCTTGATCGCCCAATAAGCACGGTGCCCTATTTCACTTAGGAGGTGGCATGCCTTACTAAACACAAGTCGATAAGGGGACAACCCTATTGGTGTTTTTTAGGCTGTTCTATGATCCCAAAGAGCTTCTTCAAGTTGGTTGCTCCAGTCTTTCCTGTTTGGCTGCACCATCTTTTCTAAGATCTGTTTGATTTCCCTATTTGAGACTTCAGCTTGCCCATTAGTTTGGGGATGATAAGGTGTAGAAACTCTGTGCTCAACCCCATATTTCCGAAGCAAAGCATCCATAGTGCAGTTGCAAAAATGAGTGTCTTGATCACTTATCATGGCTCGGGGTATTCTAAACCTGCAAAAAATATTTGATCTCATAAAACCTGCAACAACTTTAGAATCATTAGTCGTAGTGGGTATTGCTTCCATCCTCTGTGAAACATAGTCAACAACTAGTAAAATATAGATATAGGAAAAGGGGCCATAAATTCAATGCCCCACACATCGAATACTTCAAAGAAAAGCATAGGTTATTGAGGATCTCACTCCTACGAGTGATTGTTGCTGCTACTATTTGGCACTGTTTACAAGTTTTGTAAGTCTCAAAAGCATCTTTAAACAAAGTGGGCCAAAAAAAACCCGAGTCTAAGACTTTTCTTGCTATCCGTTGAGGACCAAATGTCCTCCAGTTTGAGAGGCATGACAAAAATGAAGAATGGATTGTGCCTCTTGGTGGGAAACACATTGCCTAATCACCTGGTCACTACATAATTTCCACAGATATGGATCATACCACACATAGTATTTAGAATCACTTTTAAGTTGGTGTATGTGTGTTCGGGATGCATCTGCAGGAAGGACTCCATCAACTAGATAATTAACTAAATCAGCAAACCAAGGAGTTATCTCACGCAACTATAACAGTTGCTTATCAGGGAAGTCATCTTGAATGGGGATGGGGTCCTCAGCCATTTCTATTATGCTCAAATGATATGACACCAAATTTCCAGCTCCACTCTTATCTTTAATCTCTAAATCAAATACTTGGAGTAAATACCTCCACCGAATCAATCTCAATTTTGGCTTCTGGTTTCTTCAACAAGAACTTCAAAGGTGCATGGTTAGTAAAAACAAATACCTTCGCACCTAACAAATATGATAAAAACTTATCAAAGTGCAAAAATAATAGCTAAAAGTTCCTTTTCAGTGGTAGTATAATTAGCCAATGAAGAATCTAAAGTCCAAGAAGGATAATAAATAACATGGGCAGCCTTACCAACCCTTTGTACAAGGACAACTCCCACTGCATAGCTAGATGCATCATACATAATTTCAAAAGGGAGGGTTCAATTGGATGGCTAAATCATGGGAGTAGAGGTCAATGGTGCCTTTAACCAATCAAACGCCTTCTTGCATTTGTCGTCGAAGGTGAAACTTATAACTTTTTACAGTAAATTTGACAGCGAAAGAGCTATCTTGATGAAATCCTTGATAAAGAGCTTGTAAAAACATTCATGGCCAAGAAAAGAACGAATCTCGTGGATGCAAGATGGGTAAGGCAAATTTGAAATTACATCAATCTTGGCAGGATCCATTTCTATCCCATTTTTAGAGATCACATGTCCCAAAATTATGCCTTGTTTAACCATAAAATGACATTTTTCATAAATCAAAACTATGCAAAACTCTATCTAAATTGTTCAAGCATGCATCAAATGAGGAACCATACACAGTAAAATCATTCATGAAAACTTCAATACAATTTTCTATCAAATTAGAGAAAATACTAATCATGCAGCGCTGGAAAGTTCCAAGAGCATTGCATACGCCAAAGGACATCCTCCTATAGGCAAATGTGCCAAAGGACAAGTGAATATGGTCTTTTCTTGGACCTCTGGTGCAATATGGATATGAGAATAACCATAAAAACCATCAAGAAAACAATAATGTGACTTACCAGCCAACTGTTAAAGCATCTGATCAATGAATGGTAAAGGAAAATAATCCTTTGTAGTTGCCTCATTTAGTCTCCTGTAATCGATGCATACCCTCCAGCTATTCTGCACTTGTGTGGGGATAAGTTCATTATTTTCAACATCCAAAATTAATGGATTAAGTCTACTTTGGGGCTGCCTAAGTGATTTTAATCCATCCTCCAGTAGTATCCTATGTATACACGTGGATGGGCTAATACCAGGAATATCAGCCAAGGTCTATCTGATTGCTTTTCTATGTTTTCTCAAAATCTGCAACAACTTCTCTTCCTGTTTATCTTCAAGTTTGGCTGAAATAATCATAGGTAACTTGCCTCTTCCTTCTAAATATGCATATTTCAAATTTTCAGGAAGTGGTTTAAGCTTTATAGTCAGTGGTTGTTAAATGGAAGGTACAACACTAGTGGCTGTGACACCCTACATCCCAAAATAATATATATAATAATTTATATCATATTCCTATAAAATTTGCAGCAGATAAATAAAAATATTTTTCTAAGAAAATAAAAACTTTATATTTAATTTAGGATATCACGTTTCTCAAAAATAAAAATAAACACACTTTAAACTTATTTTATCCATTAAAATAGTGCAATCTCGATAAGCTTGATTTAAGTATAATTACTTGATGTAATTCTAAAAACATACTAGTACTTCAAAGGTTTGCATACAAAAATTTGATTCGAATTAAATAAGTAAAATACAAATTAAAATCCTTATTCTCGGTATCACCTATCAAAGTGGGGTTCCTCCCAAACTTGAAGTTCAAGACTCGTTAACTTATAATAACTGCGATTTCCCAAACGCAGGGCCCAACCAGTCAAACACAAACAACGAAGGGCTTGATACTATGCCACCATCCTGGTGGACTGACAATTTAAATTGGCCCTGTCCTCATAGATCCCCTCTACTCAACCCAAGACACATATATGTGATAGTCGAGGTAAACGTGTGTTGCGTGGTAGCTCCCGACATTTGGAGTGCTACCTCCAAGTCACCTAGGAATTCCCCACCCGAATACCTCCAAGGTCTAACAATCTTGCCTTAAGGCTCAACAGTAGACTGCAAGGATCAGACTCATTCAATTGTACTTCCCCAGAATCACTAGGCTTGTCAGGCCCTACCTATATGATGACAAAATAATCTTCACTTCACAATTTCTCAATATTTATTTTCTCCCCTCATTGGCCTATGATACTCCATTAAGACCATCATCTCAAACACAAATTGAAATCACAATTATTTCACCAACTTTGGAGTTACTTCAATATTCTCATCACAAATCACAACAACACTATCATTAATCATATCTCATCACATAAACTCATTACAAATTTATAGAATTACTATCATCAAGCATACATCATCACATAGGCTTGTCACAAATTTATAACATCGTTATTATTAACTATACATCATCATAATCACATAAACGTATCAAAATAAATTCACTTTTATCATCACATCACATAAAACACGTCTAATCAAACATATAAATAAACTTCATTCGACATCCAATGTCACAATAATATATAATATCTCACATTTAATAAAAATAAATCAAACATCACAATAATATCAAATACCACACATTTAACGAAGTTAAATCAATCAACACCTTATAAATATTTCTATTCCATATTTTAATCTCACAATTCCCATATTTTTACATTAATCAATTTATCACTAAAAGGACTACTGCCGTACGTAGCGAGCCCCGAATAAATCGTTGGGAAATACGGTTTTGCCATTCATCTCAAATTATATTATACTCATGGATTCAAACGCTATCTCACCCCTTACCTTATTTTGACGCTTTCACACACGAATACGATTCCACAAGCAAACAGTATTTGTTCTTTAACTCTTTGTCATTCAACCGATGTAACTTGACAATTTAAGGATAAACGTGAAAAATAAATTATGAGAAGATACTCTAAAAACTAAATTCGAAATTAGATCAAGTAAAATTACCATAAATCAGAAAACCAATCAGTGGATAATATAGCCACTTTTCACACGGTCGTTTTGGTGTTGGTTTCACTTAAATCGGACTTAGGGTGAAGGAGAACGGTGCAAAATAACGAACTCTACAAACAGAGAAGTAGGGTATTTTAGAGAGAAATTGGGGTTGATAAAAATCTGGAAAAGTGTGTTTAATTGACTAACTAAATGAGTAAAACAACATACTGAAATTTGGATGAAAACAGATAAACTTTTCTGGGACAGTTATCGATCACCGGTGTCAAACGATAGATTGTTGTTGTGTTTACTCTTTGGTTCTATGGTTGGTTGATCCTTCCTTCTTCTTTTATTTTATTTACAATTTAAATTCTTTAAACACATGGGTCAAACCCATCAGTCTCCTTTTCGGTTTTACTATTACTAGTTTTATTTTATTATTATTTTAAAACACAATTTCATTAATAAAACATTATTAATATTTTAAAACTGATAATTTATAAATAAAATAACTAATCTTTTAAAATACGTTAATAACCAAAACTCTCATATTCAAATTAATCCCTATAATAATACTTATTTTTTCAAATACTCAAATAAAAATATTACCATCATTAGAGAATAATCGAAATTATAAAATAAATAAATATAACAACAACACTTTATATTAATTATTAAATCTTAATAAATATATATAAAATCAAAATGTTATAACAAGTATATAAAAATAAAGGAAATCAAACACAATATCATTACTATCTCAAGATAATTATTTATAAAAATAATAACTAAAAATAGAAAATAGTTATAAATAATTGAAATATAACTACGTGCATACTTAACATCAGTCAAGCGCACATAAAAGTATTGCATTAATTAGCCTTCAATGAAATTAAAATAAAAACTGTTTATTTCTAGTTGCAATTAGAATCCTAATTTTTTTTTTGTCTTTAGGAAAGAAACAAAATTGCCAATATATAGTACTTCATATTGGGCTTTACGGTTTAAAAACAAGTGACCCGCTAATTAAAATTATTACAAAAGTCCAAATTACGAAATCTGCAATTTAGGTTTACTAAATTTCGGAATTGGTCTTTTCTTCCAACATAAATATTGTAGCTAGGATATTTAGCTTTCCAATGCCTACTCATTTGCGCTAATCCGATATCCAGAGCTTAATTCATGACCTACAGAGCGAAAAAGAGTCAAAATACAAATAATAAAATTAAAATGCAATTAATAAAATTATAATTCAAATTCGACCCAAAGTTTAGAAGCAAGCTAAAAATATTACTCTAAGTTATAAAGAGTTTTTAAAATAGCAAACTAAAATAGAAACTTTACCAATCTAGTTCTTAAGGGATAAGTATCACCGTCTCTTGATTCTCTCAATTGGTTGTGGGCATGAAAGGGCTGAGCTTTTACAAAAATTTTGGTTGTTTATTTGATATAAATTTATAAATACACTAAACCAAAACATATAACATGAAGGGCATATTCTTTTGATTTAAGAATAATTCAAAACAATATTGTTGAAATTAAGTATAAAAATGATATTGTTTCATTGATGATGCTATTTGAATATTTTCAATATTTTCGATATCTTGACTACAAAATAAACTTTAATTAATAAAAATGGCTCTAGTGGTATATTTTTAATTGACTCTCAGAAAATTTAAACTCAATACGTCTAAAATGAAGAGAGTAATTTATAAGTAATATACAAAAATGTGTGAAAAACTTGAGTTTCAACTCTTATGTTAAATATTTGTAAAGACTCTAATGTTAAGGTTTTAAAATAAATTGGAGGAGGACACCAAAATTATTATTAATTAATTTTAGCCCCAAAAGCAAATTCACAAGCTTTTTAAAAACTTTTCATCTCTTCCGTAAAATCTTTAATATTAGTTTATGAACCATATTACACTACGCCAAAAATCTCATTTAATAGCGATCCTTTTACATCGCTTACTAAATACAAGCGCTGTTGTAAATATATTTTAAAAATAAAGGAGCCTATCACAATGGTTTTTTGACAAGCGCTGTGAAAAACGCGCTGTTGTAGGGTCATATAGCGTTTGCGCATAATGTTTATAAGGCTTTTACAACGCTTGTACAAAAGCGCTATAAACTGAAGCGCATTCACATATTGTTTTACAACGCTTTTTTCACAAGCGTCGTAAAAGACATGCACTTTCAAATAATTAAATTACCTATTATAGCGCTTTTTTCACAAGCACTATAAAAGACATGCGCTTTCAAATAATTAAATTACCTATTACAACGCTTTTTTCATAAGTGCTGTAAAAGAAATGCGCTTTCAAATAATTAAATTACCTATTACAGCATTTTTTTCACAAGCGCTGTAAAAGACATGCGCTTTCAAATAATTTAATTACCTATTACAGCGCTTTTTTTCACAAGAGCTATAAAAGAATTCACTTTAAATAAAAATCATTTACTTTTAAATAAATAAAAACAAATTTAAAATAAATTTACGAACCCTCATCACCTCTACTCTGGGAACCCTCATATCCTCTACGTACTGTGCGGCCATCTACGTTGTCTCAGATATTTATAAATTTGTTTAATTTTGTCAAAAAATCTTTAGTTTTTTAATAATTGAAAACTAATAAATTGTTATATATTAAATCTTTTTTTTTTCTTGAAATATGTTGATCTGTTCTGTTTTTAAATCTTTTCTGTTTTGAAATTGTTATTAGATATGTTGATATTAGATATGTTGATATTGGTTTCTTTTTGAAATTTGTTGATCTGTTTAGTTGCTTATTATTTTTGTAACTGCATTTATATAGGTCGTATAATATGGATTGGAAATGGATGTCTGCCAATCGATTGTCAAAAGAGTATGAAAATGGAGTGAAGGAGTTTGTTGAGTTTGCAGTGAAGAATGCAAAAGATCCAAATAGAGTCGTTTGTCCTTGTTTAAAATGTTGTTTTGGAAAACGCGTTAGAGAAGATGAATTGGAAGGACATTTAGTATGTAATGGAATTGATCAAAGCTACACATGTTGGATAAGACATGGTGAGAAAAAAAAAGGAAACATTAATTTTGAGAATGGTTCGATATATGCTTCAACTGACTTTGATACAGATACATATGAGCCGGACCGAGTTGAGGAGATTGCAAAAGCAGTTGAAGAAGATCTTCGAGATTGTCCTAAAATGTTTGAAAGTTTGTTGAGTGATGCAGAGGAACCATTATATAATGGTTGTACTAAATTCAAAAGACTGTCGGCGATATTAAATTTGTACAACTTAAAAGCGAGTTGCCAGATGATAGTGAACTTCCCAGTCGAACCTATGAGGCTAAACGGATTTTGTGCTCTATTGGCATGATTTATTAAAGGATTCATGCGTGTCCTAACGATTGCATTTTATTTCGAAACGAAAATGAATTACTTAAGGCGTGTCCTAAATGCAATGTCTCTCGATATAAGAAGAAATAATCTACTCCCGCAAAAGTCGTGTGGTATTTTCCTATAATACCAAGATTTAGGCGCATGTATCGTAGTAAAGAAGATTTAAAACACTTGACATGGCATGCAAATGAAAGAATTAGAGATGGAATATTTCGACACCCTGCAGATTCCCCACAATGGGCAAAAATTGATCACGAGTATCATGAATTCGGGATAGAGTCAAGAAATCTAAGACTTGCACTTTCTATTGATGGAATGAATCCACATGGTCTTCAAAGCATCTCACACAACACGTGGCCTATGATTTTGTTGATTTATAACCTACCTCCATGGTTATGTATGAAGCGTAAGTTTATGATGTTGTCTCTGTTAATTTCTGGACCCAAACAACCGGGGAACGATATCGATGTATACTTGACTCCATTAATTGAAGATTTAAAAATTATGTGGGAGACAAGTGTGGAAGTTTATGATGGGTATAAGAAAGAATGTTTCAATTTGAGGGCTATGTTGTTCGGCAAAATAAATTATTTTCCAACATATGGTAATTTATCAGGATATATCATTAAAGGTCAGTGTGCATGTCCTATATGTGAAGAGACTACAAATTGGATGCGGTTGAAACATTGTAAGAAGAATGTGTTTCATGGACATCGTAGATTTTTACCTTATATTCATCAGTATCGTGGGTGGAGAAATGGATTCAATGAAAAATCAGAGGAAGGTAAAACTCCTTTAGCAATGACTGGATATCAAATACTTGAAAAAGTAAAAGGTTTGACCAATAAATTTGGCAAACCTTTTGCAGGAGAGCTGGTCAAAACAGGGTGGAAGAAAAAGTCAATTTTCTTTGAATTGCCATATTTGAAGACATTGTATATAAGACATTTCCTCGATGTGATGCATTGAAAAAAATGTATTTGATAGTGTTATTGGTACGTTACACAATGTTCCAGGAAAAGCGCTTATTTGAAAAAGCGTTGTAAAAGACCCTTTTAAAAATAAAATAAAGAAACATTTTAAAGCGCTTATTTGCAAAAGTGTTGTAAAAGGCTTTAAAAAAAAAAAACATTCATATAACATAAGAAAACAAGGAGGTCTTTTACAGGGCTTTTTCAAATAAGCGCTGTAAAAGATCCTTTTTAAAATAACGTAAGGAGGCCTTTTAGAGCGCTTATTTGAAAAAGCGTTGTAAAAGGCTTTAAAAAAAACATTCTTATAACATAGAAAAACAAGGAGGTCTTTTGCAGCGCTTGTTCAAATAAGCGCTGTAAAAGAGCCTTTTTAAAATAGCATAAGGAGGCCTTTTAGAGCGCTTTTCCAACAAGCGCTGTAAAAGGCTTTAAAAAAAACATTCATATAATATTAGAAAACAATGAGGTCTTTTACAACGCTTATTGGGAAAAGCGCTGTAAAAGAGCCTTTTAAAAAATTAAATAAAGACGCCTTTTAGAGCGCTTTTCAAACAAGCGCTGTAAAAGGCTTAGGCCTTTTAGAGCGCTTTTCTAACAAGCACTGTAAAAGGCTTATAAAAAGCGTTGTAAAAGGGTTTTATATATAACAGTAAACTGCTTTAGTTTCGTCTTCATTATGTAAACTTCACTATCTTCATTACGAACCTTATTTCCACGATCATCTCCTTCATTTCGAACCTTATTTCCATCCATGATCATCTCTCCCATTGCACACAATATATTTTCATTGAAATATGTAACCCTCATTACGTATTTCTTCAAATCATATTTCAGCGAACTTTCTGCGAACCCTCTTTTCTTCGCATTTCGTATTTCTTCGAACCCTCATTATTCAGGTATTGATGTTATTAATTTTTGGTAATCACTAAAATGCATGTTGAGCTTGTTTAAGATATACTGATACTGATATGTACTTAGAATACTGCATGTTGTGGTTGTTGAAGTTATACTAAAATGCATGTTGAACTTGTTGTAGTTAAATGGATACCACCAAAGATTTAGAATGTCAAAATGAAGAAGTTGTCAACACTAAGGTCATTAAAGCAAGGTGCAATGGCATCAAATTTGAGGTATACTATACTCTGTTTGCTGTGTATTTTTTTATCTTTTTTTAATAGCATGTACTTACTATATGAGTTTATTAGGTTGGCTGGAATGAGGATGGTCAACCAATTGACCCCAACAGCTCCATGTTTGTAAGTTACATTGAGAATGTTGTTTGATAAAATATCCCAATTACGATTGATGATTGGAGAGATAAGGAGTTGAAGGATGCCAAAGATATACTATGGAATGACATTCAAGTAACTTTTTTGATCCACTCTTTTGTCATTTATAATTTTTTAAATTGAAATACTTTACTTACTCAAACTATATCTTTATTTCGCTTGCAGACTTCTTTTGTTGTTGATGAGGGGAGAATGAGTTATGTATTGAGAGTTGCTAGGAAAATCCACTGCGGATTTATATCTCACCTCTCTAATTTCTATCTAAAAGATAGAGAAGGAAATACAAATGCTGAAGCTCCAAGAATATATAAACATTATATATCAAATGATGAATGAAGTGCATTTGTATCCAAACGTTTGGACCCCGCATTTGTCGTAAGTGATTAATTTATTAGCATTTGTGTTTTATTCTTCATATTCGTAGCGTATTTTAAATTTTTACATAATTGCTGTATTTTTTTATATAGAATATTAGTATGGCAAATCGCGAAAGGACAAGAAATCCGACACACCCATACAAAAAATCATGTATGGGATATGCACGTCGTGAGCAAAAACTTGTAAGTAATTAAACATCACTTTTATATAATGAAGTAATTTGTATTATAAACTATAGTTTCTAACTAATATTTTGTTTATGATCTTAACGAATAGCGACAAGACACCCAATTCGATCAACCCTTGGGTCGCCATATATTGTGGAAGGAAGCTCGTGTAAATAAAGATGGAGTGGTTGACAATGAAAATGTCCAAAAAGTAATAGAATTTTGTGTAAGTATATTATCACCTTAATATTTTTTAATATTGTATTATTCAAGAGGGCAACAAGGCTAGTTGCAGGGACATTCTGGGTAAAGTTTTTAATGTTCCTGAGCATTCTTGTCGGGTTAGGGGGAAAGGATTTGGCGTAACTCCCAAAAGCTATTTTTCTCAAGAGAAGTGCCAAAATCTTTCCAATGAGGAAGTATTAGAGAAGATCAAACTCCTTACAGAGCAAGTGGCACTTTTGGTGAAGACGAACAAAGACAAGCAACTCCTGGATCAGCTCCAACATGAAATACAAATGGAGAGTGAAACCGCGAGTTGCAACATCGGTCTCAAAAGTATTCCCGAGGTAATTAATTACTTATGTATTAAATATACTTATATATTAACCGTACTTATGTTTTAACCATTGATTTAGGGTGTCACTCCATGCATGCTATACTTATCCTCCCCTACTCATCGGAAGGTCGGAAAAGAAAAATTGTACAACACTTCGGGAGAAGAATTGCACAGTACACCGATCCCTGCGGGCCATGTCAAAGTATCATCTGTTATTGCTTTGGAACCAACTGCACCGTTGCCGACACCGGACAACGATGTAGATATGCAGTTTTTGGGCGAAGCAATTGGTAGTTACGTGGCATGGCCCACACATCTTGTTGCCCTCGATAAGGTATATTTAATTAATTGAAATGTATGTTTAATTGATATGTATATTTAATTGCTGATTTTTTTCCGCTCCTAACTAATTTCACATTTATATTTAGATGCTGAAAAATCCTAAAGGGAATGATAAAAAGATTCCCATAAACGAATCAATTACATCTCCCGAAAAAAAAGCCGACAAACCTCAAAAATTGGAGGGTAATCGAGCTGGAAAACTACAAAAGCTGGAGGATAACAAAGCTGCCAAAGTTGCAGCTAGAAAACTGGATCGGGGACAATCAGTCGCTGCTGCTCCTAAAATAATTCAGCCATGCCTTGCTAAATACGGGGCGTGTCTTGACATCCAAGTAAAAAGGAACATGTGCAGCAACGACAATTCGCGCATCATACCCATGAATAAAGCTATATTCGGAGATGAGTATGAAAAATTTCTCGAAAAGGAGCACATTTACGAACTTCTCAACCATAAGGAGCTGAGTGCTACTGTCATAAGCTTGTACATAAGGTAAAAAAAATACTTTTAATTGCATTTATTGGTAATTAATTAAATGTATTGGTAACTAATCTAGTTTAAAATTTTCATTGAAGGTTTTTGTATCAGAAGGTTGTGTGCACGCGCAAATTGTCAAAATAATACTCATTCTTGTCTCCGCATAAGCAGTCGATGTGCAAACTCGATTCAGTAAATGTTAAGAATTACATTGTAGATATGTTATTAGGAAATATAGAAAAGGATTAATTGTTCTTCGCACCATATAATTCAGGGTACGTAATTATATATTATTTATTTATATCTTTTTTAATTGATGATATTTTAATTTATTAGTTATGTATAAACAAAATTGCTTAACCAAATTTTTGTTGGTGTAAGGAACATTGGGTGCTATTTGCAATCAATGCGACCTCTAAAGTTATATACTATTTGGATCCGTTGCATGGGAATTACAACAATCACTTTGATATAAAGACTATGTTCGACACGTAAGTAATACTCATTTATTTCTTACATATATATATAAATAATGTGTTTGCTAATGCTATAATAATCACATTTATTTATTCGATTGTGCTTTACAAGTTTTTCGAGCTCAAAGAGGTGCAACAGTGTCGAAGCAAAAGTCTAATAACATCACATGGATTCCAATAAAGGTTTGAAATATATGCCTTTAAATTTTTATTTACAAATATATGCCTTTACGATCAATGCTCAAATATTTTAATGACTTATATATTTTATTTTACAGTGCCCTTGTCAAACAAACAACATCGACTGTGGGTACTATGTATTGTGATTCATGAAGGAGATTGTTGACAGGAATAAAACTATTATCCTAGAAACGGTACGATATTTTTATTATATGATTTTCATATATAAATTATATAGATATATATATATTTGATTCTAACTTAATATGTTCAATTTTTATATTGCACAGTACTTTGACAATTCCAGTCCATCATACTCTGAGAAAGATCTAATGGAATTAAAGGAAGACTGGTGTTAGTATGTGCTTAAAATGAACATTATTTGATTTTCTGGGAAATAGCATGCTGCAAGGGATCTGAATATTATATGGTAGCTAGTTATATTTTGTGTTATTCTGTTAGTTATATGTATATGATCATAGGACACAATATATGAACATGTATATGAATATGTGTTGTTGTACAATATCTGTCCAATGTATATGTAGTTAGGGTTTTTATGCAATCTTGTGCATCCAATAGGTGTGTTTGTGTCATTGGACGAACATTTAGGTCATTTTCGTCCTCCATAGGCTTATTCTTGTCCAATTAGGGTTTTTAACCAATCTTGTGCATCCAATAGGTGTGTTTGTGTCATTGGAGGAACATTTAGGTCATTTTCGTCCTCCCTTGTCTTATTCTTGTCCAATTAGGGTTTTTATGCAATATTGTGCATCCAATAGGTGTGTTTGTGTCATTGGAGGAACATTTAGGTCATCTTCGTCCTCCCTAGTCTTATTCTTGTCCAATTAGGGTTTTTAGCCAATCTTGTGCATCCAATAAGTTCATTTGTGTCATTGGAGGAACATTTAGGTAATTTTCATCCTCCCTTGTCTTATTCTTGTCCAATTAGGGTTTTTATGCAATCTTGTGCATCCAATAGGTGTGTTTGTGTCATTGGATGAACATTTAGGTCATTTTCGTCCTCCCTATGCTTATTCTTGTCCAATTAGGGTTTTTAACCAATCTTGTGCATCCAATAAGTTCATTTGTGTCATTGGAGGAACATTTAGGTCATTTTCGTCCTCCCTAGTCTTATTCTTGTCCAATTAGGGTTTTTATGCAATCTTGTGCATCCAATAGGTGTGTTTGTGTCATTGGATGAACATTTAGGTCATTTTCGTCCTCCCTAGGCTTATTCTTGTCCAATTAGGTTTTTTAACTAATCTTGTGCATCCAATAAGTTCATTTGTGTCATTGGACGAACATTTAGGTCATTTTCGTCCTCCCTAGTCTTATTCTTGTCCAATTAGGGTTTTAAGCAATCTTGTGCGTCCAATATGTGTGTTTGTGTCATTGGATGAACATTTAGGTCATTTTCGTCCTCCCTATGCTTATTCTTGTCCAATTAGGGTTTTTAACCAATCTTGTGCATCCAATAAGTTCATTTGTGTCATTGGATGAACATTTAGGTCATTTTTGTCCTCCTTGTGCTTATTCTTGTCCAATTAGGGTTTTTATGCAATCTTGTGCATCCAATAGGTGTGTTTGTGTCATTGGACGAACATTTAGGTCATTTTCGTCCTCCCTAGGCTTATTCTTGTCCAATTAGGGTTTTTAACCAATCTTGTGCATCCAATAAGTTCATTTGTGTCATTGGAGGAACATTTAGGTCATTTTCGTCCTCCCTAGTCTTATTCTTGTCCAATTAGGGTTTTTATGCAATCTTGTGCTTCCAATAGGTGTGTTTGTGTCATTGGAGGAACATTTAGGTCATTTTCGTCCTCCCTAGTCTTATTCTTGTCCAATTAGGGTTTTTATGCAATCTTGTGCATCCAATAGGTGTGTTTGTGTCATTGGACGATCATTTAGGTCATTTTCGTCCTCCCTAGGCTTATTCTTGTCCGATTAGGGTTTTTAACCAATGTTGTGCATTCAATAAGTTCATTGGTGTCATTGGATCAACATTTAGGTCATTTTCGTCCTCCCTAGTCTTATTCTTGTCCAATTAGGGTTTTAAGCAATCTTGTGCATCCAATATGTGGGTTTGTGTCATTGGATGAACATTTAGGTCATTTTCGTCCTCCCTATGCTTATTCTTGTCCAATTAGGGTTTTTAACCAATCTTGTGCATCCTATAAGTTCATTTGTGTCATTGGATGAACATTTAGGTCATTTTCGTCCTCCCTAGTCTTATTCTTGTCCAATTAGGGTTTTTATGCAATCTTGTGCATCCAATAGGTGTGTTTGTGTCATTGGAGGAACATTTAGGTCATTTTCGTCCTCCCTAGTCTTATTCTTGTCCAATTAGGGTTTTTATGCAATCTTGTGCATCCAATAGGTGTGTTTGTGTCATTCGAAGAACATTTAGGTCATTTTTGTCCTCCCTAGGCTTATTCTTGTCCGATTAGGGTTTTTAACCAATCTTGTGCATTCAATAAGTTCATTTGTGTCATTGGATGAACATTTAGGTCATTTTCGTCCTCCCTAGTCTTATTCTTGTCCAATTAGGGTTTTAAGCAATCTTGAGCATCCAATATGTGGGTTTGTGTCATTGGATGAACGTTTAGGTCATTTTCGTCCTCCCTATGCTTATTCTTGTCCAATTAGGGTTTTTAACCAATCTTGTGCATCCAATAAGTTCATTTGTGTCCTTGGATGAACATTTAGGTCATTTTCGTCCTCCCTAGTCTTATTCTTGTCCAATTAGGGTTTTTATGCAATCTTGTGCATCCAATAGGTGTGTTTGTGTCATTGGATGAACATTTAGGTCATTTTCGTCCTCCCTAGGCTTATTCTTGTCGAATTAGGGTTTTTAACCAACCTTGTGCATCCAATAAGTTCATTTGTGTCATTGGAGGAACATTTAGGTCATTTTCGTCCTCCCTTGTCTTATTCTTGCCCAATTAGGGTTTTTATGCAATCTTGTGCATCCAATAGGTGTGTTTGTGTCATTGGACAAACATTTAGGTCATTTTCGTCCTCCCTAGGCTTATTCTTGTCCAATTAGGGTTTTTAACCAATCTTGTGCATCCAATAAGTTCGTTTGTGTCATTGGATGAACATTTAGGTCATTTTCGTCCTCCCTATGCTTATTCTTGTCCAATTAGGGTTTTTAACCAATCTTGTGCATCCAATAAGTTCATTTGTGTCATTGGAGGAACATTTAGGTCATTTTCGTCCTCCCTAGTCTTATTCTTGTCCAATTAGGGTTTTTATGCTATCTTGTGCATCCAATAGGTGTGTTTGTGTCATTGGAGGAACATTTAGGTCATTTTCGTCCTCCCTAGTCTTATTCTTGTCCAATTAGGGTTTTTAACCAATCTTGTGCATCCAATAAGTTCATTTGTGTCATTGGATGCACATTTAGGTCATTTTCGTCCTCCCTAGTCTTATTCTTGTCCAATTAGGGTTTTTTATCCAATCTTGTGCATCCAATAGGTGTGTTTGTGTCATTGGACGAACATTTAGGTCATTTTCGTCCTCCCTAGGCTTATTCTTGTCCAATTAGGGTTTTTAACCAATCTTGTGCATCCAATAAGTTTATTTGTGTCATTGGATGAACATTTAGGTCATTTTCGTCCTCCCTAGGCTTATTCTTGTCCAATTAGGGTTTTTAACCAAACTTGTGCATCCAAAAAGTTCATTTGTGTCATTGGTTGAACATTTAGGTCATTTTCTTCCCCCTAGGCTTATTCTTGTCCAATTAGGGTTTTTAATCAACCTTGTACATCCAATAAGATCATTTGTGTCATTGGAGGAACATTTAGGTCATTTTCAGCCTCCCTAGTCTTATTCTCGTCCAATTAGGGTTTTTATGCAATCTTGTGCATCCAATAGGTGTGTTTGTGTCATTGGACGAACATTTAGGTCATTTTCGCCCTCCCTAGGCTTATTCTTGTCATATTAGGGTTATTAACCAATCTTGTGCATCCAATAAGTTCATTTGTGTCATTGGATGAACATTTAGGTCATTTTCGTCCTCCCTATGCTTATTCTTGTCCAATTAGGGTTTTTAACCAATCTTGTGCATCCAATAAGTTCATTTGTGTCATTGGAGGAACATTTAGGTCATTTTCGTCCTCCCTAGTCTTATTCTTGTCCAATTAGGGTTTTTATGCAATCTTGTGCATCCAATAGGTGTGTTTGTGTCATTGGACGAACATTTAGGTCATTTTCGTCCACCCTAGGCTTATTCTTGTGCAATTAGGGTTTTTAACCAATCTTGTGCATCCAATAAGTTCATTTGTGTCATTGGATGAACATTTAGGTCATTTTCGTCCTCCCTAGTCTTATTCTTGTCCAATTAGGGTTTTTATGCAATCTTGTGCATCCAATAGGTGTGTTTGTGTCATTGGATGAACATTTAGGTCATTTTCGTCCTCCCTAGGATTATTCTTCTCGAATTAGGGTTTGTAACCAATCTTGTGCATCCAATAAGTTCATTTGTGTCATTGGATGAACATTTAGGTCATTTTCGTCCTCCCTAGGCTTATTCTTGTCCAATTAGGGTTTTTAACCAATCTTGTGCATCCAATAAGTTCATTTGTGTCATTGGATGAACATTTAGGTCATTTTCGTCCTCCCTATGCTTATTCTTGTCCAATTAGGGTTTTTAACCAATCTTGTGCATCCAATAAGTTCATTTGTGTCATTGGAGGAACATTTAGGTCATTTTCGTCATCCCTAGTCTTATTCTTGTCCAATTAGGGTTTTAAGCAATCTTGTGCATCCAATATGTGTGTTTGTGTCATTGGATGAACATTTAGGTCATTTACGTCCTCCCTAGGCTTATTCTTGTCCAATTAGGGTTTTTAACCAATCTTGTGCATCCAATAAGTTCATTTGTGTCATTGGATGAACATTTAGGTCATTTTCGTCATCCCTAGTCTTATTCTTGTCCAATTAGGGTTTTAAGCAATCTTGTGCATCCAATATGTGTGTTTGTGTCATTGGATGAACATGTAGGTCATTTTCATCCTCCCTATGCTTATTCTTGTCCAATTAGGGTTTTTAACCAATCTTGTGCATCCAATAAGTTCATTTGTGTCATTGGATGAACATTTAGGTCATTTACGTCCTCCCTAGGCTTATTCTTGTCCAATTAGGGTTTTTAACCAATCTTGTGCATCCAATAAGTTCATTTGTGTCATTGGAGGAACATTTAGGTCATTTTCGTCCTCCCTAGTCTTATTCTTGTCCAATTAGGGTTTTTATGCAATCTTGAGCATCCAATAGGTGTGTTTGTGTCATTGGACAAACATTTAGGTCATTTTCGTCCTCCCTAGGCTTATTCTTGTCCAATTAGGGTTTTTAACCAATCTTGTGCATCCAATAAGTTCATTTGTGTCATTAGACGAACATTTAGGTCATTTTCGTCCTCCCTAGTCTTATTCTTGTCCAATTAGGGTTTTTATGCAATCTTGTGCATCCAATAGGTGTGTTTGTGTCATTGGATGAACATTTAGGTCATTTTCGTCCTCCCTAGGCTTATTCTTGTCCAATTATGGTTTTTAACCAATCTTGTGCATCCAATAGGTGTGTTTGTGTCATTGGAGGAACATTTAGGTCATTTTCGTCCTCCCTAGTCTTATTCTTGTCCAATTAGGATTTTTATGCAATCTTGTGCTTCCAATAGGTGTGTTTGTGTCATTGGAGGAACATTTAGGTCATTTTTGTCCTCCCTAGTCTTATTCTTGTCCAATTAGGGTTTTTATTCAATCTTGTGCATCCAATAGGTGTGTTTTTATTCTTGTTGTTTTGTGAACTGATTCTGGATCAAAATAATTTTGGAAAAAAATTAAAAGACAACGCTTTCTAAAAAAATGCCATAAAAAGCACTTTTCAAAAATTTAATTTACAACGTTTTTTAAAATAAAAAAATTGCACCTTTGTAGATATTCCATGACATTTATAAAATTGAATACTTATATATTGGCATTACTACTAACTAAATACTTATATTTTTTAGAATAGTAGCTCATATGGTTTTGATCAAAGTGTTTACAGTGTTTTCATATACGGGACTTTTTGTAGTGTTTTCAAATATTTGGACTTTTTGTAACAACCCCGCTCTTACTAACCCTATACCTAAGAGATAAATATCATTGTATTTTCATTCTCTCAATTGGTAGTGGGCATGAAGGGGAGGTCATAATTAACAGTGCCATTTGTAACACCCCAAATTTTATAATAAATCATTTTAATAATTAAATAGGATTTTAAATAATTAATTTAATGCTAAAATTATTTTAGAATATATGTTCATTATTTTTATGATTAATTTTCTTTATATGTGTATTTTCTATGATGTGTTAATCTTTTATATATTTGAATAAATGAGGGATATAAATAAAAAATACTATATTTTATTATTTTATATATTTTCCTTAAAACAATAGTAATGTAGTGTAAATATTTTAAAGAATACGATTTAGGCGATTTTACATTTATACGTGAGTTGTTAATTAATGTGACATAATTATCTTATTTTAATTATTTATTTTATACGTAATTATCTTTAGATAGTAATTTTGTCGTGTTTGATTTCCTTTCTTTTTATATACTTGTTATAACATTGTGATTTTATATATATTTATTATGATTTAGTAATGAATATAAAGTGTTGATGTTATATTTATTTATTTTTATGATTTCGACTATTATCTAACTATGGTAGTATTTTTATGTGAGTATTTTAAAAAATATAAGTATAATTATAGGGATTATTTTAAATATGATAATTTCATTTATTAGTAATATATATATATATATATATATATATATATATTTAAAGGTTAAATATTTTAAGTACTCTAATTTAGAATATATTAGTTCTGAAATTTTAATAATATTTTCAAAATTAAATGGTGTTTAGAAGGGTATTAAAAATAAGATTAAATAATTATTAATATTGTTTTTGCAAAATAAAAATACTAATAGTGAAACAAAAGTAAATGAGGAGACTAATGGGCTTGGCCCATGTGTGTAAAGGGTTTAAGTGTTAATAAAATAATGTAAAATAAATTTGAAGGAGAGCTGCATAGATACTTTGACAGCGGCTTGGAAGGAGTAGGAAATTAGGAAACACAACAAAATAGGCTATCGTTTGGCATCATTGATCCATAACTGTTCCAGAAGACTTTCTCTATTTTTGCTCAAATATTAGTATGTTATTTCATTCATTTATTATGTCAATTAAACACATTTTCCCAAATTTTTAACTGTTGCGTTCGATTAGACGAATTTATCTGATGTGATGATAAAATATAGATGCATGGTATGATATATGTATGCGGGATGATAATGCTAATTTTTTATTGATAATAGTGATGTTATAAAATTGTGATGAGTTTATATGATGATTACGATTATGTATGATTAGTGATGTTATGAAATTGTGATGAGTTTATAAGAAGATTATGATTATGTATGATTAATGTACGATTATGTTTGAGAATTTGTGAAGTGAAGATTATTTTGTCATCATATAGGCAGGGTCTAACAAGTCTAATGATTTTGGGGAAGTACAACTGAATAAGCCTGATCGTGGCGGTCTACTGTCGAGCCTTAAGGCAAGATTGTTAGACCTTGGAGTTATACGGGTGGGGAATTCTTAAGTTACTTGGAGGTAGTACTCCAAATGTCGGGAGCTACCACACAACACACATTTACCTCGACTGTCACGTATATGTGTTTCAGGTTGAGTTGAGGGGATCTATGAGGACAAGGCCAATTCGAATTGTCCGTCCACAAGGATGGTGGCATAGTATCAAGCCTCATAACCAAGTACTTCAGAGTTAGAATAGTACCACATTGTGAAGTAGAGTCTAAGCTCATGCATAACATTGCATTTCCTTGTGATTGTTTTGTTGTGATTGGTGTGTTTCAAAAGCGATAATAATTTTCTTAGATGATTTGATGTTATAGTGAAATTTATTGATTTTCCTTGAATGATTTTGATTTTATAGTGTTATGTTTTTCCTTAAAGAATGTTTGTGTAATGATACAGTGTATTTATGATTAATTATGTGTTCTTATTTATATTATACTATTAACATGATTTCAAAACACACCTCCTTCGTTATTTGTGTTTGACTGGCTTGGCTATGCGTTTGCAAAATTGCAGTTGTTATAGGTTAATGGGTCTTGAAGTTCATGTTTGGGAGGAACCCCGCTCTGATAGGTGATACCGAGAATAAAAGTTGTAATTTGTATTTTACTTATTTAATATGAAACAAATTTTTGTATGAAAACCTTAGAAGTACTAGTTAGTTTTTATAATGAAATCAAGTAATTATACTTAAATCAAGCTTATCGAGATTGCATTATTCTAATGAAAAAAATTAAGTTTAAAGTGTTCTATTTTATTTTTGAGAAACGTAATATCCTAAATTAAAATAAAAGTTTTTATTTTATTGTAAATAAATTTTTATTTATCTGCTGCAAATTTTATAGGAATATTATATAAATTATTATATATATTATTTTGGGATTTAGGGTGTCACAACCTAGATCGCCATTTTAGGTTTTCAACTTAGCGGTATTCATTATTATTATTTTTTTAAACCCTAATTTTTGCCTAGGTTGCTTTTTCAGGTTTTCAACCTAGTGGGTATTCATTATTTAAGTATGATATTTTTTTACAGCGTCTGAGTTTACAAGGAGGAAAAAATATTTTCCATCCATATTCATTAGGATCAAAGTTCTACTTGAGAAAGCTTTCTTCACGATGTATGGGTAAGATCTTTTTTAGCAACAAATCTCCTTCTCAGAATTCTCGAGGACATATTTTTTACTCCTACGCTCTTTTCAGTCTTTTCTGATATAAGTGCCCATAGCGTAAGGCCGCCAACATTTTTTTTTCAATTAAATCCAATTGATCGAAATGGATTTATACCCATTCTGACTCCTCTAGTTTGGCTTCTATTAATCCTCTTAGCGAGGGGATTTCTACCTCAATGGATAGCACAACCTCCACTCCATAAACTAGGGAAAAATGGAGTTGCCCCAATTGAAGTGCGTATCGAAGTGCGATACCCGTGTAGTGCAAACGACAACATCTCATGTCAATCTTTGTATGTTACAACCATTTTTTGAATTTTTTTTTTGATGTTTTTATTTGTTGCTTCAACTATCACATTCATTTTTGGTATATAGGGACAAGTTGTGGTGTTGAATTTTAAAGGTGGCACAAATTCATCCATCATTTTGTTATTTAGATTTGTAGCATTTTCCTTAATGATCTTCCTTGGTAGGCCACAACGACATATTGACTCCCTTTTTATGCATTTGACTACCACGCATTTGGTTACATTGGCGTATGAAGCGGCCTCTACCCATTTGGTAAAGTAATAGATTGCCACCAAGATGAAGCGATATACATTTAATGCTTTCAATTCGATCATTCCCATGACGTCTATGCCACACATTTGAACATCCAAGGCGCTGAAAGGGTGTTTAGGGGCATTGGTGGGGTGTGGATATTATCAACATATATTTGATACTTATGGAATTTCCTTACAAAATTAAAACAATCTTTTTCTAGATATGGCGTGCCCGTTCATATGTATCCCACGAGAGCCATCGTGGATATATTGTAGAATTTATTTCGCCTCATTGACATCAACACATCTGAGGAGTACCATATCATGATTCCTCTTATACAAAATATTTTTGTTCACGAAAAAAGCTCACGGTTAACCACCTCATAATTCTTTGTTCATTCTCCGATATTTTGGAAAGATATTCTCTATTTATAAGATAATGTTTGATGTCATGATACCAAGGTTTCCCGTCATTTTCTTCTTCCGTTATGTGGCAATAGGCATGATGATCTCAACTCTCCATTTTAGTTGATGGGATTGCTTCGTTTCAACTTATTTGGAACATCGAGGATAAAGTAGCCAAAGCACCATCCAATTGACTGTTTTTCTCGAGGGACATGGTGAAAAGTGATTTTGTCAAATTGTAAAGACAATTATTTATGTTGGTAAAATAAGGTACTAACTTCTTATCTCGAGTTTCCCATTCTTGGTTAAGTTGATTAATGATTAGGACTGAATCTCCAAACACTTCCAGAACTTTCGCTTTTGATTCCAAAGCCACCAAAATTCCCATGGCACAAGCTTTGAATTCTGCCATATCGTTGGTACAATCAAAACATAAGCGTGTTGTGATATGTACAAACTGTTTTTTGAGAGATATTAAAACAACCTTGATCCCATACCCCATTGCATTTGAGGCCCCATCGAACAATAGAGTTTATTTTTCAGTATCACTTTCTTCAAACAACACCATGATGATTTCCTTTGGGAATTCGCATTGCGTTGAAAGACAATCATTAACAGGTTGGTTAGCAAGATGTCTGGATGGCTTTCTGAGTAACGTAGGTAATATCATATTTTGATAACATCACTTGCCAACAAGCAATTCGCCCTATGAGAGCAGGCATTTTGAAAATTTGTTTGATTGGGTCCATCTTGGATATCAAATAGGTAGCATGGAAAATCTTGTATTTCCTTTAGTGGTGGGTTTCCCAGGCTAAGGCACAACAAGTACGCTTTACGTTGTATATTTGTAAATTGTTGCTCAAATAGTAGATGACATGCTCTTTCTTTCCTACTTCGTTGTGTTTCCCCAACAAGCATCCCATGGACCTTTCGAGAATTGTAAGATACATAATCAAGGGTCGACCATGGACTGGAGGGATTAGAATTTGTTTTTATTGCAAATATTGTTGGATTTTCTCAAATACATTCTGGCACTCTTTAATCCACACAACTGTTTGATTATTTCACAAAAGTTTGAAGATCAGTTCACCACGAACCTCTCTCTTTGTACTTGGGGGAGGCAATTCCAAAATGACTCAAACTTTATCGGGGTCTACCTCTATTAATTTCCGAATAACCAAAAATTCCAACGATTTTCTCGACCGTATGCCAAAAGTGCATTTGTAGGGATTAAGTTTTAGCTTGAACTTTTGGAGTATTTTGATGTAGCTAAATATCACTAGAAGGGGGGTTGAATAGGGATTTTGCTGTTTAAAAATAATTTCTAAGTGTTTTGAAAACTATCCTCTCACAGAGGATGGCTAGCTCGTGGATGAGATTTTTCAACTCGATAGATCTAAGTTGAGCAAAGGAGTAGAAGTAAGATAAGAGAGACACACACACAATTTTATACTGGTTCACCAAAAGATAGCTACGTCCAGTCCTCACACCCTTGTGAGATTTCACTAATTCTCAAACAGATCAATCCTCAACCTGAGGATGATTACAACTCGTGTATTCTTTAGCTTCACCAAGCTTACAATCAATTTCCGAATATTTCCAAGTGCAACTCACAGGGAAATTACAAAGTGATATGAGAGTGATTGATACTTAATACTTTCTCAAAAGATTTACAAAGATATAGTGTAGGATCAAAGAAAGTAAGAAGTGAGGGTGTTTAGCTCTTGATAGCTTTTAAGATGTTTGATTTTTTTCTGCAAGTGTGTTGTGTGTTGATGAAGATCAGCTTGCTGCAATTTATAGAGTTCTTGTGATGTTCATTTCATAAGCCAAGCCTTTTGTGACCGTTGGAAAATTCATTTGAGAAATGCCAAGGTTTTTCTTCATAATTACAAAAATGCCATTCAGCTCAAAATATTGCATTCCATGTTTTAGTACGAGGTAGTTGTTTTCTTGGCACTTGGGAACATGAGCTGTCTTCGTTTTCCTTGTTTTAAGGTTTGAATGTTTGTGTGTTGACTTTTTACTTCTCTTTCTTCTATGCCTTGAAAAACTTCACATGTTAGCTTTTTTATCTCTCCTCCATTTAATGCCTTATTGCAACATGTGATGTCTTATCCATTCCTTTCTTCAAGACCTTGTTGAAGGCTTCATGTGAAGTCTTCTTCCCTTTCCTTAAGACATGTGATCAAGTTATTTGGGGCAAGTTTGTTGTTGCCTTTTTGGAGATTTAATATTATAATCCTTTTCCAAAACACATAAAGGTACATGTAGCCTTTTGCCTAAGAAGCCTAAGACATGATGGGTTGCCTTCATAAAGTGTTGGGATGTATTCCAAAAAGTTGACTAAAAACACATGCTACTATCATCATTCACCGTGCCTTTCTTTTGAATTCTTGCACCTTTCTTCCAAAAGCCTTTCATTAAAGTAATAATATTTTGCCTTTATTGAATGAATCAACAATTCATTCTTTAATACCATTCTGCCCTTGTTGAATAAATCATTCTTTAGTACTATTTTGCCCTTGATAAATGAATTCAAATAATTTATCTTTTAATATTGTTCTGCCCCTTGTTCAATGAAATCAAACCACCGAGGATGCAGATCTGCAGCTCGAGAGGCCATCCTCAGCAATTTCAATACTTAGCATTTAACTTAGAATTTGTTTCTTTTTCCTTAATGAATAATAACCTGTTTTCTTATGTGAATACACTCAAAAGCACATATTAGTCTTTAAAACACAATCATAATCTTTTCATTAATTTTGTTATCATTAAAACCAATTTAGAGAGATTTTGTCTCAACAATCTCCCCCTTTTTGATGATGACAAAATTCTTTTAGATTATGATTTTTGTATTATGCAAGAGTGAAATAATTAAACTCCCCCTCAATCATACAAGTGATAATTTCGAAAAATTTCCCTTTTAACATTCAAGTGAAAGCAATTTTTGAAATTATTCAATATTGAGGTAAATAGAGCATTCATAAACACCTAAAATAAATTCCAGCAACTTAAGCAAAATACCATAGGTTCATGAATTCAGCCATAACATCAACAAGCATATTTTGAATTTAAACAACCATAACATCAGATGAATTCAGTAATAACATCAGCCAATATAATTTGAGTTTAAAACACCATAATCATCAGTAAGCATAATATGAGTTAAACATAATATGAGTTTAAACATGAGATAAAATATAATCCTAACATAAGACAAAATATAATCCATAATCTGACTCCCCCTGAATTAAGACAACATCAAAAAGCATAAAATAGATTAAAACAGAGTCATCCAGCGGAAGATGATGAAGAGGTAGACATGGGGGCAAAAGGGAACTGGGCTGGTAGCTTAAGCGGTTGATCATGGGCAACAGCTGATGAACCCAAATGTTTGGTAATCCATTCCAGAATGAGTCCAAATTGATTAAGGGTTTTTTGAAAGTGAGAAAAGTTATCCAACATTTTCTTTTGATCTTTCCGAATGGTCTTTAGTAGCTTAAGAAACTTTTTGTTCTCAGTCCCTGCAGCTTTCATGCTAGTGGGTGAAACCTTTTGGAATTTGAAGTTTTTGCCTTATCCTGAGTGACATTTTCAAAGTGTGGTGCCAAAGGAGATTTGGATTTTTCTTGTAAATCTGGATTAGAATTTGATGGATTAATATTGGGAGAGATAGGAGAGGAGTTCAAACTTACTTGAGAGGGTAGTGTGGATTCTTTCGCACGCATGTTCCTATGAGGACTTTTTGAGGAATGATGATCATATGATACGTTCAGATCAACAAATGAGTCGTCACCAAACTTAACTGGAAGAGTGTCAGAATGTGTTGATGGGTCCTTACTGACTTGTGGAGATTGAGGAAGTGTGGAGCCAACGGAGTTAAATGAGGGGGTGCGAGAATCAGATGGTGGAGAGGCAGATTTTTGCTTCTGTGCGGTAGATTTCTTCTTCTTTGAGATGGGGGTTCAGTCAGGCTTAGTAATGCGCATTTGTTTTATGTTTTTCATAGAGAAGAAATTATTGCACTGAATGCTTTCTTCATCATCAACGGGTACCTTGAAGAACTTAAAGATCTTGGTCCGGATTATTCCATAGGGAGCTGATCGACTCACGATGGCAGCGTTCAACATGTAGCTGAATACAATATTGCCCAAATGAAGAGGTGTTCCGGTTATCAAATGATGAAGGATCAGAATGTCAAGTTCTGTTATCTTTTCATAACTCCCAGCCTGAGGTGTGATCGAGTGAACACAAATGTTATGATAGATCCGACATATAGAAGGAAGGTTGGAAGCTATAAAAGGTTTCTTAGGATCTATCAGAATGTTTTGAAGGATAGAATTTCGAGTGACCATATACTGCATATACCACGTTTCAGCAAAGCAGTGGGCTCCAGCATCTTGTATATTAAGGATTTTGCACAGAGAAGAAGGGTTTATGTCCAACTGTACTCCCTTAAGTACAAAACTGAATCCAGTGCTACCTTTACATCCATTGCAAGCAGCATAGAAGGCCTTTACTAGCCTTGGGTATTGTGGTTCATTCACTCTAAAGAATGAGGTCCAGCCGAACTTATCAAATATCTTTGCAACATTGAAGCCACCATTTTTTAGATTGATTAAATCAATGTGCTTGCCGTGAACCACAGATTTGTGAACCCATTTTGAGGTGTAACTCAACTCCGAATCTTTGGATTCAAAAAGAGGAACAGGAGTAGGTCGAGATTTCTTCGGAGTCTTTTTACTTTTTTCAGGAGTTTTGGTTTTCGGCCCTTTGGAAGTGGAAGGCTTGGTTTTCGGCCCTTTGGAAGTGGAAGGCTTAGCAGGGATATTTCATGGTGAATTATCCGAGTCAATCACATGCACCGTAGAGTCTTCAGTAGTCTGTTTGGTTGAATGAACAGCCCCAGATTGAATTCGGGAAGACCGTCCGATTGAGGCAGTGGGTTTGGATGGTGAGGATTTCTTTGGTGTTTTGGAAGATGGTTGAGGAGGAGCCCTAGGAGGGGATACTGACTTTTGTTTAATCTCTTGCCCAGCGGATTTAGAACTTGAGTAGTTTTCAAAATCTGTTTCTGGATCAAAAGGACACATTTTTCGTTTGGCACAGGTTTTGATTCGTGCCATTGTTGTTGAGAAATCTTACACAGAGGAAGATGGAAATCGTGAAGGGAAGAAAGAAAAACTGACTATCTTGGGAGAGAGAAAACGTAAAGAAGAGAGAGAAAAGAAAATTAACCAGGAGAGAGAAAGAAATAAATTACGAAGAGAGAGAAATCACAATCCCAAGGAATAAAATAAATAAAAAAACGGAAATAGTCTGAATTAAAAAAAATTAAAAGGAGAGAGAAACTAAAAATTAAATGAGAGAAAACGTGTGAGGAAAAAAAAACTGATTGATGGAGAGAGAAAAGGGATTAGTAACGTGAGAGAGGAGAGAGAGAATGGGAGCCGTTGAGAGATGTGATGATGGACTGCTTTGAATGCAGTCTGCGCAATTAAAGGAGATGGGAAGTATTCATCACGTGCCAGCCATTTGATCAATGGGTAAACGGAAGCATGCGCCTGGCCTTTGATTGATTTAACAAGAGAAGGTTTTCATATTAAAGACCTAAGTCCCCCTATTTAATTTTTACTTTATTTTAGGGAACAGATTTGCAGAGAATTTAACATAATTAAAATAATAAAAGCCAAAACAATAAAAACAAAACACAGCACGAATGAATTATTTAAATAATTTTTTGAAAATTTATGATGGAGAGCTCTTCTAAGATAAACTTAAACCGATCCTCTTGGAGAGGTTTGGTAAAAATATCCGCTAATTGATTTTCAGTGTCAATAAAAATCAGTTCTAAATCCCCTTTTTGCACATGATCTCTTATAAAATGATGTTTAATTTCAATGTGCTTAGATCTTGAATGTTGAATGGGATTTTTAGAAAGGTTTATTGGACTTGTATTATCACAGAGGATGGGAATTTTTGTGTACCTTAGTGAGTAATCCTCAAGTTGATTTTTGATCCATAGTAGTTGTGAGCAACATTGAGCGGCTGATACATACTCTGCTTCAGTTGTTGAAAGAGCAATGGTGCTTTGCTTTTTGCATGACCAACTTATTAGTGATTTACCGAGAAATTGGCAAGCCCCACTTGTGCTTTTTCTTTCAACTTTGTCTCCCGCGTAGTCCGCATCACAATAGGCTTTAAGATCAAGACCGGAGCACTTCTTGTACCATATCCCCATATTTATAGTGCCAACAAGATATCTAAAAATCCTTTTTACAGCCGTGAGATGAGATTCTTTAGGAGAGGATTGGAATCTTGAACAAAGACCGACTGTAAAGACTATGTCCGGTCTACTGGCTGTTAGATTCAGCAAGGATCCAATCATCCCTCTGTATTCCTTTTCAGAAATTGGAGTTCCTTCATCATCTTTGTGAAGTGTGGAGGATGGGTGCATAGGAGTTCCCATACTCTTGGCTGAACTCATGTTGTATTTTTTGAGCAAATCCTTGGTGTATTTTTCTTATGATATAAAAATACCATCCTCAAGTTGTTTGATTTGTAACCCAAGGATGAATTTCAATTCCCCCATCATACTCATCTCAAACTCACTTTGCATGAGACTTGAGAAATCTTTACACATCTTTTCATTTGTGGAACCAAATATAATGTCATCCACATATATTTGAACAATCAATAAATCATTTTCAAGTGTTTTCTTAAAAAGAGTAGTATCAATCTGCCCTCTAATGAATCCATTTTCTTTTAGAAAAGAACTTAACCTTTCATACCAAGCTCTAGGAGCTTGCTTTAAACCGTAAAGAGCTTTTGAAAGTTTGAACACATGATTCGGCCTCTTTATATCTTCAAAATCGGGAGGTTGACGAACATACACTTCTTCATTTAAGAACCCATTCAAAAAGGCACTTTTGACGTCCATTTGAAATAGTTTTATACCTTTATGAGTAGCATAAGCTAAGAGGATTCTTATGGCTTCAAGTCTTGCTACGGGTGCGAACGTCTCATCATAATCAATTCCTTCTTGTTGATTATACCCTTGAGCCACTAGTCTTGCTTTATTTCTAATGACTTCTCCATCCTCATTTAGTTTGTTTCTAAATATCCATTTAGTCCCAATAATAGATTTATCCGAAGGATGGGGTACAAGATTCCATACCTTGTTTCTTTCAAATTGTGAGAGTTCTTCCATCATAGCTTCAACCCATGATTTGTTACCAATAGCTTGATCAATCGTTTTGGGTTCAACTTGTGATATCATGCCCATGTTGGTAGTGCTTTCCCTTAGAGAATTTATGGTTCTAACGCCATCTTCAGTATTTCCAATGATTAGATCCGGAGGATGATGTGTGACTGTTTTCCATCCTCTTGGAAGTTGCTGAGAGATTGGATCGGACTCATCCTCTCTGTGAGGACCGGGTACTTGAGATGTTGATTGTTCATCTTCTTCATTTTTATCCAACTTTTCTAAACACAAGTCATCAAACTCATCAAAAATAACATGTATGGATTCCTCCACAGTTTGAGTCCTAAGATTATATATTCTATAACCTTTTGACGTTGTGGAGTATCCTAGAAAAATTCCTTTATCAGATTTTGGATCAAACTTTCCCAAATTTTCTTTGTTATTTAGAATGTAGCAATAACACCCAAATATATGAAAATAGGAAATATTTGGCTTTCTCCCTTTCCATAATTCATATGGAGTTTTGTTTAAAATTTTTCTAATGGATGTACGATTAGAAACATAACAAGCAGTGTTGATGGCTTCGGCCCAAAAATATTTTTCAATGTTGGCTTCATTTAAAATAGTTCTAGCCATTTCTTGTAAAGTTCTATTTTTCCTTTCAACAACCCCATTTTGTTGGGGAGTTCTTGGACCAGAAAAGTTGTGTGAAATACCATTTTCTTCACAAAGATTTTTAAAGGATTCATTTTCAAATTCACCTCCATGGTCACTTCTTACCGAAACAATTTTTGATCCCTTTTCATTTTGAATCTTTTTGCAAAAATGGTGGAATGCCTCAAAGGCTTCATCTTTATGTTTTAAGAATAAAACCCAAGTAAACCGAGAAAAATCATCAACAAGTACGAAACTATATCTTTTTCCACTAAGACTTGGAGTTTTAATAGGACCAAAAAGATCAATGTGAATAAGTTCAAGAGGATGATTTGTTGAAACAAAGTTTTTAGAGTGAAAACTACTTTTGACTTGTTTTCCTTTTACACAAGCTTCACAAACTTTGTCTTTTTCAAAATTAATTTTTGGAAGACCTTTTACTAATTCTAAATTAGCTAATTTAAAAATAGTGCTTAAGCTTGTGTGACCTGCTCGTTTGTGCCAAATCCATTTATCTTTTTCAATAGAGACAAAACAAGAATCAGTAGGTAAATCATCAAGATAAAGTTCATATAAATTCTTTTTTCTAATTCCCGAAAATAAAACTCTACCCGAGGATGAGTGCTTAACCTCACACAGAGTAGGCTTAAAAATAACTTCAAAACCACTATCACATAATTGACTAATGCTTAGCAAGTTATGTTTTAAGCCATCCACATATTGAACATTTTCAATTTTTGCAGAATTATTCTTACCAATAATACATGTTCCTTTTATTTGAGCTTTATCATTATTACCAAATGTGACTGATCCTCCATCCTTTATTTCTAATGACATGAAGCAGTGCTTATCTCCCGTCATATGCCTTGAGCAACCACTGTCCAAGTACCAAGGCTTTCTTTTGTTGATTAGAGGATGAACCTGTTTTAGAGTTTAAAAGAGACTTAGGTACCCATATAGCTTTGGGTCCTTGTTGGTTAGTTTTTCCTCTTTTGAGGACATTTCTTTTATGATAACAAATAGAATCATGGTGCCCATGTTTACCACAGAATGAGCAAGCTGACTTTACATTGTTAGCTTTCTTCTTAGCATGACAAATTTTGGAGGTATGCCCAAGTTTTTTGCAAAACGTGCATTTCGGCCTATCCTCATGTTTTTTAGACAAGAAAAAATTTTCTTATAAGTTTTGTTTTTGAGAGCTTTTAAAACCAATACCAGCCTTGTCAAATATTCCAGATTGAGACCCCATTATCTTTTGAAATGTTTCTGTAGATTTGACATAGTTGGAAATATCATTTTTTAGTTCCCTAACCTCAGTTTTCAAAATTTCCTTTTCTGCATCCTCGTTAGGAGGATGAGTTTCAACTATTTTCATGTTTAAAAATTTTTGTTTCTCAGAATTTTGAAATTGAGATTGCTGCAAATCTTGAATGATTTTAACATATTCATCATTCTTTTTCTTAAGTTCCTCATTTTGTCTCTTTATCTCAACAAGTTGGTTTTTTTGAAATATACATGTTTGATATAAAGTGTTTGAGTCATTTAAGAGGCTATCAAATTCAATTTCTAATTCTTCACAATTAGGACATGGATTAGTAATACTTACCTTCTCAGTTTATGATTTTGTCATGAGACATAGGTTGGCCTCTTCTTCCTTTTCTTGCTCCGAGGATGATTCGTCACTATCATCCTAAGTAATCATCATGGATTTGTTTTTGTATGGAAATTTTCTAGAGTTCCTTTTGTTGAGAGGACACTCAGTTTTGTAGTGTCCCATCCTATTGCATCCATAACAAGTTATTTGACTTTTGTCAACTTTTTCTTTTTGAGGGGATCTTCTAGTCTGTCCTCTTCTGTTTATCATCCTCTGTAGTCTTCTAGAAAGCAGAGCGAGTTCATCCTCATCCTCAGACAGAGGACACTCTACGTTTTCCTTTGTTATGCCTTCTTCATTCTTCTTGGAAGATGAAATTTCTGTTTGGATGGTTTTTAGAGCGACCATTCTTCCCTTTTTGTTTGGTTTGTCCGCCAACAACAATGTTTCATGAGCTCTTAAAGTTCCAACCAAATCTTCTAATTTCATGTTGGTCAAATCTCTTGCTTCTGTAATGGCAGTTACCAATGGCCTCCATTCTTCTTGTAAACTTCTTAGGATTTTTCTTATCCTTTCTTGAACGGAGTATACCTTTCCAAGAGATCTCAGGTTGTTTAATATGATTGTTAACCTTGAGAACATTTCATCAATAGTTTCATCCTCCTTCATTTCGAATAGTTCGAAATCTCTTACTCCCATATCTATCCTTGCTTCTTTTACATTGCTTGATCCTTCATTATGGATCCTTAGAGTATCCCAAAGCTCCTTAGCATTTTTGCACTCTTCAACTCTATCATATTCTTCCCTGCTCAAAGCGCACGTTAGAAATAAATGAGCTTTAGAGTTTAGGAGTACCTTTGCATTTTCATCTGCCGTCCATTGTGCTTGAGGTTTCTCATTGGAGGTTGCATCTGTGTTGTTGGTTCTAATGACATGATCTCCATTTTCCACCACAGACCACATGTTGTTGTCTTGTGATATGAGAAACAGCCTCATCTTACCTTTCCAATGATAGTAATCTGTACCATCAAAGTAGGGAGGTCGGCTGGATGATCCTCCTTCAGGAATGTACTTAGCTTTTGACATTTTCTTTTTGGATCTTTTTCTCTTACACTGTTATGTGTATTTTTTAGAGAACCTTGCTCTGATGCCAATTGATGTAGCTAAATATCACTAGAAGGAAGGTTGAATAGGGATTTTGCTGTTTAAAAATAATTTCTAAGTGTTTTGAAAACTATCCTCTCGCTGAGGATGGCTAGCTCAAGGATGAGATTTTTCAACTCGATAGATCTAAGTTGAGCAAAGGAGTAGTAGTAAGATAAGAGAGACACACACACATTTTTATACTGGTTCACCCAAAGATGGCTACGTCCAGTCCTCACACCCTTGTGAGATTTCACTAATTCTCAAACAGATCAATCCTTAACCTAAGGATGATTACAACTCGTGTATTCTTTAGCTTCACCAAGCTTACAATCAATTTCCGAATATTTCCAAGTGCAACTCACAGGGAAATTACAAAGTGATATGACAGTGATTGATACTTAATACTTTCTCAAAAGATTTACAAAGATATAGTGTAGGATCAAAGAAAGTAAGAAGTGAGGGTGTTTAGCTCTTGATAGCTTTTAAGATGTTTGATCTTTTTATGCAAGTGTGTTGTGAGTTGATGAAGATCAGCTTGCTGCAATTTATAGAGTTCTTGTGATGTTCATTTCATAAGACAAGCCTTTTGTGACCGTTGGAAAATTCATTTGAGAAATGCCAAGGTTTTTCTTCATAATTACGAAAATGCCATTCAGCTCAAAATATTGCATTCCATGTTTTAGTACGAGGTAGTTGTTTTCTTGGCACTTGGGAACATGAGCTGTCTTCGTTTTCCTTGTTTTAAAGTTTGAATGTTTGTGTGTTGACTTTTTACTTCTCTTTCTTCTATGCCTTGAAAAACTTCACATGTTAGCTTTTTTATCTCTCCTCCATTTAATGCCTTATTGGAACATGTGATGTCTTATCCATTCCTTTCTTCAAGACCTTGTTGAAGGCTTCACGTGAAGTCTTCTTCCCTTGCCTTAAGACATGTGATCAAGTTATTTGGGGCAAGTTTGTTGTTGCCTTTTTGGAGATTTAATATTATAATCCTTTTCCAAAACACATAAAGGTACATGTAGCCTTTTGCCTAAGAAGCCTAAGACATAATGGGTTGCCTTCATAAAGTGCTGGGATGTATTCCAAAAAGTTGACTAAAAATACATGCTACTATCATCATTCACCGTGCCTTTCTTTTGAATTCTTGCACCTTTCTTCCAAAAGCCTTTCATTAAAATAATAATATTTTGCCATTATTGAATGAATCAACAATTCATTCTTTAATACCATTATGCCCTTGTTGAATAAATCATTCTTTAGTACTATTTTGCCCTTGATGAATGAATTCAAATAATTTATCTTTTAATATTGTTCTGCCCCTTGTTGAATGAAATCAAACCACCGAGGATGCAGATCTGTAGCTCGAGAGGCCATCCTCAGCAATTTCAATACTTAGCATTTAACTTAGAATTTGTTTCTTTTTCCTTAATGAATAATAACCTGTTTTCTTATGTGAATACACTCAAAAGCACATATTAGTCTTTAAAACACAATCATAATCTTTTCATTAATTTTGTTATCATTAAAACCAATTTAGAGAGATTTTGTCTCAACATATTTCAAAGAGTTTCTTTAGATCAATCACATATTTTTCTTCTACTTGAGACTTAGCAATCATGTCATAATCTTCTACCTTTTTATGTATCATGTCATGGAATAGAGTTACTATAGCTCTTTGGTAGGATGCCCATCATTCTTTAGACTAAAAGGTGTTACCTTGTAACAAAATGTTCCACTAAAGGTTATGAAATTTGTTTTTTTTTTGTCATATCTTCTGTTGCCATCTTGGTTTGATTACATCTTGAGAAACAATCATTGCATGTGTAACACCCCGACCCTCCAGCGTTACCGGCAATGTTACTTCATGAGCTTCTCGCCCCCCTGTTTCCTCAAATTGGAAATCCTGGCGAGTTTTTGCCTCCCGTGGGATTCGAGTCCGGTATCTAGGGGATAAGTACCGCCTCATCACAATCCCACTACCAATCGATGTTTTCCCAATGGCCTATTTGAATGGTGGACATGTTTATCAGTCTTTAGAGCTCATATTTAAACTCATTACATTCTTCTATTGAATGATCCTCATTGAGATGGGATTGCATCCTATTTCCAATCAAGGTTCCTTCGAATTAACTCAAATTTGCATAATTCAAAGAAAATAATCCTCATTGGGGTTTAATCTGCTCGACCTCCTTAATTAATTGGTGGTTTTCTTTGATGGCCTTCACTAGTGGTCCATTATGGCTTAGGAGTGGATTGTTTTTGGTAAGACCCTAAATTTTCTAACTTTTAACTTATGTGATTTTAGGGTATTTTGTGTTAAATTGGTTAGGCATTTAGCTTAATTTTATTTCATTTTGTGAATTAAGTACCAAAATTATATTTTGTTAGAGTTTGTAATATGTTTAATATATGTATATATATATATATATATATATATATATATATATATATATATATATATATATATATATATATATATATATTTTGAGACTCGATTAAAATTAATTGTGGAAGGATAATTTAATTATATTACGA
>JBBPBR010000001.1:30026842-30209593 GCA_037974775.1 Cicer pinnatifidum | reverse complement strand
AAAGGAATGAAACTATTTTAAAGATTTATAACCTTGAAACTAGAAAAAAAAATATTTATTGATATATTTTGTTTGGTTATGTAGTTATTTGGGACAAAAATGAGTTATGTCAAATTTGAGTTTGTGTGAAAAATTTTGAGAAAAATAATTTAAATCATTTTGAAAAATTGTTAGTGAATTCACTGAAAAATTAAATGATGTTAATTTCTAAAAATATGTTTTATATGTTAAAAGTATGTTGTGGTTAATAGTACTATTAGTCCTTACTCATTGTAAACTCTTTTAGTAAAAGAAAGGATTTGTAAGGTAGTTAAAGTTTAAGGGATTAATTTGACTAAGTCAAATACTATTTTATTAAAGGTGTCGACATGAACGAGATTTTTCGCTATGTTTGATTGTGGTAGTGATAACCGTTGGAAAAGCTATAACTAAGGTAACAGCTCCTTCCAAAGTTTTAGTTTGCATATAGGGACTCTATATGTTTGATTGATGTATGATTAATGTGTGATAATTAATTTCGACGTGTATATATATATATTTTGAGTGAAAATACGTTTTGTTACATGTTATGAATTTATGATTAAATTTGTTGTGATTAATGTGTGTTCAATGTGTGAATTTGAGGAGATTAAGTTTGAGGTGATTATGTTCTGAAAACTGAAATATGTGTGTTTGATGTGTGTCGAGGTGTGAATTTGTGGTGATTATGTATTCATAACAGATAATATGTGCAGAATGAATTTTATTGAGGAAAATTTGTTTTAAGTATACTCTGTGTAAAGTTTGAAAAATTATTAGTGTTAAATGAGTATTAAAAAAGGGGAATTCCATAGCTTGCTCATGCATTCCATAGCTTGTGGTGACCGTGATGGGCCACAATGTCGGTGGTGACCGCAATGGGCCACAATGTTAACTGGTGATCGTGATGAGTCACGAAGTTAAGTGGTGATTGTGATGGGCCACGAGATTGTTCCATGTGATAGTTGGCCCATCTTATCCTTACGGTGATTTAACTGATGTGTAAGGCCTGTGATAGGCTACACTATAGTAAGTCATGCTAGTCTGTGAGAGATTACACCTCGGTATTTAATAATGGCCAGTGATAGGCGGTACATTTATAATTTACACCCCTTGAGGAGGATTTTGTTTTGGAAATTCAGTAGTCATGTGCATTGGCATATACACATTGCATTAGGGTGTTTGGCACATGTGTCATGTTTGTTATAATATGATACTTATATATACATACTATGTTATTGTTTGTTATCATGCCATAATTGCTAATGATGATGTATGACTAATGATAGTGATGTTATAAATTTGTGATGAGAATATTGAAGTAACCCCATTGATGAAATATTGGTGATTCCAATTTGTGTTTGAGATGGCGATCATAAATGAGTATCATAGGCCAACGATGGGAGAAAATAAATATTGAGAATTTTGAAGTGGAGATTATTTTGTCATCATATAGGTAGGGCCTCACAAGCCTAATGATTTCGGGTAAATACAAATGAATGAGCCTGATCGGATGGGGGAATTTGTAGGTGACTTGGAGTTAGCACTCCAAATGTCGGGAGCTGCAATGCAACACACGTTTACCTTAATTGTTGTATATATGTGTCTCAGGTTGAGTTGAAGGGATCTATAAGGATAGGGTCAATTTGAATTGTTCGTCCACCCGGGTGATAGCATAGTATCAAGCCTCCTAACAAAGTACTTAAGAGTTTGAATGGTACCACATTTTGAAGTATAGTCTAAGCTCATGCATAACATTTTGTAAGAATAGAGGTGTACCTAAGAGGGGGGGATGAATTAGGTGTTTGGAAATTTTCTTGTTTTTAGAAGATTAGTGATCAATTTTTCTGATTTGGACAACGTAGAGCGATAAGTAAATTGTAGTAATTTAAAGAACACAATAATATTATCCTGGTTCCCCTTATGAACAAGGGTACATCCAGTCCTCTTGCACACTACAAGAGATTTCTCCACTATCGTCAGAAAATGTACAAATCCCACCTTGAATCTCTGCTACAAACTTCTAACAGAACTTCTAAGATAGCACACCACTATCTTAGATTAGACTACTTTAAGAAAGTACTACTTTGTTTTACAAATGATATAGTTTGATTTGGAATAAGAATATAAGAGAGGTATAATGATATCAATCCAAAATTACTTCAAGTACTTTGAGAACCTTTCTGAATGATAAGAAAATGAGATGCAAGTACTTGTAAAAAAAAAAACAAAAATTTGTTCAAAGTTTGATTGAAGGATTGTGTATCGATTAATCTGAAGTTATGGTGTATTTATACTCCATAAACATCTCTTTATATTCTTGGCCATTTATCCAAGAGGTTTGATGAACAAATACCATGATCTAGAGCCATTTTAGATCTGAAAAATTTCAATTTTATTCAAAATTTGCACCTTGTATTTGAATACACATTCATGTAGTCAAATACATATTTGTTATTTTTGCCACTGACTTGCTGTTTGTATTCGACTACAGCAGGTCGTAGTCAAATGCAGATGCGAAGCTTTTACTACTGACTTAGCATGTGTATTCGAATACACTATGTTGTATTCGTATACAACTTTGTATTTTGTCAAAAATATTAGTTTTAAGACTTTGCTAATGCAATTTTGACTTTGAAAATTCTTTATACGCTTATGTAAAGATTAATGGTTCTCATGTATTTGAGCTATTGGTTGTATCATTTACCTTTACATTTAAACATCTAATACGTTTGAATTTAAAGTTTATCAAAAGATATTTGGACTTCTTTTTGAGCTTGTTGCCTTGATCAAAATCGTTGGTCTTTGTCTTCATCAAAAACATGTATTTTACACATTTCATTTTCTTGTGATTGTTTTGTTCTGATTAAAGGTATTGTGTGCAATAATGATTTCTCTTAGATGATTTTATGTTATAGTGAAATGTATTGATTTTTCATGAGTGATTTTGACTTTATAATGTAATATTTTTCTTTGAAGAATGTTAGTGTAATGATACAATTTATTTATGATTGACTACAAGTTCTTCTTACTTATATTATAATATTAACTTGATTTCAAAATTCACTTGCTTCGATGTTTGTGTTTGATTGGTGATCTGTTATCGCACATGGGTCAAATACAATTGATAAAATGTAAATATAGGTAATAACTCGAATCGTTTTTCAATGACTTCTGATATAATAATAATAATAATAATAATAATAATAATAATAATAATAATATTAATAATTATAATAATAATTATAATAATAATTATAATAATAATAATAATAGTAATAATAATAACAACATAATTGAAAGTTGAAATTAAAAAGGGGTTTTTTAGATTTTTGATTTAATAGATAAGCAAAACGATTAATCCACTTATTCAAGTTTCAGATCTATCAAAGATTCTATCAATGAGTTTAATTTCTAATTTGTAATTCTATTCTTATTTGACTATAGAATTGATCAAAGAAGTGTAATTATTACAAAATTCATATTACAAAATATGCAATTTAGTACTAGTAAAGTTTAGAATTGGTCTTTTCTTTCCATCCAAAAGTTGTAGCTCTGATTTTTTGCTTTCCAACGCTAGCTCGTATACGCCAATTCGATATATGGAGTTCATGTTATGGCCTTAAGAGAGAACCAGAGTCAAAATGCATATAATAACATTATAATTCAAATTCGACCCAAAGTTTAGAAACAAGCTAAAAGTATTATTCTAAGCTATAAAGAGCTTTTAAATTACCAAACTAAAAAGCTAGAAACATGTGCCCAAATGCTATGATCAAATTTCCCCACACTTAAACTTTTGCACTCCGAGCAAAACAATGCATGTGATTCCAAATATTCTTATGAATGCAAAGTGGTGAGAGAAAAAAAATATTTCTAGCTTAAGGCAATCATGAATAGTTTTGTTATTACAATCAAGGAAAACAAGCAGACAAGTTAACTAAAGAATGCATCATAAGTGATAGAGTCCTCCCAAGATATTAAATTCTCTCAAAGTGTTTACACTCAAAGTTTGTGGGCTACTGTTTACACTCAAAGCACATCATGAAAGCTAGCACTGCCATTGGCTTGAAAAGCCTCTATAATATATATTTGAAACACATGCACATAATAATCAAAAGGTCTTTATTCAAGTTGTAACGTGGCTAAGGTAAGGGTGAGATAATCCTAAGGAGACTAGGATTGAAAATCAAAGAGGATAAATGAGTTATGATTAAGAGAGAAAAACCACATTAAGAAGTAACTCAACAAAACATCATTTACTTTAATTTTCACACTCTCTTCGCTCACACTTATTTATGGGAAGACTCCTTTATCCCCCAATATTTGGTCAATGCATTGTTTTTCACTTTTAGGCTTGTAATGAGCTATATAACAAAGAATGGGATAATTAGGCTCAAAGGGGCTTAAACAAATGGATAATTGTAGGGTAGGCTTATTTTGCTAGTAGCTTAATCAATAAACAAATGCCTAGATCATTTCAATATATGCATGCAGACAAGAGTCAAGTCATATTCTGGTGTAACTAGCAATCATGAGTACGATAACACACAAGAAAGAAAAGATGGAATAATGTACTTCATTCATAATAAGGCTCAAAAGTCTCATAATGGTTAATGACCTATCACAAATGATACACAATTTAGAATTTTAATCCAAATTATTTTACCAAGACTGCAAAGATACTATCCAATCATGCCAGTCCAAACAAACTCTCAACATTTACAACCACAAAATTTGATGAAAAAGCATGCAGTGCAATCCTAAATAGTACCGCCACACTTAAATTACACATTATCCTCAATGAAAGTAACAAGTATAAAATAAGAGTAAGGAAAGGGAGCTCCCTATTCAAACTTTAGTGTAGGTGGGCTTTTCCATGGAGAGTTCTTCTATGGTAGCATCTTCAAGCACATAGCTCTCATGGAATAGCTTGAGGCGTTGTTCATTTACTTTGAACACTTTCTCAGTGTTTTCACTTTTTATTTCCACTGCACCATGAGGAAAAATGTTAGTAACAACAAAAGGGTCGAAGTTTCCCAGCCATAATTTTCAAAGGAGAGTTGAACAATAAATCTTTTTGGCCAATGGAAAATTCATTCCTTGAAATCATCTTATCATGAAAGTACTTATTTTACTCCTTATAGATATGAGAGTTCTCATAAGCTTCAACTCTAAGCTTTTCAAGTTGTTGCAATTGAAGCTTTCTCTCCAAACCTACTTTCTCCATCTCAAGGTTACAACTCTTGCCGCAAAATAAGCACGATGCTCTATTTCCACTGGGAGGTGGCATGCCTTACCAAACACATGTCGATAAGGGGACATCTTCTTTGGTGTTTTGTAGGTTGTTATATGAGCCCAAAGACCTTTTCAAGTTGGTGGCTCTAGTATTTCCTATTTGGATGCACCATCTTTTCTAAGATCTGTTTGATTTCCCTGTTTGTGGTTTCAGCTTGCCAATTAATCTAGGGATGATAAGGTGTAGAAACTTTGTGCATAACCCCATACTTCCAAAACAAAGTGTCCATGGTGCGGCTACAAAAATGAGTGCCTTGATCAATTATGATGGCTTGGGGTATTCCAAACCTAAAAAAAATATTTGATCTGATAAAACCTGCAACAACTTTAGAATCATTAGTCCTAGTAGGTATTGCTTCCACCCTCTTTGAAACTTAATCAACAACTAGTAAAATATAGACGAAACCAAAAGATACAGGAAAATGGCCTATAAAGTCAACGCCCCACACATCAAATACTTCACAGAAAAACATAGGTTTTTGAGGCATCTTACTTTTACGAAAGATTGCTATTCTTACTTTTTGGCACAATTCACAAATTTTGTAAGTCTGAAAAGCATCTTTAAATAAAGTGGGCCAAAAGAAACCTGAGTCTAATACTTTTCTTGTTGTCCGTTGAGGACGAAAATGTCCTCCAGTTTGAAAGGCATGACAAAAATGAAGAATGGATTGAGCCTCATGTTGGGAAACACATCGCCTAATCACCTTGTCAGTACATAATTTCAACAGATATGGATCATCCCAAACATAATATTTTGCATCACTTTTAAGTTCGTGTATTTATGTTATGGATGCATCTGCAGCAAAGACTCCAACAACTATATAATTAACTAAATCACCAAACCAAGGAGTTACCTCACGCAACTATAGCAGTTGCTCATCAAGGAAGTCATCTTGAAGTAACAAATGAAATGCCACCAAATTTTCAGCTTCACTCTTATATTTAATCTCTAAATCAAATTATTGGAGTAACAACATCCACTAGATTAATCTCGATTTTGCTTCTGGTTTCTTCAGGAAAAACTTCAAAGCTGCATGGTCAGTAAAAACAATTACCTTCGAACCTAGCAAATATGATATAAACTTATGAAGTGCGAAAACAATAGCTAAAAGTTCCTTTTCAATGGTAGTATAATTAGCATGTGTAGAGTCTAAAGTCCTAGAAGCATAATAAATAACATGGACAACCTTACCAACCCTTTGTACAAGGATTGCTCCCACTACATAGTTAGATGCATCACCAATAATTTCAAAAAGAGAGGGTCCAATAGGGAGGCTGAATTATGCGAGGGTCCAATCGGGTGGCCCAAAACTATGCCTTGAAATTTTTTATAATTCAGCGCAAGGTTCATTTCATTACATCTATGCAAACCTCTATCTAAATTGATCAAGCATGCATCAAATGAGTAACCACACATAGTAAAATCATCCATGCCTCAAGTGAACGTGGTCTTCTCTTGGTCCTCTAGTGCAATATGGATATGAAAATAACTAGAAAAACCATCAATAAAACAATAATGTGACTTACCAGCCAATCGTTCAAGCATCTGATCAATGAATTCTATAGGAAAACGATCTTGTATATTTGCCTGGTTTTGTCTCCTATAGTCAATGCATACCCTTCAGCTTTTATGCACTTGTGTGGAGATACGTTCATTATTTTCATTTTTAAACATTGTGAGTCCAATTTTCTTAGGGACTACCTGCACCAGACTCACCCATTTACTATTAGAGATGGGGTATATGATGTCTGCTTGCAAGAGCTTAGTCACTTCCTTTTTTACAACATATAGAATTAATGGGTTAAGTCTCCTTTGGGGATGCCTGACTTATTTTACCCAATCCTTTTGTAGTATTCTATGCATACACATGGATGGGCTAATACCAAGAATATTAGCCAAGGTCCATCTGACTACCTTCGTGTGTTTTCTTAAAATCTGCAACAACTTTTCTTCGTGTTCATCTTCAAGTTTGGTGGAAATAATAACAGGTAAGGTGCCACTTCCTTCTAAATATTCATATTTAAAATTTTTAGGAAGTGGTTTAAGCTCTATAGTCGGTGGTTGCTCATGGAAGATATAACACTAGTGGCCAAAGCTACATCCGCAAAATCAAATATGTTATTAGAAATATCAATATCAGCATAATGATCAACCTGCAAGGCATCTTTGATCTCAGCACACACAAAGCACAATTTAGTATATGAACAGAGTTCACCAGTATAAGTATCATCAAAACCAAACAACGAAGGAAAATCAGTAGCAAACATATTGGGGTATGTTTCATCAACCAAATCAACAAACAATTCAATTTAAAAAATAGAATCCTCTTCCATGCGGTATTTGATTGCATCAAAGATGTTAAATTTTACAATGCTATCACCAAATTCCATGGATAGAGTTCCACCATGCACGTCAATTTTTGTTCTAGTAGTTTCAAGACTGGTCTGCCTAAGATGATGGGCGCCTTTTTGGAATTATTATCTCCCTCCATGCCTAGAATGTATAAATTTGCAGGAAATATCAATTTATTAACTCAAACAAGTACATCCTTCACAAGTCCAATAGGACGAGCATTGCTTCTGTTTGCCAATATAATGATAACACATGTCAATGATAACACATGTCCTTCAACCTTGATCTGTTACAAAGTTAAAACCTTTCCACCCAGAAAGGAGTATAATCAAGTCAATTATCAACCTTAATAGGATTTTGTACAATCTACCCAAACTACACTAAACTCTTATAGTTTGTGTTTTACAATAATGATGAGATTGTTTTGTTAGAATCTGAGAAGGCTCAACACTTGTTTGAGTTTTGATTCTTTGACAGAGAAATACACGAGAATGACTATAGGAATCAAATGGGAAAAATCGGAATTGATTCAATGTATGTGAGTGACAGAAATTCAAGTATGATCGAAATGAGTAATGAATTGCTTAGTACTTGAAGCTCTTGGTTTTTCTTGAGCATTGGCCTTCCTTTTATAGGCTTTTAGGACATTTAATAATGGTCTAAAGAGTTGTTGGTCGTGCTATGTCAGTTTTGAACAAAACCAATATATATGAATAAAAATATTCCAACCTTTGAACATTTTTGAAACCTGTTTGACTGGGCTGGTTTATTCGATCTTGATCATATTGCCTTTGTGTTTAATGATCCTTTATGCTTTAGATATGTTTGTTGATGTTATATCTTAGATATGTTTGTTGATGTTATATCATTTTGTAGAAATATGGAGATTGATACTGAACTTCTGCAGAAACGGAAATTGATAATCAATCTTGACTGTCAGTTTTTGAACTTTATGCAGATTGATGATCATTCTAGAGACTGGTATGATAACTCTGGAAAACGATCTGATCAATTTGGATACTGATGAGAATTTTCTGCAGATTGATGTTATCATTCTAGAGATTGATGTTTAACATGCTGGAGAATGAAGTTAGCATGTTGGAGATTAATGTTAACATGCTGGAGAATGATTATCAGTCTGGAGGCTGATGTTACACTGTTGTCCAGAATGATCATAATTTTGTCAAGAATGTTCAAATCTCTTTGGTCTTGCTAATTCATGATCTTCTCTTTTTGTGATTCGAGTAGTTTCTTTGAATCCGTTCATCTCAGTTTGTTCCTTGCCATCACAAGTTAAATTAACATAACATTTAGAGTCATAATTAACATTCTTAATTAGATTTTTGTTTATTTTCATCAAATCATTAAATTGAGATTTTGTCTCAACGGGCATAACATTAATGGAAGATCCTAAATCTAAAATAGCATTTTCAAATTGAATATTTCCTATGATACATGGAATGGAAAAAGTTCCTGGATCTTTGCATTTTTGTGGCATGGGTTGAATGAGGGCAGAAACATTTCGCCTCATGTTTACCCTTTCATTACCTTTTAACCTTCTCTTGTGTGTGCACAAATCTTTTAGAAATTTTTACATATCTTGGAATATGTTTAATTGCTTCAAGGAGGGGAATGTTCACTTCCACCTTCCTAAATGTATCAAGGATCTCCTTTTCCTTATATGCCTCGTCCATTTTCTTAGTCTTCACTGCCCTTTGAGGAAAAGGAAGTGGTATATTTTTCTCACCATCAACAGTTTTAGGTATCAAAGTGTCCTAAGCAACCTTGTTATTTTTCACTATAGTTTCAAGTACCTTTGGTATTTCAATAGCGTTCCCAGACCTCAATGTAATTGCACTAACATTGGGAGCATTTAGAATTACTATTGATTGTGCAGGCAATTGGTTTTACCCCCAGAGTCTGCAATTGATTAATTGAAGTGGCTAGCTGGCGAGTCTTTGTTTCCAAATTGTGATTGGTGTAATTTTTTCTTTGTATAAATTGGAGATTCTGGACAGCCATCTGCTTAACAAGGTCTTCTAATGAAGGTGCATTGTTTTCCTGTTGAACAATATTTTGTTGTTGTTGTTGCTGCCTAGGTTGTTGTTGTGCAAATGAATTCCCCTATCTCAGGTTGGGATGGTTTCTCCAACCAAGATTGTACCTGTTAGATGACATATCATAGTTGGCTTGAGGATTGTATATATTTTCTGCATATGCTTAAGGAGCATCAACAATTGGTTCTTCTTGCAATGTAGGACATGAATATGAAGGATGCTCAAGAGAAGTGCAAATGACACACACCACTACTTGAGTTTTATCTATTGCCAAATTTTTTACCAAAGATGTAAGCTCATCAAGTTTGACTTCTAAATTCTTGTGGGAAGAAGCTTGAATTTCATTCACGCCCTTTGTCAACACTGCTAAATTTCTTCTAGTTGTAAACTGCTGAGACTTAATGGACATGTTCTTAATTAAAACTTTTGCCGCTTCTAGGGTCTTATCGACAAGTGCTCCCCTACTAGCAACATCCAAAATCCTTTTATCCATAGGTATCAAGCCTTCATAAAAATACTGAATGAGCAATTGTTCAAAAATCTGGTGATGAGGACAGCTAGACACCAATTTCTTGAATTTCTCCCAATACTCATATTATGATTCCATGTCAATGTGCCTGATGCCACATATTTCTTTTCTGATTGAAGCAGCTCTTGAGGCAGTGAAGAATTTTTCTAAAACAATATCTTGAGGTCATTCCGACTTGTAACAAAACCTGGTTGAAGGTAGTATAACGAGTCCTTGGCAACATCTTGGAGTGGAAATGGTAAGGCTCTCAATTTAATGTGGTCTTTTATGACTCATTAAGGCTTCATGGTAGAACACACAACAAGGAATTCCTTCAAGTGTTTGTGGGAATCCTCACCTTCCACACCATTAAACTTTAGAAGAAAGTGTATTAAACAAGATTTAAGTTGAAATGGTACAGTAACTTCAGGATATGTGATACACAATGGATTATAATTGACATTAGATGCAGCAAGTTGTCTTTAAGATTCTATTATTCACATCAACCATATTTTGCAGCAAATTATCACTTTCACTATCTGACTATGACTCATTAACACTAGCAGCTCTATTAAGTCTACGATGTAAATGCAAAGTCCTATCTATTTCAGGTTCAAGGAGATGCAGATTCACATAACTAGCTCTAGCCATGCATTATCATAACAATGCAATGCAAAATCACAATTCTAAAAATTCCAACAGTGTCCCTATTGCTAAAATTGAGTTGAAAAATCAAAATCCCTGTCAAATAAAATCCAAAAAATATACAAATACCACTACAAATTTCTAAAAATCAAATAAACACAAAGCAAATTTTTTTGGAATATTTGGAGAATATGAAAAATTCAAAAACTTGAAAAAAAAGGGTCTAAACGAAGAAATTTGGTATTTTGAGCATTATATCACATAATAAGTCCTATTCCTTGATTTTTTTTCCGGATTTTCTAGTGATATTTCGGGGTAATCTCAGATAGTCGCCTGAAAACCGGGTTTTTTCTTTACTAGAAACATTCCTAAGAGCTCGCAAACAAGCCTATCCGACCTATAGAGCAAGAACACACAACGAACAATTGTTAGGATTGTTAATAATACTATAAATTAGGTTAATATTGTTAATAGAGAGTCCCCCGACAGCGGCGCCAATATGATCCGCTGTCGCACACGGGTCAATACGATTGATAAAATGTAAATTGAGGTAATAACTCAAATTGTTTAGCAAGAACTTCTAATATAATAATAATAATCGAATTGAAAGTTGAAATTAAAAAGGGGTTTTTAGATTATTGATTTATCATATGAGCAAAGCAATTAATCCACTTATTCCAGTTTCAGACCTATCACAAATTCTATCAATGAGTTTAATTTCTAATTCGTGATTCTATTCTTGTTTGACTATAGAATTGATCAAACAAGTGTTATCAATCCAATGTGATTTCAGTTTCTTTGATTGGATTAAGTATCAAAGTCATCCAAATATTACAATTAACAATCAAGTGTGGCTAAATTATAATTCAGTTAAATTAGAAACCGAAACCAAATTCTGTGAAATAAATTTAATCGGTCCTATTGAAATTCAATTTAAGCAATCAAAGTATCAATATAATCAAATACACAAGAATAGAATCAAGAATTCGAAATTGACAGTGTAACCCGAATCTCAATGTGTTGATGAAACTCTGAACTCGTGGATTAATCTATTAAAAATTATTCTTCCATGAAATTAAAATAAAAATTGTTTATTTATTGTAGCAATTTAAACCCTAATATTTCGTTTTTTCAGAGAAGAAACAAAGCTGCCAATATATAGTACTCGATATTGGGCATTAGGGTTTAATGTTTAAAAAAACAAGTGACCCACTATTTAAAAGTCTAGATTACAAAATATGCAATTTAGACCCAGTAAAGTTCGAAATTGGTCTTTCTTCCAACACAAAAGTTATACCTCTGATTTTTAGCTTTCCAACACCTGCTCATATGCGCCAATCGGATATCTAGATCTCAAGTGATGGCTAAAAGAGCGAACAAGAGTCAAAATACAAATAATAAAATTATAATTCAAATTCGACCCAAAGTTTAGAAACAAGCTTAAAATATTATTCTAAGTTGTAAAGAGCTTTTAAAATACCAAACTAAAAAGCTAGAAACATGTGTCCAAATGTTATTATCAACAAGCTTGGCCCTGCGTGTTGTTGCAGGTTAATGAGTGTTGAAGTTCAAATTTGAGAGAAACTCCACCCTGATAGGTGATACCAAGAATAAGGATTGTAAATCGTAATTTACTTATTTAATTTGAAACAATTTTTGTATATATATATAAATATATATATATATATAAATATATATATATATATATATATATAAATATATATATATATATATATATATATATATATATATATATATATTATTTTTTGTTTCGGGAGTCACAGCAAAGCATATAACATGAAGGGCATATTCTTTTGGTTAAAGAATAATTCACAAAAAAATATTATTCAAAAAGTATAAAAAAAATATGTGATGATGATATTTGAATATTTTTGATATTTTGGATATCATGACAATAAAAAATTTCGTTGGAATTAAAATCTGAAATAAAAATTATGACAATTTGGAAATGATATTTATTATAAATAATTAATTAAATTAGTCAATTTTTTGTAACGGATAAAGTTTAATTAATTAAAATGGCTCTAGTGGCTGACATTCATCTGTCTCTCAGAAAATTTAAACTCAATACGTCTAGAACGAAAAGAGTAATTTATAAGTAATATACAAAACACTTGAGTTCCAATTTATGCCAATATATAGTACTTAATATTCAACGCCTCCTCATATAGGCCACACCGATATCCTGAGATCATGTTATGACAAACAGAGCGAGAAAGAGTCAAAATATAAATAATAAAATTAAAATGTAATTAATAAATTATAATTCAAATTCAACTAAAGTTTAGAAACAAGCTAAAAAAATTAATCTAAGCTATAAAGATCTTTTAAAATTCCAAACTAAAAAGCTAGAAACATGTGCCCAACTGCTATGATAAAATTCCCCCACACTTAAACTTTTGCACTCCAAGCTAAACAATGCATGCGATTCCAAATATTCTTATGAATGCAAAGTGGTGACAGAAAAAAAAAATATTTCTAGTTTAAGACAATCATGAATAGTTTTGTTATTGTAACACCCCAAATTTTATAATAAATATTTCTTGATGAAATAGGATTTTAGATAATTAATTTTGTGTTAAAACTGTTTTAGAATATATATGGATAAATCTTGTGACTAACTTTTGTTATATTAGTGTTTTCTATGATATGCTAATTTTGTATATATTTGACTAAATAAGTGATATAAATAATAAATACTATATTTTATTATTTTATATATTTTATAATTTTATATATTTTTCTATAAATAATAGTATTTTAGTGTAAATATTTTAAAGAATAAGATTTTAGGCAACTCTACATGTATACGTGTGTCTGTAATTAATGTGATATTTTCTTGTATGTTTGACTGATGTTATGTATGCACATAATTATATTTAATTATTTATAAATATATGTTATCTTAATTATTTATTTTACAAATAATTATCTTGATATATTAGTAATTTTAATATTGATTTTCTTTATTTTTATATAGTTGCTATCGTATGAGGATGTTATACATATCTATTTTTATTTAGTAATTAATATAAATTGTTGATGTTATATTTATTTATTTTATCATTTCGACTATTTTATAAAGATGATGTATTTTTATGTGATTATTTTGAAAAATATTATAGTAATAATTATATTTATTATTTTAAATATGAGGATTTTAGTTTATCTATGTTAAGGATAAATAATATTATGTTAAAATGAGTATTTTAGAGAAAAGTTTCTAAAAAAGTAAAATAAATTATTTATTTATTAAGGGTTTTTCACAATACTAGAAAAATAATTTTGGACCAGACGACTATTTGCACCGTTATATTTTACTTCTGCATATTAATTTGGGCTATTATTGATTGGACTTTTTCTTTCTACAAATGCGAGTTACTCATTACACCCCTATTTCTACATCAGACTTCGCTACGTTGGGCCTTACAATTTTACTCTTGTACCTTGTACATCTGCAATCTGCACCCCTCCTTCTGCAATTAAAAAGAAATAAAAAAATAAACGAAAATCTGATAGCCAAATCGCTCAAACCTTTTTTCTCTCAAATTCACTCCCATCAATTCCTTGCTGTTTTGAAACGATCTCAACCTCTATCCCACACAAAACTGGCCACTGAATCCATTTTTGGCATCAATTTTAACAATCTTGGCTCCGTTTAATCACAAACAGCTGCATTTCTTTCCTTGGGCGAGCTATTTTTGGCCGATTCTGATCATCACATTTGTCGTCTCAAAAAACTGGTATCATTTTGGGATTCCTCTCGTTGAAACCTTCAAGAAGCACTACCTATTTGTATTTTACAATGAAGTTGACGTCAGACCCTTCTGGCGCTCAAACAAGTCGTAAGACTTTTTCTGAAGTTTTTTCTCGTCGTTTTGAATCAATTTTTGTTCCTAAAATTAATATTAATTTTTCAAAATTTATTTTTAAGCTCAGCATAATTGAGCAGTCAAGTCTCAACGATTTTGTGAACTCGTCATTTATTCGGATTCGCTCGCTATACATTGTCGATGTACAATTGCTGTTGAAAATTTCCAATGAATTATGTGTTTGATAAAGCGTCTAAATAAGGTAAGTGGTAAGAGAGCTTTTGAATTCATGAGCATAATATATTGTGAGATAAACGAGAAAACTGTATTTCCCAACAATTCATCCGGAGTTCGATACGTACGGCAATAGCCCTTTGAGAGATAAATTAATTAATATGAAAATATTGGGATTATGAGATTAAAATGTTAAATAGAAATGTTTATAAGATGTTAATTGATTAAATTTTGAATAAAAGCTTATCTCTATGTATTTCTCTTCACAACGATCTAAATTATCTTTAATAGTTTCGCTTAAAGTTTCCTTGGTTTCCCTCAAGTTTTGACTATTGAAACATTCTTCATCTGATTTTCCTTTCTTACAAGGATTCCTACAATTCTTCTTAACACCACCCTAAACCACCAAAAGAAAGACTTTATCATCTTTTTAGAATAGGTGTCACTCATGTAAAGACAATTCATATCCCCCAACATATTACATGTCTTTTTCCCATAGTTCTATATACCGAACACAAAATATTAAGTGATCCAGTTTAATATTGAGCGTACAATCACTGAAATAAATTGTAACTACAAATTGTATAGTGTACAATTATCCTCTGATATACCAAAATAACTAAATAGGTAAGTTTATAAACATTTAAATTGATGCAGGTTTGTATATTTTGGTTCTATGTCTACCCTTATCACTTTTTATCTGCTATAATACATAAAAAATATGGGGTGAGATAAAAATCTTAGTGAATTCTAAAAGGTATTTTCCCTAGGTGCAACGTAAAACATGATACAAATATGAATTTCATGCTTAAACAATCTTTATCCCATACTTTTCTAAGAAAAGGAGTTAGTAATTTGGATGCTATGTTTTTGTGTTAGATTCTATTTTCACATTTGTAGTTTTCTCAATTTGATAAATGTCTATGTTATCTAGTTTATATTGTATTTATTTGGTTCATATTATGAATGACTCTAATTTTAAGGTTTTCATTTTGTATCGCACAAGTATATTTGTGTATGTTTTGTTGTAGCTTCCTGTTAAAGTAGGGGGACTCTAGGCATGGTATTATCCTTTGAGTTTGGGTTATTACATGTCAAAGGCTTTATTTTAAGTCTTGGTATGAACTTTTAACAAAGTCTGATCTATTTGCCTATTAAAAAGTCTATTTTGTGTTGAGGCTTTAAAACATGACATTTTGTCTACCAATAATAGGCCAATAAAAAACATGACTTTTGTTCACCCTTACAATCATAAAACTTTTCTAAATAGATTTCGTATATATATGAACAACAATTATAAACAAATATGTTAAATTTAAATATAACGGTAGAGAGAACGAATAATAAGTATGAACGCAAGAAGTGGGAACAAAAAATTAGGATTCAAATTTCTATTATAGGGTGTTTTATTACAAAAATATAAAGAATGTTTCTTAAAGAGAGAACATAAAGAGATTTAACAAAAAACATGAAATGTCTTTTATTTTACTACCATTATATATATATATATATATGGGTCGACATGTCCAGTCTAACAAATTTTTAATAGAACTCAAATTTTTAATAGAACTCGAGACTGACCGATCCAAACTCTTCAAAGGCTGAGCTATATATTCTTTTTGGACGGTCTGACTTATCCATATTCGAAAGTGAATAATTTACCAAAGTTTAATTTGATCATCAACCATTAAAATACTCAAGCAAAACTTAACTTTGAGTCAATAAAGACAAAAAGACCTTTGTTTCTTACTTAGTTTTCCGGTAATTTTTAGTTACTTATCTTTTTTTTACAAAGATACCAAATGAGTTATCCGCTGCCACACACAGGTCAAATACAATTAATAAAATGTAAATTGAGGTAAAAACTTGAATCGTTTTGCAAGGACTTCTGATATAATAACAATTACTGAATTGAAAGTTGAAATTAAAAAGAGGGGGATTTTAGATTTTTGATTTAATAGATGAGCAAAACGATTAATCCACTTATTCGAGTTTCAGACCTATCACAAATTCTATCAATAAATTTAATTTCTAATTCGTGAATCTATCCTTATTTGACTGTAGAATTGATCAAACAAGCGTAATCAATCCTATGTGAATTTGATTTCTTTTGAATTAAGCATCACAATCATCAAAATATTACAATTAATGATCAAGTGACACAAAATTATAATTCAATTAAATTAGAAATCGTGGGCTTTAGGGTTTAGGGTTTAGGGTTTAAAAACATGTGACCCGCTATTTAAAATTATTACAAAAGTCCATATTAGAAAATCTGCAATTTATGCCTAGTAATGTTCGGAATTGGTCTTTTGTTCCAACATACAAGTTATAACTCTAATTTCTAGCTTTTCAACGCCTGCTCATTTGGGCCCAACCGATATCTAGAGCTCAAGTTATGAAACAAGCTAAAAAAATACAAATAATAAAATTAAAATGTAAATAATAAATTTGTAATTCAAATTCGACTCAGAGTTTTGAAACAAGCTAAAAAAATTAGGAACATGTGCCCAAATACTATGATCAAATTCCCCCACACTTAAACTTTTGCGCTCCGAGCAAAACAATGCATGCGATTCCAAATATTCTTATCAATGCAAAGTGGTGAGAGAAAAAAAAATATATTTCTAGCTTAAGACAATCATGAATAATTTTGTTATTACAATCAAGACAAACAACGTGACAAATTAACTAAATAATGCATCATAAGTGATAAAGTCCACCCAAGATATAAAATTCTCTCAAAGTGTTTATACTCAAAGTGTTTGTGCTACGGTTTACACTCAAAGCACGTCATGAAATCTAGCACAACCATAGGCTTGCAAACCTCTATATTCTATATTTGAACCACATCCACATAATTATCAAAAGGTCTTTATTTAGGTTGTAACGTGGCTAAGGTAAGGGTGAGATAATCCTAAGGAGATTAGGGTTGAAAATCAAATAGGATAAATGAGTAATGATTAAGAGAGAAAAATAACATTAAGAAGTAACTCAACAAAACGTCATTGACTTTTATTTTCATACTCTCTTTGCTCACAACACAACCATTTTTCTTCATATATATATATATATATATATATATATATATATATATATATATATATATATATATATATATATATATATATATATATTATAACCCTCAAATTTAAACAAACATGTTGAGCACCCCTACACTTATTTAAGGAAAGACTCCTTTATCCCCCATGTTTGGGTTAATTCATTGTTTTTCACTTTTAGGCTTGTAATGAGCTATATAAAAAAGAATACGATAATTAGGCTCAAAGGGGCTTAAACAAATGGATAATTGTGTGGTAGGCTTATTTGGCTAATAGCATAATCAAGAAACAAATGTCTAGATCATTTCAATATATGCATGCAGACAAGAGTCAAGTCAAGTTCTGTCGTAACTAGCACTCATGAGTGATACAACACACAAGAAAAAAAAAAGATGTAAATATGTTAGTCCAATTTATTTTACCAAGAATGCAAAGATACTATCCAATCATGCTACTCCAAACAAACTCTCAACATTTACAACCTCAAAACCTAATGAAAAGCATGTATTGCAATGTCCATTTGTATTTATTATTTATTTTATTTTTTATTTTTTCTTGAAATATAACAATAAAATCCTAAAACAAATAAAATCCTAAATACTAAAATCCTAAATAATACCCCCGCACTTAAAATAAGAGTAAGGAAACTGAGCTCCCTGTTTAAACTTCAGTGTAGGTGGGCTTTTCCAAGGAGAGTTCTTCCATGGTAGCATCTTCAAGCACATAACTCTCATGGAATAGCTTAAGGCGTTGTCCATTTACATCGAACATTTTCTTAGTGTTTTCGTTGTTTATTTCCACTACACCATGATGGAAAATGTTAGTAACAACAAAAAGGCCAATCCACTTCGATCGAAGTTTCCCAGCCATAATTTTCAAACGGGAGTTGAACAATAAAACTTTTTTACCAACGGAAATTTTCTTCCTAGAAATCATCTTATCATGAAAGTACTTATATTTCTCCTTATAGATGTGAGAGTTCTCATAAGCTTCAAGTCTAAGCTTTTCAAGTTGTTGCAATTGAAGCATTCTCTCTAAACCTGGTTTCTCCATCTCAAGGTTACAACTCTTGACCGTCAAATAAGCACGGTGCTCTATTTCCACTAGGAGGTGGCATGCCTTACCAACACAAGTCGATAAGGGGATATCCCTATTGGTGTTATTTAGGTTGTTATATGAGGCCAAAGAGATTCTTCAAGTCATTGGCTCCAGTCTCTCCTGTTTGGCTGCACCATCTTTTCTAAGATATGTTGATTTCCCTATTTGAGACTTCAGCTTGCCCATTAGTATAGGGATGATAAGGTGTAGAAACTCTTTGCACAACCCCATACTTCTGAAGCATAACGTCCATGGTGCGGTTGGAAAAATGAGTGGCTAGTGGGTATTGCTTCCACCCACTTCGAAACTTAATCAACAGCTAGTAAAATATAGACATAACCAAAAGATACAAGAAAATGGCCTATAAAGTCAATGCCCCACACATCAAATACTTCACATAAAAGCATATGTTGTTGAGGCATCTCACTCCAACGATTGATTGTTGTTCATGCTATTTGGCACCACTCACAAATTTTGTAAGTTTGAAATGCATTTTTAAACAAGGTGGGCCAAAAGAAATCCGAGTCTAATACTATTCTTGCTGTCCGTTGAGAACAAAAATGTCCTCCAGTTTGAGAGGCGTGACAAAAATGAAGAATGGATTGTGCCTGATGCTGGGAAACACATCGCCTAATCACCTAGTCAGTACAAAATTTCCACAGATATGTGTCATCCCACACATAGTATTTTGCATCACTTTTAAGTTCGTGTATTTGTGTTCTGGATGCATATGCAACAAGGACTTCAAAAACTATATAATTAACTAAATCAGCAAACCAAGGAGTTACCTCATGCAACTGTAGCAGTTGCTCATCAGCGAAGTCATCTTGAATGGGGATGGGTTCCTCAGCCATTTCTATTCTGCTCAAATGATCAAATACCAAATCAAATTCTTGGAGTAACAACATCCACCAGATTAATCTCGATTTTGCTTCTGTTTTCTTCAGCAAGAACTTCAAAGCTACATGGTTAGTAAAAAGCACTACCTTCGAACCTAGAAAATAAGATATAAACTTATCAAATGCGAAAACAATATCTAAAAGTTCCTTTTCAATGGTAGTATAACTAGCATGTGCAGAATCTAAAGTCCTAGAAGCATAATAAATAACATGGGCGGCCTTACCAACCCTTTGTACAAGGACTGCTCCCACTATATAGTTAGATGCATCACACATAATTTCAACAAGGGAGGGTCTAATTGGATTGGTGAATTATGGGAGGGTCCAATCGGGTGGCCCAAAACTATGCCCTGTTCAACTATACAATGACATTTTTTATAATTCAGCACAAGGTTTGTTTCAATACATCTATGAAAAACTCTATCTAAATTGATCATGCATGCATCAAATGAGGAACCATACATAGTAAAATCATCCATGAAAACTTCAATACAATTTTCTATCAAGTCAGAGAAAATAATAATCATGCAGCGTTGGAAAGTGCCAAGAGCATTGCATTGGCCAAAAGGCATCATCCTATAGGAAAATATGCCGAAAGGGCAACTGATAGTGGTCTTCTCTTTGTCCTCTGGTGCAATATGGATATGAAAATAACTAGAAAAACCATCAAGAAAACAATAATGTGACTTACCAGCCAATCGTTCAAGCATCTGATCAATGAATTGTAAAGGAAAATGATCCTTTCTAGTTGCCTGGTTTAGTCTCATGTAATCGATGCATACCCTCCAGCTCTTCTGCACTCGTGTGGGGATAAGTTCATTATTTTCATTTTTAACCACTGTGAGTCCAATTTTCTTAGGGACTACCTGCACCAGACTCACCCATTGACTATCAAAGATGGGGTATATAATGTCTGCTTGCAAGAGCTTGGTCACTTCCTTTTTTACAACATCTAGAATTAATGGGTTAAGTCGCCTTTGGGGCTGCCTGACTTATTTTACCTCATCCTTCAGTAGTATTCTATGCATACACATGGATGAGCTAATACCAAGAATGTTAGCCAAGGTCCATCTGACTGCCTTCCTGTGTTTTCTTAAAATCTGCAACAACTTTTCTTGATGTTCATCTTCAAGTTTGGTGGAAATAATAACAGGTAAGTTGCCATTTCCTTCTAAATATGCATATTTTAAATTTTCAGGAAGTGATTTAAGCTCTATAGTCGGTGGTTGTTCAATGGAAGATACAACGCTAGTGGCCAAAGCAAAGTCTGCAAAATCAAATATGTTATTAGAAATATCAATATCAGCATAATGTTCAACCTGCAAGGCAGTTTCGATGTCAACACAAACAGAGCACAATTTAGTATATGAATAGAATTCACTAGTATAAGTATCATCAATACTAGACAATGAAGGAAAATAAATATTAAACATATCGGGGTAAGTGTCATCAACCAAATCAGCATACAATTCAATTTGAAAAATCGATTATCTTTCATGGGGTATTTGATAGCATCAAAGATGTTAAATTTTACAATGCTATCACTAAATTCCAAGGATAGAGTTCCAACATGCACATCAATTTTTGTTCTAGCAGTTTTCAAGAATGGTCTGCCTAAGATGATAGGTGCCCTGTAGGACTTATTATCTCCCTCAATATCCAGAATGTAAAAATCTACAGGAAATATCAATTCATTAACTCGAACAAGTACATCCTTCACAAGTCCAATAGGAAGAGCATTGCTTATGTTTGCCAATATAATGATAACACATGTACTTTGTAAAGGTCCAAGCGCAAGAGAGTTAAATATAGATGTAGGCATTGAAGTAACAATGTCAATTTACAAGAAAGGGGGTTTGAATTGTAAGTTCACCAATTTCAAAATTTCTGTTCAAAATTTAAGAAAATAACTCAAGATTTATCTTGGTTGTGAAAACAGAAAACGGAGAATGTTCTTTGTTTTACCCAGAAAACAGAGAATGCTCTTGGTTAGTTAAAATAAGTAATTTAGTTTATGTATTTATCTTGATAATCAATCAGACTGAAAGTAAATAGACAAGGGAAGAGATACCACATAACGATATATCGTGGTTCACCCAACCAGAGTTACGTCCTGTCCTCACAACCGTGAGATGTTCCACTAAGTGTTTAAAACAAAGAACCTTCTTGGTTTTACAGCACCTAGTTCAAATCAACCTTGACCTATTACAAAGTTAAAACCTTTCCACCCAGAAAGGAGTCTAATCAAGTCACCTATCAACCTTGATAGGATTTTTTACAATCTAACCAAACTATACTAAATTCTTATAGTTTGAGTTTTATAATAATGATGAGATTGTTTTGTTAGAATCTAAGAAGGCTCAACACTTGTTTGAATTTTGATTCTTTGACAGAGAAATACACGAGAATGATTGTAGGAGTCAAATGGGAAAAATCAGAATTGATTGAATGTATGTGAGTGACAGAAATTCAAGTATGATTGAAATGAGTACTGAATTGCTTAGTACTTGAAGCTCTTGTTTTTTCTTGAGCATTGGCCTTCCTTTTATAGGCTTTTAGGACATTTAATAAAGGTCAAAATAGTTGTTGGTAGTGCTATGTCAGTTTTGAACAAAACCAATATATATGAATAAAAATATTCCAGCCATTGAACATTTTTGAAACCTGTTTGATTGGGCTGGTTTATTCATTCTTGATCAGATTGCCTTTGTGTTTAATGATCCTTTATGCTTTAGATGTGTTTGTTGATGTTATATCTTTGATCTGGAGACTTGATCCTGTCCATAATTGTTTGGAGAAATATGATGAACTTTTATAGAAATATGGAGATTGATATTGAACTTCTGCAGAAACGGAGATTGATAATCAATCTTGATTGTCAGTTTTTGAACTTTCCACAAATTGATGATCATTATAGAGACGGGTATGATAATTCTGGAGAAAGATTTGATCATTCAGGATACTGATGAGAACATTCTGCAGATTGATGTTATCATTCTAAAGATTTATGTTTAACATGCTGGAGAATGAAGTTAGCATGTTGGAGATTAATGTTAACATGCTGGAGAATGATTAACAGTCTGGAGGTTGATGTTACACTGCTGTCCAGAATGATCAGAATGTTGTCAAGAATGTTTGAATCTCTTTGGTCTTGCTAATTCATGATATTTTCTCTTTGTGATTCGGGTAGTTTCTTTGAATCCGATCATCTCAGTATGTTCCTTTCCAAGTACTAATAACATTAGCATGATTCAAGCAGTGGAGATTGGTTGATTTTGGATCTGTGATGATCATTCTTGAAACTGGAGAACATTCTCCGTTTTCTAGATTTTATTAAGAATGTTCTCCATTCTTGTATGTTTAGTTTCTTACCTTTTTCTGCTGATTTCTTTTCTTTTTTTAAATCCTATCTTTAAATTAATACACTCAAAAGAACAAGTTAATTAACAGAACATTTAGAATCATAATTAATATTCTTAATTAGCTTTTTGTTTGTTTTCATCAAATCATTAAATTGAGATTTTGGCTGAACAGGCATAACATTAATGGAAGATCCTAAATCTAACATAGCATTTTCAAATTGAATATTGCCTATGATACATGGAATGGAAAAAGTTCCTAGATCTTTGTATTTCTGAGGCATGGGTTGAATGGGGGCTGAAACATTTTCCCTCTTGTTTACCCTTTCATTACCTTTTAACCTTCTCTTGTGTGTGCACAAATCTTTTAGAAATTTTCCATATCTTGGAATCTGTTTAATTGCTTCAAGGAGGGGAATGTTCACTTCCACCTTCTTAAATGTATCCAGGTTCTCCTTGTCCTTATATGCCTTCAGGAAGTGGTATATTTTTCTCAACATCAACAGTTTTAGGTTTCAAAGTGTCCTCAGCAACCTTGTTATTTTTCACTGTAGTTTCAGGTACCTTTGGTATTTCAACAGCTTTCCCATACCTCAATGTGATTGCACTATCATTGGGAGCATTTAGATTAACTAGTGATTGTGCAGGCAATTGATTTTACCCCATAGTCTCCAATTGATTAATTAAAGCGGCTAGCTGACCAATCTTTGTTTCCATATTTTAGAATGGTAGAATTTGTTCTTTGTTGAAATTGAAGATTCTAAACAGCCATCTGCTTAACGAGGTCTTGTAATGAAGGTGCATTGTTTTATTGTTAAGGAATATTTTACTGTTGTTGTTGGCTAGGTTGTTGTTGTGCAGATGAATTCCCCCATCTTCGGTTGGGATGGTTTCTCCAACTAGGATTGTACCTATTACATGAATCTGAAGGATGCTCTAGAGAAATGCAAATGACAAACACCACTACTTGAGTTTTACCTATTGCCAATTTTTTTACCAAAGATGTATGCTCATCAAGTCTGACATCTAAATTCTTGTAGGAATAAGCTTGAATTTCATTAATTCCCCTTGTCAACACTGCTAAATTGCTTCTTGTTGTAAACTGCTGAGAATTAATGGACATGTTCTGAATCAAAACTTTTGCCGCTTCTAGGGTCTTATCGACAAGTGCTCTCTTACCGGTAGCATCCAAAATGCTTTTATCCATAGGTAGCAAGCCTTCATAAAAATACTGGATGAGCAATTGTTCAAAAATCTGGTGATGAGGACAGCTAGACACTAATTTTGTTGAATTTCTCCCAATACTCATGTAATGGTACCATGTCAATCTGCTTGATGCCACATATTTCGTTTCTGATTGAAGCAACTCTTGAGGTAGGGCATAATTTTTCTAGAAACAATATCTTGAGATCATTCCAACTTGTAATACAACCCGGTTGAAGGTAGTATAACCAGTCCTTGGCAACATCTTGTAGTGAAAATGGGATGCTTCTCAACTCAATGTGGTGTTTTGTAACTCCGAGAGGCTTCATGGTAGAACACACAACAAGGAATTCCTTCAAGTGTTTGTGGGGATCCTCACCTGCAAGACCATTAAAATTTGGAAGAAAGTGTATTAAACAAGATTTAAGTTGAAATGGTACAATAACTTCAGGATATGTGATACATAATGCATTATAATTGACATTAGTTGCAACAAGTTGTCTTAAGATTCTATTATTTGCATCAACCATATTTTGCAGAAAGTTATCACTTTCACTATCTGACTCTGACTCATTAACACTAGCAGCTCTATTAAGTCTACGACGTAAATGAAATGTCCTATCTATTTCAGGTTCAAGGAAATGCAGATTCACATAACTAGCCCTAGTCATGCATCATCATAACAATGCAATGCAAAATCACAATTCTAAAAATTCCAACAATGTCCCTATTGCTAAAATTGAAGTGAAAGATCTAAAATCCTATCAAATACAATCCCAAAAATATAAAAATACCACCACAAATTTCTAAAAATTAAATAAACACAAAGAAATTTTTTTTTGGAATTCTTGGAGAATGTGAAAAATTTAAAAATTTGAAAAAAGGGTCTATATGAAGGAATTTGGGATTTTGAGCATTATGTCCAATAATAAGTCCTATTCCTTGATTTTTTTTTCTTCTGATTTTCTGGTGAAATTTCGGGGTAATCAGAGATGGTCGCTTGACAAGAATAGAATTGATCAAACAAGCATAATCAATCCTATGTGAATTCAGTTTCTTTGATTGGATTAAGCATCAAAATATCCAAATATTACAATTAACAATCAAGTGTCGCTAAATTAACAATCAACTGTCAAATAAATTTAATCAATCCTATTCAAATTCAATTTAAGCAATTAGAATATCAATATAATCAAATAAACAAGAATAGAATCATGAATTCGAAATTGACAGTGTAACCTGAATCTCTAGGTGTTGATCAAACTCTGAGATTAAATTAAAATAAAAATTGTTTATGTGTTGTAGCAATATAAATCCTAATATTTCATTTTTTCAAAAAAGAAGTAAAACTGGCAATGTATAGTACTCGATATTGGGCTTTAGCGTTTAGAGTTTAAAAAAACAAGTCACCCACTATTTAAAAGTATAGATTAAAAAATCTGCAATTTAGACCCAGTAAAGTTAGGAATTGGTCTTTCTTCCAACACAAATGTTGTAGCTCTGATTTTTAGCTTTCCAACGCCTACTCGTATGCGTCAATCCGATATCTAGAACTCAAGTGATGGCCTAAAGAACGAACAAGAGTCAACATACAAATAATAATTAAAATTCGACCCAAAATTTAGAAACAAGCTTAAAATAGTATTCTAAGCTATAAAAAGCTTTTAAAATACAAAACTAATAAGCTAGAAATATGTGTCCAAATGTTTATATCAACTGGCTTGGCCCTGCGTGTTGTTACAAATTAATGTGTTGAAGTTCAAGTTTGAGCGAAACTCCGTCCAGATAGGTGATACCGAGAATAAGGATTGTAAATTGTAATTTACTTATTTAATTTGAAACAATTTTTGTATGAAAATATTATAAGTACTAATAAGTTTTTAAAATTAAATTAAGTAATTATACTTAAGTCAAACTTATTGAGATCGCACTAATTATAGGAATAAAAAAAAAAGTTTAAAGTGTTCTGATTATATTTTAGAAATGTGATATTTTAAATTTTATACAAATTTAGTTTCCTTCTAAAAGAGTTTTTATTTATCAGCAGCAAAAATTCTATTAAAATCTAGTATAAATTATATGTGAATAATTCTAAGTGCATCTTCTTGTGAAATTTTTTGAGTGTTTAAGCATATCTTGTGAAATTTTTTGGGTGTTTGAGCATATCTTCTTGTGAAAATATTTGAGTGTTTGAGCATATCTTCTTGTGAAACAATTCTAAGCATATCGTCTTGTGAACAATAGTTTGACCACATCTTATTGTGAACAATATTTTGACCATATCTTCTTATAAACATTATTTTGATATTTTTATCTTGTGAACAATATTTTGATCATATCTTCTTGTGAACAATAATTTGACCATATCTTCTCGTGAACAATAATTTGACTATATCTTCTTGTGAACAATAATTTGACCATATCTTCTTGTGAACAATAATTTGACCATATTTTTTTGTGAACAATATTTAGACCATATTTTCTATTGAACAATATTTTGGCCATATCTTCTTATGAACAATATTTTGACCATATATTCTTGTGAACAATATTTTGACCATATCTTCTTGTGAACAATAATTTGACTATATCTTCTTGTGAAAACAATATTTTGGCCACATTTTCTTGTGATCAATATTTTGGCCATATCTTCTTGTGAAAAATATTTTGGCCATATATTCTTGTGACTAGTATTTTTACCGTATCTTCTTGTGAACAAAATTTTGACCATATCTTCTTGTGAACAATATTTTAGCCATATCTTCTTCTCACCTTTGTCGAAAATATCCTTCAACAATAATTCAACATTGTATCTAATTTCATAATTTGTTCAAAAACTTGTTCGCGTGAATCTTTCTTAATAATCTTGATTGATTGGAGCATGAATGGAATACGACATGTTCTTGAATATTTAGAAAATATGATTCGGCTAAGTGTTTTCTTCATAAAAATTCTTTCAATCAGAGCCCTTGAAGTTCCATTAGAGCCATTGACTTTCTTGTTGGAGTGAGATGATGTGTTTTTTGGATAATAAAAGTAAGAGGCAAAATTATGTGACTTAGAATTAGTGGCTTTGGAAAAATAACATTGTTTAATCATTAAAGTCAGTGTAAGACGAGAGGCTGCATTTTGAGTGTGTTGCATCTTTTGATTAGCTAAATATGAGCTTTTAATTTATGGCTTGAACAATCTCTAAAGAGTTAATAATAGCTTGACATTAACTCTTCAGAGGCACACAATGGCTTTAGAGGCACACAATGGCTTTAGAGGCAGTCTTTAGACCTAGTCTTGAAACATCGTTACTATAAGCAAATTTCTTTTAGAGGGAGACGCTAAGTATACTTTGTGTTACCATCAAAACACTTGAGTGTATCTTCTTGTGAACAAATTTTCAACATGTCTTTTTATGAGAAAATTTTGAGCATATCTTCTTGTGAACAAATTCTTATAATATCTTATTGTGAATAATATTTTGATCATATCTTCTTTGTGAATAATATTTTGACATAACTTCTTGTAAAAAATATATTGACCATATATTCTTGTGAACAACATTTTGACTATATCTTCTTGTGACCAATATTTTGGTTATATCTTCTTGTGAACAATAATTTGATCATATCTTCTTGAGAAAATAACAATTATTTGACATATCTTCATGTGAAATATATATTGACCATATCTTCTTTTGAAAAATATTTTGACGATAACTTTTTGTGAACAATATTTTGGTCATATCTTCTTTTCACCTTGGTTGAAGATTTCATTCAATTATTTTTTTGCATTTATCTAATTTCAGAATGTATTAAAAAAACAAATTCACGAGAATCTTCCTTCATACTCTTGATTGATTCGAATAAGAATGGATACAAGCTTGTTCTTGAATATTCAAAAATTCTTATTTGACTAGGTCTTTTCTTCATAATGAATTATTTCAATTAGACTCATTTATGTTCCATTAGAGCCATTCACTTTCTTGTTGGTGTGCATTGATGTATTTTTTTGGATAATAATAGTTAGTGGCATAATTGAATGACTTAGATATAGTGGTTTTGAGAAAATCACATTGTTCAATCATCAATATCAATTTAACACTAAAGGATGCATATCAAATGTTGCATTTTGAGTGTGTTGTAACTTTTGATTAGCTGAATATGAGCTTTGAGTGAATGACTTGAACAATCTCTTCAGAGTAATGATAGCTTGACATTTACTCTTCAGAGTTATGTCGAGTTTGTACACATCAAAAACACGAAAGGGCTTTAGAGGCATGCTTCAAATTTAGTCTTCAGAGGCAGTTTTGAAACTCAATTTTAGAGTTAGTCTTCAGACCCAATTATCAGAAGAGCTATGCTTTCATATGCATATGTTTAGAGGCGGACACATTTTCTTGTGTTCCTTTGATCTCATTCTATAGTAACTTCCTCATGTAACATCTTCTAGGCGCTTCCTCTAGTACCGTCCTCTTATTTTCTTGTTCTAATTATTGCACACTTAATGAAGACATAAGTCCAAATAAATTATTCTCGTAAAATGTCTTTGTTAACATCAAAATCACAAGAAGAAAATCAACTTGGTTCCAACATATTGTTGGGGTGATGTTTTCCAAGTGTTAGCATTGAAGATATAAAGAATATTTTCGAATTACTCCTCTACTATTTAATGTAGAGTGAAGTCCCGATATTAGACCACATTCTTAGTCTTAATTTAACATTTATTTCATTTATCTTTAAGATTTTTTCTCTTGTGTGTATATTTAGACCTATGTAATAATTACTTACTTTTATATTCTAATCAAGTTTAAATTCTCATCTTAAGTTCCACAACTTATTTTATTTTACTTTGAAATCATTTGAAATTGTAAAATTTACGATATTTTTTTTAATGAAGATGCGCCAAAGATGAGCCAAAAAAATAAGTTAAAGTCCATTGCCTTAAAGGCTAAAAGGTAAGAATGCTACTTCAAAATATTTACAAGAGGAAGAAGAAGAACCGGAGGAAAGTGACTTTGAGGACCAAAATAAAGATTCAGACAATGATGAGTTGTGATTCAACTTCAAGAGATTTCAGCGTTTGGGAGGGAGAACTGAAAAATATTTTTTCGAAGAAGGATTTCAAAGAAAGAAAGGAAAAATCTGAAAGGAACATATCATCTACTAGGAATGTAACGAGACAAAATATTTCAAATTAGAAAGTCCAAAACTTGAGAAAGGAAATTCCAAGAAGAAATATTTAATACGAAAAAAGAAGAGTCTCGTGAAAACATGGGATGATTTGGATATTCATGTAATTACTCATTAGTAAGACAAAACTTTTAGAAAGTAAAACTAGTAGTTTTATAGCTATTAAAAAACTATTTATCTTTTAAATAAAAATAAAGAACAATGATTTTGGGATAATAATTATTCGACAAGAACAATGATTTAGTTATTAATAGTTATTACCGATACTAGAGTAAAATTTGACAATCCAAGTAAAACCGTTAGTAGACTAACTTTACATTAATATTTAGTAGTTGACTTAGTGCCTAGTGGGGTACATGGAATAACAAAGGTAAAACGATCAAACCTAAATTATATTAGGATTTGAAACAATAATCAAGAGATACCTTAATGAATAGTAATTAAAACGGTGATAGGTGAAACTAGGACCAATTAAAGTATTAAGAAATAAAGAGAGATATTGGAATATTTTATTAAATATTTATATAACTATTATATTTCAATATTATTATGTGGCCACATCTCTTTATTTAATTAATTATATTAGACATTTATAAAAAAATATAAAAAATGTCATTTTATGGAGGCATAGTTTTGGGATATGTGATCTTTAAAAATGAATGCTGCAAAGATTGATGTGATTTCTAATTTGCCTTACTCATCTTCCATTTGTGAGATTCGTTCTTTCCTCGGCCATGCAGGTTTTTACAGGTGCTTTATCAAGGATTTCAACAACATAGCTTTTTCGCAGTCAAATTTGCTGCAAAAAGATTTCAGTTTCACCTTTGATAACAAATGTAAGTAGGCATTTAATTTCTTAAAAGCAACACTGACCTCTACACCCATAATTCAACCACCTAATTGGACCCTTCCTTTTGAAATTATATGTGATGCATCTAACTATACAGTGGGAGCAGTCCTTGAACAAATTAACGGTTGGTAAGGCTGCCCATGTTATTTATTATGCTTCTAGGACTTTAGATTCTACCCAGGCTAATTATATTACCACTGAAAGGAACTTTTAGCTATTGTGTTTTCACTTGATATGTTTAGATCATATTTTCTAGGTTCGAATGTAGTTGTTTTTACTGGCCATGCAGCTTTGAAGTTCTTGCTGAAGAAACCAGAAGCAAAACCGAGATTGATCTGATGGATGTTGTTACTCCAATAATTTGTTTCAGATATTAAAGATAAGAGCTAAGCTGAAATTTTGGTGGCAAACCATTTGAGCAGAATAGAAATGGATGAGGACCCGTTCCCCATTGAAGATGACTTCCCTAATGAGCAACTATTATAGATGGGTGTGTGTCGCGGCCTAAAATTTCGAGTTTTCCTCGAATTCAATGGAGTTGTCACCAAAATTTATTTTAAATTAGGGAAAATATTGGGAAACCCTTAAAAATAAAAAATTGGTCTTTGATACTAGATTTTGAGTTCGGGAGTCGATTATGCGTAGGGAAGGTGTTAGCACCCTACGACATCCGTTAAAATACGGTTACCTATAATTAATTGTGAAAAGTTATATCAACTTAAATATACTTATTTTTGTTTATTATTAAATATGAATATAAATTGTTTTTTATAAACATAATTTTTGAGATAAAAGCGTGTTAAAAAACAGTCAAAAAAGGTTTTTATTAGTGTGCTTGACAAGAGGGTGATCTTGCTCCTACGTATCTTGTGGTGCGATGGAGAAATCAAAGCTACGTAGTTCTTGGTATAAAATGTGAATGCGTTGATTGTTTTTAAATAAATTGTATTTTGCTACTTAAAAAGAAGTTAATTTTGACAAACATAAAAAAAAACTTGTTTGATTTGAATAGTTATTTTAAAATATGAATTTTAAGACGATCGAATCGTACAACTCGTGTCTCAAAACTCAAGGAGTAAAAAGATGTCACATCTAATTTTATCCTCTTAAGAATACTTTATTTTATTTTTATTTTTAAATTGAGTTTCATAACCAACAAATAGTTTAATTTGTGTCTTAACAACTCCAAGATTAAAAAACACATATAATTAATCAAATTTTTAACAAAAATTGATTTTAGATCTATTTATTTATAAAAATAAATTCTAGAGCTATCTAAATATATAATTTATATTATGTAACTCCGGGATTAAAAAAATGTCATTTTTAGTTAATTTTTAATTATTAATTTTTTTATAATTTTTAATTTATTAACTTATTTGTTAAGATGAGATTTAGAACCACCAAGTTGTCACAATTTGTTCTATTAACTCAAAGATTAAAAAGATGTCACATCTAGTTAATTTTTAATGAAATATTTGTTTGTTTTTAATTTTAATTCTATAATTTTTTTAGAAAAAAAATGATACTAAATATTAAATAAATTTAAATGATTTTTTTTTGAAATAAAATTAGTAATAAACGCGGAAATAAAACAGTGAAAAGAAAAATATATAGACTTTTAACTTAATTTATTAAATAGAAAAAAATAACATTTTAATATTAATTATAAATGTAACCATATTTTAAATTTTTTTTTATAATTTAATAAATGAAAAAATAAAATTAATTTTTAAATTAAATAGCTCAAACCCAAAAAAAAACTACTATAATTTGAAATAAATGTTATTTATCGCCATTTAATTATGTTCATCATTAAAATATAATTATTATAATTAAATAAAATAAATACCATGAAAATAGGGAATCCAACAAAAATGCAATATTATCAATAGAATGAAATACGAATAACAAACAGTTGGCATGCGTCAAGAGATACCCGTAGAATGTAATACAAATAACAAACACTTGGCGTGCGTGAAGAGATATGCGTGTATGTATGTGTATTACGTACTAGCCTAACAGCTTAAACGACTCGACCCAAAATGCACAACCAGAAACATATTTCCCACAAAACTAATTCTAACCACACATCAAAAATCTCAACCAAAACTCCATTCATAAGTATCAAAACATAAATTTCACTTTTCAATAATATACAACAACAAACTTAATGAATGAGAAAATATCCTTTTCCGGCGCAGTGGTGGCAATTCTCGTCGGTTGTCGGTTGTTGTTGGTGATTGAGTATGTCTAAGATTAAGGTTATGGGTTGGAAAGAAATATAATGGCAGATTCTTCTTCTCCTATGTTATTACTCTATTTCTATTATTTTTTAGAAACAAGATACAGAAAGAAAGAAAAATCCTCAATTTTTCTTGTGATTTCTTGTTCTCCTCTCTCTTTTTCCTTCCCCTACTGATTGAATTTTTGTTTCAATATATAGACAAAAACAAGCAACGATTGTATTTATTGTATAAAGTTAAGCTCCAACATTACCAAGCAACCTCATACACTTAAGGAAAAGAGGGATTAGTCTTTTTGATTGAGTACTCAAATGGGTAAATTAATACCATTTTAGATTAAATAAAAAAAATGAATGAATAGATTGGTGTGAGGAAAGGAAACGAGGAAGCAGGAAACATGGAGACTGTACACGCTAAAGCAGAGAAATAGAGAGAGGAAAATCAGGGAAAGGAAAATAGAAATAATAAAGTAACCTTTCTTTCTTTTTTTCTTTTTTTTTCTTGTTTTCCTTGGTTTTTTTATTCATTTATTTATTTTAAATGTAATATAATAAAACCAATACAAATTTTAAAATTTTTAGATAAACATTTATTTAAATTATTTTTATTTTGCATGACAAAATTGAGGTACTACAGATGCCCCTATTTAATTATATTTTACGTGGTAAAAAAATAATTAAATATAAGGACCTAAACTTTGTTCAAAGTGGGAAAGTAATGTTGGTGATTGGCAAAAATAAATACATAAATATATAAATAAATATAAAAAAATGACTAAAACCATTGGTTTAGGGACGTAAATAAAAAGCATGATCGTCTTCGGATTGATTACCGATGCGTATATCGACGTAGAAAAAATGATTGTCTTTGGATTGCTTACCAATGCGTTGATCGATGATCGTCTTCGGATTGTTGGTTTATATGGCCTCTATTATTAAAAAATTATTATGAAATGACTTCACTAATTTTCCAGGATTATTAACAAAGTTAACAATGACAGATTCTAAGTATTGAAAATAATATCGAAACCAAAGTGATCAATATTATTCCAATTCAACAGTTATAGATTCAAAACCTTAACAAGATAAAGATTCAAATACACATGTAATTTCAGGATATGAGAGTACAAATACAATGCTTATTCAAAAGATTAATCAACACAGAAATTCACCAATACAAACATTCAAGAATAAGCATTCAAGCAATATCAAAGTAAAGAGAAAAGATAAGAAAATCGTGCACCAGGATTTATACTGGTTCGGCTATCAGTTTGATAGCCTACATCCAGTCCTAAAATCCAAACCAGATTTCAGCCTTTTCACTAGAATTGACTTGAGTACTTTTTACAGACTTTCCAGCTTGATCACAGCCTATCCATCTATCTCACAATCACTTCTATTACAACACCAACTTATCCCTGAGTGTTACTCGCCAAACCCTCACGAGATAAAGTTGAGACTTCTTCTTGATGAACACACGCACCAACAAAGATAGTCACCAGTTTACACCACTGGATTTTTCAGAACTTTCTTTACAGATTGTTTTTAGAGAAAAGATAAAAAAGGTCTAATGATGTTGACTCAATCACAATATAAATTTCACACAAAAAGGAATTTTCCAAATGAGTGTTTTGTGTGTGGTTACAATTATTTCTCTCAAAGAGTTTTTCTTTATTTCTCAGTTATGAAAACGTGTAATGAAATTTTTTTTTGAGTTATTGTGATTGACTCAGTTTATATATGTTTAAAAAACAACAGTTAAATCGATTTTATAAAAGTTTAAAACCAGCTTAATCGATTGCCCAATCAATTATCGCGTTTCTTGTTTTTCTTGAATCTTGATAATATAAAAATGAATCGATTTGCCAATCGATTCTTTTAATGCATAAATCAAAAACTTAAGCTAAGTTCATATCAGAATCGATTGAAGAATCGATTATAGGTGTTTTCTTCAAACAACGAGATCAAAACAATCGATTACTCAGTCGACTCATATCTATTAACATAATCGATTTGGCAATTGGCTGAATTCTCCATGTAACACAAACCTTTACTTTAATCGATTTGCCAATCGATTGAACTGATCATAGTGACTCAAATGTTTTGCTTCAATCGATTCGTCAATCGATTTTACTAGTCATAGTGACTCAGATATTTTACTTCAATCAATTTGCCAATCGATTTGGCTTGTTAAAGTAGCTCAGCCATTTAGTTGAAATCAATGTGCCAATCGACTAGGAAATATGTTTCTGATAAATGATTAACCAGTTCATTCTTTCAATCGATTACCTAATCGATTGCGACAAAACTTGCAGTTTAAGAAACTTAATTCAATTGATTGTCCAATCGATTTGATTGTTTACAGAAATCATCCTTGATGAAAAACTTTTTCACAATCGATTTGCCAATCGATTGACTCAGTAAGTGGTTGGTTCTGTGAATTACAAAATCGATTACTCAATTGATGTCCCAATCGATTATCCAATTGATTGTTTTAAACCCAGAACTCAGGTTTCACTAAAAGCTTTTAAGTAATCGATTTCCCAATCGTTTTACTAAGTAGAAACTTTTGTTCTGAGTCAGACAATTGATTGCCCAATTGACCAATTGATTCATCAATTGACTTATCATTTGATTGATTTGTTTCCTTATTTTATGATTTCATTTTTACTTTGGCAAATACTTAAGTATGAAACCATAGTGATGAGTCTACTTATTAATTACTATGACCACTATTAACACTAGACACATTTGCATCTTTCTCAAGCACATCCTCCAATTTTGCTTGATTCCTTGTGTTCCAAGCTTTTGTCCAAGTGTATAGTGTTTGCTTGTTTTTCCTGAAATGTTACTCAGTTCAAACTGTTAGTTTTATCAAATGATGCATATACATTGTATGTTTGTTAATTATGTTAAAATCATGATCAAGAGGACTTATGTCTAACATGGATTGCTTATCGATGCGTTGATCAATATAGATAAAATGATCGTCTTCGGATTGGTTACCGATGCGTTGATCGATTGATATAAATAGAATGATGACTAAACCATACATGAGTTTAAAATTTAGAATGTAAATAAAATGAGATAAATTTGTTTTATTTTTATTTTTAAAAGGAAGCATGTATGTGGTAATGCAAACGTAAAATGAATAATGTGATACAAAAGTTGTTGAATATAAATAAAATATACACATAAGATATGCAAGATTAACTCATTATGCATGATATAAGGAGTTGTTAAGTATATGTAAAATATGAGTGAAGATGCATAAATCATGTGTGAGTATTTGAAAAAAATATAAGATGCATGCAATGAAGATAAATTCCTTTTAATTAATTTTTTATATTGTTTTATTTTATTTTTTATTTTTTTTATTTTTTGGTTCCCCGATCCTTATGCGACTTTATACACTTATAAGATTCAATGGATCAACGACGATAACAATCGTTCTTTACATGATGACTCTAGTATATCTTGTGTAATCACTTTTTCTTGAGGCCAATCAAATGTGCATTATTTAAAATATTTACCCTTCATTTTTTATACACCCATATATCTCGTGCTCCCATGTATATGTTTTCAAGCGTCAAAATATTTAAGATTTTTTATTTATTTATATTTTCACATATTTGCAATTTCCAATATTTATTATCATAAAATAAAATTTTAAAATACTAGAACAAATCAACAATGAAACTGAATTAATTTAGAAACAGTGTAAGGTACAACATTGAATGACAACATTGGAAATTTCCATATCAGTTCAGGAAACTGCTCATCTCAGCATCGATTTCCAAATCGATTCATTTATGTGCAGGTTTTAAAATTTTGACTCAATCGATCTCCCAATCGATGCTCGGGTTAGAGTTTGGAAAATTTTTTCATTTTTTGATGTCAGGGGCCAAGTTAATCGATTATGAAATCGATTCATTAAACTATTTACCAATATTCAATCGATTGACCAATCGATTGGATTGAGGAATATTCAAGCATTTACAGCTACCTGTGATTAGAAAATCAATTAACCAATCGATTATCGTGTTTTCTACTTTGACAAATTAGACACTGTGCATCATAAATCGATTGTGCAATCGATTTCATAAAGCTAATTTTCTATTTATTCACAGGATAATCGATGTTTCAATCGATTTTTCACAGGGATCAGATTTCATTATGATCTATTATTCCTAGTTTCATCCTAATATGGAGGAAGCTTTCTTTGGGTAAAGCTTTGGTAAAAATGTCAGCTAATTGATCAGCTGTATTGACATATTCAAGCTTTATGTTCCCATTTTGATATTGGTCCCTTATAAAGTGATGCCTTATCTCTATGTGTTTAGTTCTAGAATGCATTACATTATTTTTAGAACACATGATTGGCACAATTCCTAGATCAACACCAAAATTAGAGAGGTGTTGTTTCATCCAGAGAATCTGTGCACAACAGCTTCCAGCTGCTACATACTCAGCCTCAGCTGTTGATTGTAAGACCCTTAATTTTAAATCCTAAATTATACAATTTTAGGGTATTTGGTGTTAAATTGCTTAGGCTTTTAGCCCAGTTTTCGGTATTTAGTGAGTTAAATGCCGAAAATATATTTTTGGAAATGGCATTAAAATTATTTGTTTAGGTTTACGAAGAATTTAATTCTGGGAAGTTTTGTTAAAAATATCTCGAGTCGCGACGATAGTAGATATTTTTGACAAAAAGTGGTTTGGAGAGGTTATGGGTGAAATGGTAATTTTAATAAATATCTAGATATTTTGAGATATTTGTTAAAAGTAATTAATATATATATATGTTTGGAGGGAAAGGAAAAAGAAAGGAAAAGAAGAAAGAAAGGAAAAGAAAGAGAAGAAAAGTAAAGGAAAGAAAAACAAAAGAAAGAAAAATAGAAATTCTTCCTCCCTCTCCCTGCCTCGCGACTCTCTCTCTTTTCTTCTTATTGGTTTTCTTTCTTTTTCTTTCTTTGAATTCAAGAATAGAAACCCAAGGCTTGGTGGGTAAGAAGGCAAGGATTTCTCAGCTTCATACTTCCTCTTTGATTTGAAAACGAAGAAAAACGGTGTTAGGGATTTTCAAACAGTCACACAAAAACCTTCATGTTTCGTCTAGATCTAAGCTTCATTTCGCGAAGAGATAGAAGGGAAAGTTGTTCACCTGCACTCTACGGTTCTAGTGGACAAACTTTGGAAGCGACGTCGCGAGCGGAGATTTTACCGGATTTACTCGCGGTACCGTAATCGCACGTTAAAGCTAACGTTAAGGTAAGAGCTCCTTCCAAAATTTTAGTTCGCATTTAGGGACTTATTTGAGGTTGTGTGGAAAGAATTTTGTTAGGGTTGAAGTGTTGATTTGGGGAAAATGAGTTTAATGCTTTTATGGGTAAAATTCTAATGTGGGGGTTTTGGTGATATTGATGAATGTTTCATGGAAAATGAATTTAACTCATTTATGTATGATTTTGAGTAAATGAAATTTGTTGTGTTTGAGTGGTGGGTTGTGTTGATTTGTGTCGTCGTATTCGATGTGTTCATAATTAATACTTATAAATTTTGAGATGTGTTTGAGTGGATTTTATGGAAAAATGAACTGATATGATATGGTGTGAATTGTGGATTGAATTTGTGAATATGTTTGAGTATGTTCTGTGTGGAATTTGAAAACCATTAGAGTTAAACGAGTATTAAGAATGGGGAATCTCTTAATATCTACGTTTACTTAATGTTGTAGTGAAAATCATTAGAGTTAAAAGAATATTAAAAATGGGGAATCTTTTAATATCTCTGTTTACTTAATGTTTGTCGTGAAAATCATTAGAGTCAAACGAGTATTAAAAATAGGGAATCTTCTAATATCTAGGTTTACTTAATGTTTGTAGTGGAAATCGTTAGAGTTAAATGAGTATTAAGAATGGGGAATCTCTTAATATCTACGTTTACTTAATGATTGTCGTCCGAATTGTAAGAGTTAAATGGGTATTAAAAACGGGGAATCTTTTAATATATGTCTTTACTTACTGGTGTTTGTCCGTGAGAGACTACACCCTGGTATATTGTGTTTGTCCGTGAGAGACTGCACACGTGTTTGTCCGTGAGAGACTACACCCTGGTACATTGTGTTTGTCCGTGAGGACTACACCCTGGTACATTGTATTTGTCTGTGAGAGGCTGCACAGGTGTTTGTCCGTGAGAGACTACACCCTGGTAAATTGTGTTTGCCCGTGAGAGACTACACAGGTGTTTGTCCGTGAGAGACTACACCTTGGTAAATTGTGTTTGTCCGTGAGAGAATGCACAGGTGTTTGTCCGTGAGAGACTACACCCTGGTAAATTGTGTTTGTCCGTGAGAGACTGCATATGTGTTTGTCCGTGAGAGACTACACCCTGGTAAATTGTGTTTGTTCGTGAGAGACTGCACATGTGTTTGTCCGTGAGAAACTACACCCTGGTAAATTGTGTTTGTCCGTGAGAGACTGCACAGGTGTTTGTCCGTGAGAGACTACACCCTGGTAAATTGTGTTTGTCCGTGAGAGACTGCACAGGTATTTGTCCGTGAGAGACTACACCCTGGTAAATTGTGTTTGTCCGTGAGAGACTACACCCTTGTAAATTGTTTTTGTCTGTGAGAGACTGCACAGGTGTTTGTCCGTGAGAGACTACACCCTGGTAAATTGTGTTTGTCCGTGAGAGACTGCACAGGTGTTATGTCCATGAGAGACTGCACTCCTGTTCGTTCGTGAGAAACTGTACGTTTAGAATTTACGCCTCGCGCGGAGGGTTTTGTTTGGAATTGAGGTTTAAGACTTGTGATAGGCTAAAAATTAATGAATCGTACAGGCCTGAAATAGGTGGCACCTTGGTAGTAAGTGTTGGTCTATGAGAGACTGTACAATTACGATTTTCTACTCCTAAAGAGTTTGATTTAAATTTCGAGTCCATGTGTTTTGTCATATACGCATCGCATTAGGGTGTTTGGCCCGCGAGTCGTGTTTGATTCAAGATTATTATTGAGTGTTTGAACCTGAGATGTTGTGGTAATTGCGTTGTAATTGCTAAGTGTTATGTTTTGAAATTGTGTGTAAGTGTGATTGATTGCAAAACTATTTTGAAACTCAAGTTGTCATGGTGATTGTGTTTTAATTGTCAAGTGTGGATGTTTTGGAATTGTGTGATAGTATGTTTGATTGTAAAACTATTTCGAAACTCATGATGTCGTAGTAATTGTGTTATAAGTGCTAAGTGTTATGTTTTGGAATTGTGTGTAATTATGATCGATTCAGTTATGTAGTTTTAGAAAAACCTCAGAAACAATCGATTTCCCAATCGATTCTATGAGAAGATAATACCAACTTAATCGATTTGTCAATCGATTACTACGTTTCCTGTTTTCTTGAATCTTGAAAATATATTACACAAATCGATTTGCCAATCGATTTGATATGTTACAGAGGCTCAACTATTTATAAAATCGATTTGCCAATCGATTTGGAAAGTGACAGGGGCTCAACTATTTATAAAATCGATTTGCCAATCGATTTGGCAAGTTACAGGGGCTCATCTACTTAAGAAAATCGATTTCCCAATCGATTTCCCAATCGATTTCCCAATCGATTGATTTAGACCCAGAATGCAGGTTTCACTGAAAACCTTTAAGAAAATCGATTTCCCAATCGATTTGCTCAGTAGAAATATTTATTCTGAGTCATACAATCGATTGCTCAGTTGATTCATCCATTGGTTGGTCAGTTTATTTATTACTTGATTGTTTAAAAACCTTATTTGATTTCATTTTACTAGGCAAGTATTATATGAACGTTTAGCATATGGAAAACCCTTTAAGGTGCATGCTAAGTTGAAAGGTTATTTTGTGCATTTAAAAACTTAAATGTTATGTGTTCATTGTTAATATCGGTTGGGGACCCTTTACAACTATTGTGGAAATCTGGGCTTTGCTCTCAGATGAGAGCCAGGATAATCCTACCAGTTCGTACCCTGTGGATGGGGAGGTAGATGGAAACACCTGACGGGAGCTATGTTAGGAGGATCTTACGGGGCGCGTGAAGATCACTCAGGGTGTATAGTTTTTTGTAGAATGATCAGATTAGGTTGACGTATAGGGACTAGATGTCTTTCTTTTGGATTGTGTTTATTTTAAATTGGAAGACTGTATCTATACTAATATTGTCAGCAAGACATTGTATTTTCGATGGGTTCCATGTACCACTTTTTGATATGGAAATACTTTGGATTCATATTTCAAAAACTATTCCGCTGCTTGTAAATTATATTGACTTAAATGTCGTTGCGTTATGACTTAAACATTTATCCAAAGGTATTTCTTTTGAAAAAATAATACACTCTCGCTTTAAAAATCGGTGTGTTACATTGATAGTGCAATGCTAGTTTGTTTCTTGCTATGCCAAGAAACAAGGGAGTTTACTAATAGATGACAAGTACCAGATGTACTTTTTCTGTCTAGTTTGCATCCAGCAAAATCAGAATCAGAATAGCCAACTAGAGTGCAAGTTGATCCCTTAGGAAACCACAAAACTAGATTTTTAGTTCCTATTAGATATCTAAAGATTCTTTTGACTGCACTTAGATGGGATTCCTTTGGATTAGCTTGGTATCTTGCACACATGCATACACTAAACATAATGTCAGGTCTACTAGCTGTAAGATATAGTATAGATCCTATCATTCCCCTAAACATTGTTACATCAACTGGTTTTCCCTTTTCATCTCTATCTAAATGGCAAGTTTGACTCATGGGTGTATCAATGGATTTAAATTTATCAAAGCCAAATTTCTTTAAAAGGTCATTACAGTACTTGGTATGACTTAGGAAAATACCATTCTTGCTTTGATTGATTTGAAATCCCAAGAAGAAAGATAGTTCTCCCATCATTGACATTTCAAATCTTGCTTGCATCATGTTTTCAAAATCTTTGCACAACTTATTGTTTGTGGATCCAAATATTATGTCATCAACATAGGTTTGGACCAGCAGAATGTCTTTTCCATCTTTCTTAATAAAAAGTGTTTTATCAACATTTCCTCTTAAAAAATTTTGTTGAATGAGGAAGCTGCTGAGTTTTTCATACCAAGCCCTTGGAGCTTGTTTCAATCCATAGAGGGCTTTTGTTAAATCCTGGAGTTTGACTAACAAATACTTCCTCTTGGATATCTCCATTTAAAAAGGCACTTTTTACATCCATTTGATAAAGTTTAAAGTCCATGATGCATGCATAAGCCAACAGGATCCTAATAGCTTCTAATCTAGCTACAGGGGCATAGGTTTCATCATAATCAATACCCTCTTCCTGATTATAACCCTTAGCAACTAGTCTAGCTTTATTCCTAGTTATGACTCCATTTTCATCCATTTTATTCCTAAACACCCATCTAGTTCCAATAATATGTTTAATTTCTGGTTTAGGAACTAAGATCCATACTTTGTTTCTCTCAAATTGATTAAGCTCTTCTTCAATAGCTATTATCCACTCATTGTCTAATAGAGCTTCTTTTATATTTTTAGGTTCTATTTGAGAAACAAAGGCTGTAAAGTTACAGAAGTGTTTAAGTGATTTTCTAGTGGCAACTCCTTTTGAGATTTCTCCTATGATGTTGTCTATAGGATGACTTTTATTAAATTTCCACTCTTTAGGTAAGCCATCTTCCCTTATAGGTTCTATACAATCAATGTTAGTTGGAGGTACTGTTTCATTAGGTTCTTTTGGATCAGATTCTACCATTTCCTCAAGAGAATTATCAACTATAGGAGGAATGCTGTTCAAGTTTTCAGCAAACATTTCATCAAATTTTACATGAACAGATCCCTCTATAATTTTAGTTCTTTTATTGTAGATCCTATAGGCCTTACTAGATTATGAATATCCTAGAAAGATTCCCTCATCTACCTTAGAGTCAAACATTCTTAGATGCTCTTTTCCATTATTCAATACAAAGCATTTGCATCCAAAGACTCTAAAGTAAGAGATATTTGGTTTTTTACCCTTGTATAACTCATAGGGAGTTTTTCTAAGTATAGGCATAATTAGAGCTCTATTAACTACATGTGTGGCTGTGCTTATTGCATCAGCCCAAAAATATTTAGGAAGATTTGAGTCTTTAATCAAAGTTCTAGCTAATTCTTCTAGAGATCTATTCTTCCTTTCTACAACTCCATTTTGTTGTGGAGTTCTAGGGGCTGAATACATATGGTGAATTCCATTTTGTTCACAGTAATTGTTAAAGGATTCATTCTGGAATTCTCCACCATGATCACTTTTGATGGAGATTATTTTCTGGTTCTTCTCATTTTGAACTAAATTTGCAAATCTTTTGAATTTAGAGAAGGCCTCACTCTCGTGAGTCAGAAAAAATGTCCAAGTATACCTAGAGTAATCATCTACTAACACAACCATACAAGTTTCTTCCAAAGCTTTTCACTTGAGATGGAGCAAACAGATCCATATGTATTAATTGTAAAACCTTATTGGTTTGAACTAAATCTATTGGGGGAAAGGATGACTTAACTAGCTTGCTTTTCTCACAGGAGTCACACAACTTATCCTTAGTGAACTTTCTGTTTGGGAGTCCTAGAACTAATTGTTTACTAACTAGTTTGTTAAGGTGATCTATATGTATATGAGCTACTCTCTTATGCCACAACCAGTTTTCATCAGAATTGGATAATAAGCAGCAAATAGTACTAGCAGGCAAAGCATTAAAATCAAGCATGTATATGTTATTTATTCTTTCACCTACCAGTTTTATGTCTTTATTCTCCTTGTGCTCACGTATACAAGACTGAGATGTAAAACATACATGAAATTCTTTATCACAGAGCTGACATATACTAAGCAAATTATGATTCAAACCTTCTACATATAGGACATTATTGATGACTGCTGTTGACTCACTTCCTATGTCTCCAACAGCACATATTTTACCTTTGTTGTTGTCACCATATTTAACATATCCTCCATCTTTTAAATTCAGAGACAGGAATCTGGATTTGTCTCCTGTCATGTGCTTGGAACACCCACTATCTAGGTACCATGAGTACCTTGTGGATGTCAAGCATATCTGCAACACAAAATCAAACTCTGGTTCTAGGTACCCAATTTAGATTGGGTCCTGGAGGGTTAGTTTCAAGCATAGGTTTCTTTACTATCCAAATTTGTTTCCATCCTTTATTAGCAAGCTTTTTCAATTTACAATTAAAAGCAATATGTCCCTTTTTACAGCAAAAGTGACATGAAACAGCAGAGGATGAACTTAGATTTGGTTTAAAAAAGACATCATGCATATGCTTTGATCTAACAAAATTCTGATTCTTTTTAGCATTCTGATTTGTCTATAACCTAGTCCAGATTTTACATTTACATTTCTCTGGTTGCTGAGTAGAACATTTAGTTTGTTTTCACTACTTGTAAACTTTACTAAATCAGATTTTAATGATTCAACAATTCTTTCAAGTTTAATACACCTAGTAGATTTATCATGTGATTCTCTTTTCAAATGTTCATTCAAGTCTTCAATCTCCTTATGATCTTTTTTAATTTCTTCACATATCATACATTGTTTTTCAAGCATTTTCTTAGTGCTAATTAACTGTTTGATTGCATTAACATATTCATCATGCAGTTCATTAAATGCGTCATGTAATTCATCATAAGAAGGATTGCATGTAGAACTTACCTCACTATCAGAATTTGAATCTGTGTTGGCCATTAGACAAAGATTAACATCTTCTTCCTCTGAAGATGCAGATGACTCTTCATCATTATCATTCCAGGCAATGTAGGCTTTTCTGGTTTTAGGAGGTGGTTGATTGCCTTTAGCCTTTACAGTCTTGTTTTTGTTTTGCAATTGAAAGCACTCAGATTTTATATGTCCTGTTTTCCCACACTCAAAGCAGGTTATCTTTCTATCATTTGTCTTTGAGTTTGATGGTTTTCTTGACTTGCTTTCTTTCTTTTTCAGAAACTTTTTGAATTTTCTGACAAGTACTCCAATTTTTGGTTCTTCATTAGGACTTTCAGAATCCTCAGAGCATGTACCTGGTTCAGATTTTGTTTTGTGAGTTTGAACCTTCAGAGACAGTCTTTTTGTTTTCCTATCTGTTTGCTCAGCCTCACTCAGCCTGTGCAGTTCCATCTCATGTTCTCTTAGTTTTCCAAATAATGTTGCAATTGTCATGCTACCAAGGTCTTTTGATTCTGCTATGGCAGTGATCTTTGGCTGCCACTCTCTGGTCAAGCACCTCATCACTTTGCTGATCTATTGCTCATTGTCTATCGCTTTACCAAGAGCATTTAGGTTGTTGACTACATGAGTGAATCTTGTATGTAGATCATTTATTGACTCTTTTTTCTTGATGTTGAAAAGCTCATACTCATGCATTAGCGTGTTGATTCGGGCCCTTTTTACATCTGTTGTGCCCTCATGGGTTTCTTGGAGTGTGTCCCACATCTCCTTTGCAGTTTTGCTGTTAGACACCCTGAAAAATTCGTCAAAACTTAAAGCAGAGGTTATAATGTTCTTAGCGTTTGCATTATAGCCTACCTTCTTTTTGTCATCATCAGACCAGTCTGATCTGGGTTTTAGGATTAGTGATTCACCAGTGACAGCTATTCTTGGCACATAGGGTCCATTCTCTACAGCATCTAGAATATCTATACCACTAGCTTCTAGAAAAATTAACATTCTCTGCTTCCAATACATGTAGGCAGCCCCATTAAATGTAGGGGGCCTAGCCAAGGATGCACCTTCTGCTAGGAATTCTAGAGAGGTCATTTTCCTTTTTTTGAGTATTAGTCTAAAAAAAAGTCAGGCTCTTGATGCCAATTGTTGTTGTATATGGCCTCTATTATTAAAAAATTATTATGAAATGACTTCACTAATTTTCCAGGATTATTAACAAAGTTAACAATGACAGATTCTAAGTATTGAAAATAATATCGAAACCAACGTGATCAATATTATTCCAATTCAACAGTTATAGATTCAAAACCTTAACAAGATAAAGATTCAAATACACATGTATTTTCAGGATATGAGAGTACAGATACAATGCTTATTCAAAAGATTAATCAACACAGAAATTCACCAATACAAACATTCAAGAATAAGCATTCAAGCAATATCAAAGTAAAGAGAAAAGATAAGAAAATCGTGCACCAGGATTTATACTGGTTCGGCTATCAGTTTGATAGCCTACATCCAGTCCTGAAATCCAAACCAGATTTCAGCCTTTTCACTAGAATTGACTTGAGTACTTTTTACAGACTTTCTAGCTTGATTACAACCTATCCATCTAACTCACAATCACTTCTATTACAACACCAACTTATCCCTGAGTGTTACTCGCCAAACCCTCACGAGATCAAGTTGAGACTTCTTCTTGAAGAACACACGCACCAACAAAGATAGTCACCAGTTTACACCACTGGATTTTTCAGAACTTTCTTTACAGATTGTTTTTACAGAAAAGATAAAAAAAAGGTCTAATGATGTTAACTCAATCACAATATGAATTTCACACAAAAAGGAATTTGCCAAATGAGTGTTTTGTGTGTGGTTACAATTATTTCTCTCAAAGAGTTTTTCTTTATTTCTTAGTTATGAAAACGTGTAGTGATTTTTTTTTTGAGTTATTGTGATTGACTCAAATTATATATGTTTAGAAAAACAACAGTTAAATCGATTTCTCAATCGATTTTATAAAAGTTTAAAACCAGCTTAATCGATTGCCCAATCGATTATCGCGTTTCTTGTTTTTCTTGAATCTTTAAAATATAAAAATTAATCGATTTGCCAATCGATTCTTTTAATGCATAAATCAGAAACTGAAGCTAAGTTCATATCAGAATCGATTGAATAATCGATTATAGGTGTTTTGTTCAAACAACGAGATCAAAATAATCGATTACTTAGTCGACTCATATCTATTAACATAATCGATTTGGCAATTGGCTGAATTCTCCATGTAACACAAACCTTTACTTTAATCGATTTGCCAATCGATTGAACTGATCATAGTGACTCAAATGTTTTGCTTCAATCGATTCGTCAATCGATTTTACTAGTCATAGTGACTCAGATATTTTACTTCAATCAATTTGCCAATCGATTTGGCTTGTTAAAGTAGCTCAGCCATTTAGTTGAAATCAATGTGCCAATCGACTAGGAAATATGTTTCTGATAAATGATTAACCAGTTCATTCTTTCAATCGATTACCTAATCGATTGTGACAAAACTTGCAGTTTAAGAAACTTAATTCAATTGATTGTCCAATTGATTTGATTAATCACAGAACTCATCCCTGATGAAAAACTTTTTCACAATCGATTGATTCAGTAAGTGGTTGGTTCTGTGAATTACAAAATCGATTACTCGATTAATGTCCCAATCGATTGTCCAATTGATTGTTTTAAACCCAGAACTTAGGTTTCACTAAAAGCCTTTAAGTAATCGATTTCCCAATCGATTTACTTAGTAAAAACTTTTGTTCTGAGTCAGACAATAGATTGCCCAATTGATTCATCAATTGACTTATCATTTGATTGATTTATTTCTTTATTTTATGATTTCATTTTTACTTTGGCAAATACTTAAGTATGAAACCATAGTGATGAGTATACTTATTAATTACTATGACCACTATTAACACTAGACATATTTGCATCTTTCTCAAGCACATCCTCCAATTTTGCTTGATTCCTTGTGTTCCAAGCTTTTGTCCAAGTGTATAGTGTTTGCTTGTTTTTCCTAAAATGTTACTCAGTTCAAACTGTTAGTTTTTTCAAATGATGCATGTACATTGTATGTTTGTTAATTATGTTAAAATCATGATCAAGAGGACTAATGTCTAACACGGATTGCTTACCGATGCGTTGATCGATATAGATAAAATGATCTTCTTCGATTTGGTTACCGATGCGTTGATCGATGTAGATAAAATGATCGTCTTTGAATTGGTTACCGATGCGTTGACCGATTGATGTAAATAGAATGATGACTAAACCAAAAATGAGTTTAAAATTTAGAATGTAAATAAAATGAGATAAATTGGTTTTATTTTTATTTTTAAAAGGAAGCACGTATGTGGTAATGCAAACGTAAAATGAATAACGTGATACAAAAGTTGTTGAATATAAATAAAATATACACATAAGATATGCATGATTAACTCATTATGCATGATATAAGGAGTTTTTGAGTATATGTAAAATATGAGTGAAGATGCATAAATCATGTGTGAGTATTTTAAAAAAATATAAGATGCATGCAATGAAGATAAATTCCTTTTAATTAATTTTTTATATTGTTTTATTTTATTTTTTATTTTTTTTATTTTTTGGTTCCCCGATCCTTATGCGACTTTATACACTTATAAGATTCAATGGATCAACGACGATAACAATAGTTCTTTACATGATGACTCTAGTATATCTTGTGTAATCAATTTTTCTTGAGGCCAATCAAATGTGCATTATTTAAAATATTTACCCTTCATTTTTTATACACCCATATATCTCGAGCTCCCATGTATATGTTTTCAAGCGTCAAAATATTTAATATTTTTTATTTATTTATATTTTCACATATTTGCAATTTCCAATATTTATTATCATAAAGTAACATTTTAAAATACTAGAACAAATCAACAATGAAACTGAATTAATTTAGAAATAGTGTAAGGTACAACATTGAATGACAACATTGGAAATTGTATATTCGTTACATTGAAAACAAAACTAATGAGACATGGATTACAATGTGGTGAATGTATTTAACTTTAGTTGGAGATATAACAAATGCTAGTCATTCTTGTAAGTTAGAACTTCTAAGAATAATAACTGCCCCAACTTGAAATCCTTCATCTTTTTGTTATCCCTAACTTTTGCATGGACCGCTCTTCCAAGTTTTCAATCCATTGGGATCCTCTAATTTTTGCCTAGGTCGCCTTTTCAGGTTTTCAACCTAGCGAACCCAATTTTTTTTTATTTTTTTTTATGCATAATATTTCTTGACTGCATCTGAGTTTACTGGAAGTGGAAGCTCATCTCCATCCAATTATGCAAGTATCAGAGCTCCCCCAGAGAAAGCTTTTTTCACAACATATGGTCCTTCATAGTTCGGAGTCCACTTTCATCGAGAATCCTTTTTTATGGGCAATATTTTCTTTAACACTAAGTATCCTTCTCGAAACTCTCGAGGACGAACTTTTTTCTCATAAGCTTTTTTGAGTCTTTTCTGATATTGCTGACCATGACACAAAGCTATCATTCTTTTTTCTTCTATGAGATTCAATTGGTCATATCGTGATTGAACCCACTCTGCCTCCTCTAGTTTTGTTTCCATAAGGACTCTGATAGAGGGAATTTCAAATTCGATGGGAAGTACCGCTTTCATTCCATACACCAACAAGAAAGGAGTTGCCCCTGTTGAGGTACGAACAAAAGTTCTATAGCCATGTAATGCAAAGGGAAGCATTTCATGCCAATCCTTATATGTCTTCACCATCTTATGTATGATCTTCTTGATATTCTTATTTGCTGCTTCTACAGCCCCATTCATTTTCAGACGATATGGAGAAGAATTATGGTGCTGAATTTTGAAATTATCACATAACTCTTTCATCATTTTGTTGTTCAGATTAGTCGCGTTGTCAGTGATTATCTTATTTGGCAAGCCATATCGACAAATAAATTCTCTGTTGATGAATTTGATAACAACACTTCTCGTCACATTGGCATAAGAAGCAGCTTCAACCCATTTTGTGAAATAATCAATAGCTACTAGGATAAATCGGTGTCCATTTGAAGCCTAAGGCTCGATGAGTCCAATAAAATCTATTCCCCACATTGAAAATGGCCATGGTAATGTTAGAACATTCAAAGAGGTGGATGGTACATGTACATTATCAGCATAGATTTGGCATTTATGACATTTCTTTACGTGACTAAAGCAATTGGATTCCATGGTCAACCAATAGTAGCCAGCCCTTAAGATTTTTCCTGCCATTGCATGCCCCTTTGCATGAGTTCCAAAAGAACCTTCGTGAACCTCTTGGATGATTTTCTCTACTTCTGCTTTATCCACACATCTGAGGAGAACCATATCATGATTTCTCTTATAAAGTACATCCCCATTTAAGAAGAAGTTCATTGACAACCTCCTTAAAACCCTTTTGTCGTTCTCTGAAATACCCAATGGATATTCCTTATTCTTTAACATATGATTTGATGTCATAAAACCACGGCTTTCCATCAAACTCTTCTTCTATTGATAAGCAATATGCAGGTTTATCTCTTTGTTGAATTTTTATGACTGGCACATCTTGATTAGTGGTTATTTTGAACATTGACGACAAAGTGGCCAAGGCGTCAGCTAATTGGTTTTCTTCTCGAGGGATATGGTGAAAAGTAATCTTCTCAAAGTGTTCTGTCAACTCTTTGATATCGGTGTGATATGGAATCAATTTGGGATCCCGCGTTTCCCACTCTCCTTTTGTCTGATGGATGACCAACAATGAGTCTCCATATACCTCAAGAAATTTTACATTTGACTCGATAGCTACTTTAATGCCCATAACACATGCTTCATATTCTGCAATATTGTTTGTACAATCAAAACACAACCTAGCTGTAAATGGAGTGAACTGGTTCTCAGGGGAAATCAAAATGGCTCCAATTCCATGCCCCAACGCATTAGAGGCACCATCAAATACCAACATCGTTTGTTGGGCCAAATACTCTGCTAGTGCGCTTCCTTTGATAGATTTTTGTGTAAGAACAGGTTTCTCAAAAATGTACTTAATTGGGTCCATTTTAGACACCAACCAAGTTCTATGATATATCATGTATTGCCTCAACCGACGAGCAGCCCATGCCAATGCGCAACATGTTCGTTCAAGCAGTGAATACCTTGTTTCACAACTGGTGAATTTTTTGCTCAAATAATAAATAGCATGTTCTTTCCTACCAGATTCGTCATGTTGTCCCAGTACACATCCCATTGACTCATCAAGTATTATTAAGTACATAATAAGCGGTTTCCAAGGAACAGGAGGTACTAAGACTGGAGGTTTGGATAAGTATTGCTTAATCTTTTCGAAAGCTTTTTGACAATTCTCATTCCATTCAACCTTTTGGTCTTTGCGCAGCAATTTGAAAATCGGCTCGCATGTAGCGGTGAGATGCGATATAAACCTCGCAATGTAATTCAATCTACCCAAAAAGCCGTAAACTTCTTTTTTCATGCGTGGAGCTGGCATTTCTTGTATTACTCTTACTTTATCTGGGTCCAATTCTATCCCTTTTTGACTAATGATAAACCCAAGTAATTTGCCTGATCTTACACCAAAAGTGCATTTAGTAGGGTTTAAAAGAAGTCATAACTTCCTTAGTCGCTCAAACAACTTTTGAAGGTTAACAACATGATCTTTTTCGGTCCGAGATTTTGCAATCATATCATCCACGTAAACCTCTATTTCCTTATGCATCATGTCATGAAACAAAGTTACCATTTCTCTTTGATAGATTGCCCCGACATTCTTCAATCCAAATGGCATCACTTTATAGCAGAAAGTCCCCCATTGTGTGATGAATGTAGTTTTCTCCATATCTTCGGAAGCCATCTTGATTTGATTGTACCCTGATAAACCATCCATGAAGGAGAAAAGGGAGTATTGAGCAGTGCTATCCACTAGGACATCAATATGAGGCAAAGGAAAATCGTCTTTAGGACTACATTTATTTAAATCCCGATAGTCAACACACATTTGAACCTTTCCATCCTTCTTTGGAACTGGTACAATATTAGCCATCCATTGAGGATATTTTTCTACTGCTAAGAAACCAACATCAAATTATTTTTTGACCTCTTCTCTAATTTCAAGTGACATATCAGGTCTCATCCTCCTCAATTTTTGTTTAATTGGAGCATATTCAGGCTTGAGTGGTAGCTTGTGTTCAACTATGTCTGTATCTAGCCCATGCATATCCTGATATGACCATGCAAAGACATCCACATAATAAAATAAAAGTTTAACCAACTTTTCTCGTTCACTTTCTTTCATAGACATACCAATTTTAACTTCTTTCTTATCATGTTCATTCCCTAAGTTGATCACCTCAACAAGTTCTTGATAGCGTTGGATTATCTTAGCTTCCTGTTCAATTAAGCTTTCTAGTTCTGGGGGAGGCTCACAGTCATCTTCACAATCCTCATCAGCGTGATTAATTAGACGTTCAAAATTACAAGAAAGGGTTCTAGCGCTGCCATTTTCAACATATTCATTTTCGATTTTGCATTGTTTAAATTAAGGAAAAAAAGAAAAGAAAAAAAAATATGAATAAGGATTGCCAAAAAAGAAAAGAGAAAGATAAAACTAGTTGGAGAATTCAAAAATGCATTTATTGATAATAAGTACGAAATTGAAATACATATGCCCTAGTTAATTATCCTTATAGCCTTGGGCATAGCAAAAGGAGTAAAAAAATACATAATTACTTTGAACATGAATTAACAAACACGGGAAACTCGAGGATCTTCCAATTGTTGAGACTGGTGTTTGGAGGACAAGGGTACACTAGCTTGAGGGTGTCATCAACAACATGATCCTCTTCCGTAACAGCCACTTGATGAGCATATATTATTTCAGCGCTTTGAAAAGTTTGGCGAATGTCACAAATAGGAATCTTCTGTGAATTCGGTATCCAGTTTTCTCATTTTCCGTTCACAACCTTTTCTTTATCATCTTGAGTAGGTACATATCCCAACTCGTACCTATTGTTCTTTTCTGGTGTTTCTATCAACTTCCCCAAATTAAAAAAAACTCCTCCTTCTAACATGGATTTGGTAGACTTCAATGATTTGGTAGATAGTTTTGGTTCTTTTAAACGACATTCTCCACTCATGAAGACGACATTGGCAATTTTTAATGCTTGAAAGGAAGTCTCTATGGCTTCCTCTGAGTTTTCAATATAGCCTGTAGAAGATAAATGACTTATTATCATATCTTGTTCCCCATATATTATTACCAGCTTAGTGTTCACTATAAACTTTAGCTTTTGATGGAGGGTGGATGTCACTGCTCTAGCAGCATGAATCCATGGTCTCCCTAAAAGACAACTGTACGCCCGTTTAATATCCATCACTTGGAAGGTTATCCCAAAGATATGGGGTCTGATTTGAATTGGCAGTTCAATCTCACCAACAACTTGTCTTCTAGATCCATCAAAAGCTTTCACCACCAAAGCACTAGGCTTCAAACAGGCTACCTCAACAAATAGTTTTGACAATGTTGATTTAGGCATGACATTTAATGATGAACCATTATCTACTAGCACTCGTGCAAGAATATGATCGTGACACCTCACCGAGATGCGCAGTGCTTTATTATGCTCTGTCCCTTCAGCTGGTAATTCATTATCACTAAAACTCAGGCAACTACTAGCAGTGATGTTATCGAAAACTCCATCAAACTGATCAACACTGATATCGTGAGTAACATGTTCTTCATTTAAAACTTTCATCAGTGCTCTTCTATGTGCTTCAGAGTTTAATAACAAGGAGAGAACTGATATCTTGGAAGGAGTTTGATTTAGCTGATCCACCACCTTATATTTACTTTGCTTGATAAACTTCAAAAATTCATTAGCTTCTTCTTCAGACACCGTCTTTTTACTAGTCTCTTGTCATTTTATGGAATGATACATATCTTCTTTCCCTTTTTCTCCATGAACCTCCTTTTTCCTAAGTTGTTCAGGAGTGTATACTCGAGCACTCCGAGTCATTCCACTAATCCCTGAGATGTTAGTGACATCAATTCCTTTAGGTTCACAACCATCACTTGGTTGATGATTGGCCAAGTGGGATGTGACTTTTAGGCCAGTTTTCGGTATTTAGTAAGTTAAAGGCCCAAAATATATTTTTGGAAATTGGATTAAAATTATTTGTCGAAGAATAATTTATTTAGGTTACGAAGAATATAATTCTGGGCAGTTTTGTTCAAAATATCTCAGGTTGCTGAAAACTTATCTGTCAATTGAGTTGCGACGAGAGTAGATATTTTTATCAAAATAGTTTGAGATGAGAGTGAAGTGATGGATGTGAAAGTTGTTAGATATTTATTGGTTTAGTTTTAATTATAATAAATATATATATATATGTATATATATTATAAGTAATATGTATGTATATAGTAAGTAATATATATATATATATATATATATAGAATGTAATATATATGAATATAGGGAAGCTAGAAAAGTAAAGGCAGAGAACGTAAACAGAGGAAACGAGAAATGCATTCTCCCCTTTGCGCGAACCCTTCCCTTCTCCTTCTTTTTCTTGCTTTGGCTTCAAGAAAACCAAGTGTGAGTGAAAGGAAAACATTCCCCTGCTGCTTGACTTCTTCCCTATGTCCTCTTTCTTCTTCTCGGATTCGAAAACGGTGTTAGGGATTTCAAAACCGTCAAACAGAATCTCCCACGTTTCATCTAGATCTAAGCTTCGTTTCGCGAAGGGATAGAAGGGAAAGTTGCTCACTACCACGCTACGGTTCTAGGGAACCAACTTTGGAAGCAACATCGCGAGCGGAGATTTTACCGGATTTACTCACGGTACCGTAATCGCACGTTAATGCTAACGTGAAGGTAAGGGCTCCTTCCAAACTTTTAGTTTGCATTTAGGGACTTACCTGTGGTTGTGTGGAAAAGAATTTTGTTAGGGTTAAAGTGTTGATTTGGGGAAAATGAATCTAATGCTTTTATGTTGTAAATCTTAGAGTTGGGTTTTGATGATATTGATGAGTGTTTTGTGGAAAATGAATTTAACTCATTTATGTATGATTTTGAAGAAATGAAATTTGAGATGTGTTTGGTTGGATTTTGTGGAGAAATGAATTGATGTGATTTGATGTGAATTGTGGATTGAATTTGTTAATATGTTTGAGTATGTTCTGTGTGGAATTTGAAAACCATTAGAGGTAAACGAGTATTAAGAATGGGGAATCTCTTAATATCTACGTTTACTTAATGTTGTCGTAAAAATCATTAGAGTTAAACGAGTATTAAGAATGGAGAATCTCTTAATATCTACGTTAACTTAATGTTGTCGTGGAAATCATTAGAGTTAAACGAGTATTAAAAACGGGGACTCTTTTAATATCTCTGTTTACTTAATGTTTGCAGTGAAAATCGTTAGAGTTAAACGAGTATTAGAAATGAGGGAATCTTTTAATATCTCTGTTTACTTAATGATTGTTGTGAAAATTTTTAGAGTTAAATGAGTATTAAAAATGGGGAATCTTTTAATATCTCCATTTTCTTAACGATTGTCATGGATGGAGTCAGAGTATGCTCATGGATTTCATTTTTTTTTTTTTGTAAATCGTGCAGACCCGTGATAGGTGGGACCTTGGTAAATAGTACTTTGGCCTGTGATAGGCGGTACATTTACGATTTAAGTTTTTGTAAATTGTGCAGACCCGTGATAGGTGGCACCTTGGTAAATAGTACTTAGGCATGTGATAGGCGGCACATTTACGATTTAAGGTTTTTTGTAAATTGTGCGGACCTGTGATAGGTGGCACCTTGGTAAATAGTACTTTGGCCTTTGATAGGCGGTACATTTACGATTTACGTTTCTTTTTAGTAAACCATGCATACCCATGATAGGTGGCACCTCGGTAAACGGTACTTGCCCGTGATAGGTATTACGTTTATGGTTTACGCTTTTTAGTAAATCATGTAGACCTGTGATAGGTGGCACCTCGGTAATTGGTACTTCGGCCCGCGGTAGGCGGTACAATTATGATTTACGGCCCTTCGAGGAGGGTTTTGGTTTGGAATTCCGAGTCCATGCCTTTTGGCATATATGCATTGCATTAGGGTGCTTGGCACACGAGTCTTGTTTGATTCAAGTTTGTGATTGAGTGTTTGAACTTTAGATGTCGTGGTAATTATGTAGAAATTGCTATGTGCTATGTATTGATATTATGTGTAAATGTGATTGATTGTAAAACTATTTCGAAACTCAAGTTTTCGTGGTAGTTGTGTTGAAATTGCTAAGTGTTATGTATTGATATTGTGTGTAAGTGTGATTGATTGTAAAACTATTTTGAAACTCAAGTGGTCGTGGTAATTGTGTTGAAATTGCTAAGTGTTATGTTTTGGAGTTGTGTGTGAATGTTATTGAGTTAGTTTATGTAGTTTTAGAAAAACATTCAGGGAAATCAATTCTGTGAAAAGCCATTTATCCAAACCGATTTTCCAATCGATTTGATTTGTTACAGGAGCTCAGCTATTTTGACAAAATCGATGTGCCAATCGATTTTTTAAATATGTTTCATAAAACCATTTAAGAAATCGATTGTTGTGTCTCCTGTTTTCTTGAATCTTGAAAAGATATTGAACTAATCGATTTGCCAATCGATTTGGCTATTATAGTAGCTCAGCTATTTGGACAAAATCGATTTGCCAATTGATTGGATTTGTTACAAGGGCTCAGCTATTCATTCAATCGATTACCTAATCGATTGATTTAAGCCCAGAGTACAGGTTTCACTAAAAACCTTCGAGAAATTGATTTCCCAATCGATTTGCTTAGTAGAAACTCTTATTCTGAGTTAGATAATCGATTTCTCAATTGATTCATCAATGGATTGGTAAATTGTTTATTACTTGATTGATTTAAAACTTTATTTGATTTCATTTTTACTTGGCAAGTAGTATATGAACTTTTAGCATATGGAAACCCTTTTAAAGTGCATGCTAAGTTGAAAGGTTATTTTGTGCATTTAAAAACTTAAATGTTATGTGTTAACTATTAATTTCGGTTGGTGACCCTTTAGAACTATTTTGGAAATCTGGGCTTTGCCATCAGATGAGAGCCAGGACAATCCTACCGGTTCGTACCCTGTGGATGGGAATGTAGATGGGAATGCCTGACTGGAGCTATGTTAGGAGGATCTTACGGGGCGCGTGGAGATCACTCAGGGTGTATAGTTTTTTTGTTTGTAGAATGAGCAGATTAGGTTGACATGGAGGGAACATATGTCTTTCTTTTGGATTGCGTTTATTTTAAATTGGAAGACTGTACCTGTACTAATATTGTCAGCATGACATGTTATGTTCGATGGATTCCATGTACCACTTTTTGATGTGTATATACTTTGGATTCATATTTCGAAAAACTATTCCGCTGCTTGTAAATTAAAATGACTTAAATATATATCCAAAGGTATTTCCTTATTTATTTCTTTGTTAAATGATTTTGTTTTAAAAAAAAAATACACCCTCGTTTTGAAAATCGGGGTGTAACATTGTGGTATCAGAGCATTGGTTTGGTTTTCTTTGGGGGCTGTGGAGCCTTTGGTTATAGATTGTAGGTCAACCTGTAGGTTGGGAGTTGTTATCTGATCATGCGTCGCGGTAATTGGTCTGAGTTGTCAGATCAGGGATAGTTATTATGTGTTGATATATTCGAAAGTTAGTTTTAGAATTGTTCAATGTAGCGTTAACACTCTTCTTGGGGTTGGTTTTGGGGAAACACTACCTCCAAGAAGGAACGATGTTGCAAGAATGAACGTTAGTAGGGATGATCAAATGGTTGAAGCTACAAATAACATGGATGTTTCTGTTGTTGCACAGACAACTGCAAAGACTCTGCGGGATCTGGAGAACAGGGAAAGAGAGATATGTGCTATTGAGTCAAGAGGATTGAAAGATTTTCGTCGTTACCATCCTCCAAAGTTCAAGGGTGATGAGCACTAAGAAAAAAGCTGATTAATGGATTTAAGAAATGGAAAAGATCTTCGAGATGACGGATTGTCAGGCAGAGTTGAAGCAAATCATGACGACATGGAATTTATGAAATGGTTCCAAGGACACATAAGCTATGGGTTGGTGTTAACTCGAAGATGATGAGTATGGATGGATTAACATTAGACTAATAAGGGATCTCAAGTAAAGATCTAAGTGGAGGACTTTTGTTAAGAAAAGTATTAGATGTTTTCCTGGTGGATTTCAGGATGAAACTTGATGAAGTTTGACAACTGTCAAAGAGATGTGAACATCATGGAATTGTTGAGAAGATGAGGCTTCCATTTGGAATAGCATTTGGTGCTTAGGTGTCAATGAAAGAGACTGGTATTGAGGTTAAGGGAGCGCTGCACTTTAGGAGTAAATACTCCTTTGGTTAGATAAAATACGCTTTGAGGAATAGTTCATACCTTGAGGGATAAAGTCGAGCATTCGAGTTAGACTAGATTTGCAACTTGGATTATTAAGTATAAATCTCATGACGAGTATAGGAGTGAGACTATATATTTTGTTGATAAGTGACAAATCTCTTTGTGGTTTAGGAGATAGTAAGTATGGATAGTGATATTGGATGAGTCTATAGACACGTAAATGTGAATTTGAGCGGTGTTCGGAAAAACATAATGAGTTAAGCCTTGATGAATTAAACTCTATGTTACCATTAAGTGGAATTTGAAGTATCGAGTACGAGAATACTTCGAGATTGTGGTAAGTTAAGTTTTGAGAGTCTATTAAAGGATGGAAAATACTAAGAGGATGTTAATATTTTGATAGGTCGGAAGGATTATTTGAGATTTGATTTGGGACCCTAAGATGGTTGATATTTTTAGTTGATGATTTAAAATCCACAAGGTTGGATGGAGGACCAAGTAATGCTAAAAAACTTTCATAATCGAAGGAGTTGAGGCAGGCAAGTGATAAATAATTCATGTTAAGGATGGAAGTGTTTGGAGATTTTGAGGATCAAATTTTAGAATCCTATTAAATAATAGGAAGTGAAAAAGAAGAGATGTAACGAATGATTTATGATTTAGTTGTTGGTCTTGGGAAATCAAGCGTTGAGATTTAAACTAAGTGTTTTAGTGACTAGATGAACAATGAAAGGTATGTGGGTTTTTGAGATATTTTACTGCAAATTTTATGAGAATGAAGTTATAGATAATTATTTCTTAGGAAATGCTTGTGAGGAACGTTTGAGAAATAATTCTTTAGGACGTTCGATTGTTAGGATTCTTCAGTTTGTATCTCGATGAAGGTTGAGAAGGAATAAGAATCCAGTGAGTGAACCAAATATTGGAAAATGTGCTAAGAAATTTGTTGGAGCAGCACAGAGATGTAGCATATGACAATCAAAGATTCGAGAAAGGAATAATCTCAACTATAATTCAGACATTATTATTATAAAGATATGCCAACGATATAAAGGCATTACTTAAGCGCATGTCATGGGAGTTGTTATTGTGTTCGTCAATCAGAGTTAAACATTTGTTTGATAGGAAACAATGGAACATGAAATGGAAAAGTGATGGAGTGAATACAATGCATTTGACCTGTCATAATGAAAGGATAATCATCAAGTTGCAAATTGTAACACCCCGTTTTTCAAAGCGAGGGTATATTTTTTTTTTCAAAAGAAATTAAAATAAAACAGAGAAAATAAATAAGGAAACACCTTTGGGTAAATAATTAAGTCATAATAATTTACAAGCAGCGGAATAGTTTTTCGAAACATGAGTCCATAATATTTACACATCAAAAGGTGGTACAGTCTTCCACTTTGAAATAAACACAATTCAAAATAAAGACATATGTTCCCTCTATGTCAACCTAATCTGATCATTCTACAAAAACTATACACCCTGAGTGATCTCCACGCGCCCCGTAAGATCCTCCTAACGTAGCTCCAGTCAAGCATTCCCATCTACATTGCCATCCGTAAGGTACGAACAGGTAGGATTGTCCTGACTCTCATCTGAGGGCAAAGCCCAGATTTCCACAATAGTTGTAAAGGGTCACCAACCGAAATTAACAGTTTACACATAACATTTAAGTTTTTAAATGCACAAAATACCTTTTCAACTTAGCATGCACCTTAAAAGGGTTTCCATGTGCTAAAAATTCATAAACAAGGTTGAAAAATGAAGTTTTTAACAAAACAACACTGCTGTATTCGAATACAACATCTTTGTATTCGAATACAAGGCTATTTCAGCATTCAGCAGCAAAACAACATGTCTGTATTCGACTACACAACAAGTCAGTGGCAAAACCGCATGTTTGTATTCGACTACAACAGTCTGTATTCGACTAGACAGCAAGTCAGTGGAAAAACAGGATGTCTGTATTCGAATACAGCCTGCTGTATTCGAATACACATCAGACAACATCAGAAAAACAGCAAAATTCAGCATTTTTAAGCTTTTCAAAAGGTTTCGAAATCAATCAAGCCTTACCCACAAATCCAAACAATCAAACTTAGCAATTATAACGCAATCACCACGACATCTTGAGTTTCGAAACAGTTTTGCAATCAATCACACTTACACAAACTCCAAAACAAATCACTTAGCGATTATAACACAATTACCACGACATTTTAAGTTTCGAAATGGTTTTGCAACCAAACACACTATCACACAATTCCAAAACATAACACTTAGTAAAATCACACAATCACAATGACATCTCAAGTTCAAACACTCAATCATAAACTTGAATCAACACACACCGCTTAACGGTTACAACGCAATACCCACACAAACAAGATGAACCAACAAATCACATGGCATCACCTTGACTCGACAATCCAAACACGGACAAGATGAACCAACAAATCACATGGCATCACCTTGACTCGACAATCCAAACACGGACAAGATGAACCAACAAATCACATGGCATCACCTTGACTCGACAATCCCAACGCAGACAAGATGAACCAACAAATCACATGGCATCACCTTGGCGCGACAATCCCAACACGGACAAGATGAACCAACAAATCACATGGCATCACCTTGACTCGACAATCCAAACACGGACAAGATGAACCAACAAATCACATGGCATCACCTTGACTCGACAATCCCAACGCAGACAAGATGAACCAACAAATCACATGGCATCACCTTGGCGCGGCAATCCCAACACGGACAAGATGAACCAACAAATCACATGGCATCACCTTGACTCGACAATCCAAACACGGACAAGATGAACCAACAAATCACATGGCATCACCTTGACTCGACAATCCCAACGCAGACAAGATGAACCAACAAATCACATGGCATCACCTTGGTGCGACAATCCCAACACAGACAAAACTCAAACATATTCACAAATTTATTCCACAATTCACGCCAAAACACAACAATTCATTTCTCCACAAAATCATTTTCACGACGACATTAAGTAAACGCAGATATTAAGAGATTCCCCATTCTTAATACTCATTTAACTTAACGATTTTCACAACAGACATTAAGCAAACATAAATATTAAGAGATTCCCCATTCTTAATACTCTTTTAACTTAAACGATTTTCCAAAACAAACATTAAGTAAACGAGGCATTAAGAGATTCCCCATTCTTAATTCTCATTTAACTTAAACGATTTTCCACAACAAACATTAAGTAAACGAGACATTAAGAGATTCCCCATTCTTAATTCTCATTTAACTTAAACGATTTTCCAAAACAAACATTAAGTAAACGAGACATTAAGAGATTCCCCATTCTTAATTCTCATTTAACTTAAACGATTTTCACAAACTCACATTAAGTAAACAAGACATTAAGAGATTCCCCATTCTTAATACTCGTTTAACTTAATGGTTTTCAAATTCCACGCAAAACAAACTCAAACGTACTTTCACATTCAATCCATAACTCACACAAAATCATTTTTCCACACAAACTACACATAACACATCTCAAACATGTTATCCAACTCAATCCAAATCCATCAACGATTCACACCAAATCACATCAATCAACAACCATCAAGTAAGAACACGCCAAGTACGACGACACAAATTAACACAATCCATCACTCACACACAACAAGTTTCATATACTCGAAATCATACATAAATGAGTTTAAATTCATTCTCCACGAAACACTCATCAATATAACCAAAACCTAACTCTAAAGTTTTACCCATAAAGCCTTAGATTCCGTTTTTCCCAAATCAATACTCCAACCCTAACAAAATTCGTTTCCACACAACCACATATAAGGCCCTAAATGCAAACTAAAAGTTTGGAAGGAGCCCTTACCTTCACGTTAGCTGTAACGTGCGATTACAGTACCGCGAGCAAATCCGGTAAAATCTCCGCTCGCAACGCCGCTTCCAAAGTTGGTCCCCTAGCACCGTAGCGTGGTAGTGAGCAACTTTCCGTTCTATCTCTTCGCGAAACGAAGCTTAGATCTAGGTGAAACGGGGAGGTTTGTGTTTGAATCCCTAATACCGTTTTTCTTCGTTTTCGAAACAACGGGGAAGTATGAAGCTGAGAAAACCTTGTTCTATCACCCACTAATCCTAGGGTTTCTATTCTTGAGGAAAAAGGGAGCCACGAAAATGGAAGAAGGGAGAAGGAAGAAAGAAGAAGAAAGCTTGAGCACGAGGCAGGGGGGTTCTCTTCCTCTGTTTCGTTTCCTTTTTCCCTTTCTAACATATATACATATATATTACTTATAATAATAATATATAATATATATATATATATATATATATATAAAAAATATATATATAATAATTAAACCTAAACAAATAAATATCTAACAACTCTCACATCCATTACTTCACTCACATCTCAAACTATTTTGATAAAAATATCTACTCTCGTCGCAACTCAATTGTCAAATACAATTTTCAACAACATGAGATATTTTGAACAAAACTGCCCATAATTAAATCCTTCGTAACGGAAGTAAATTATTTCCCGACAAATAATTTTAATCCAATTTCTAAAAATATATTTTTGGCATTTAACTCACTCAATACCAAAAACTGGGCTAAGAGTCTAAGAAATTCTACACAAAATACCCTAAAATTGTATAACTTAGGATTTAAAATTACGGGTCTTACATTACTACCCCCCTTAAATTAGTTTCGTCCTCGAAACTTAAAGTACGAGTAACAATCCACACTAGGTTTGTACCCGAATTCAACATACCAGTCATAACTTGTTTCACCCGGCCTTTTCAAAAAAAAAAGTGTTGCTTACCCCGTTTCATAGGGTGATTAATAACTCTGCACCCATTCATAGTCGATAAGGCTCGTCCGTTCCATTCAACATGGTTTTGTCTACTATCGACAAGAGATTAAGGATGATCAGTCCCTCAATTTGTCAATAAATAGCCAACAACCATGATAGTGGCTTAGACTATCTTAACCGAACAGTAGTAGCGCTCCTTGCAACTTACAACTGAGGTTATCTTAATGTACAAGCAGTCAACAATCTTCTCAAAGTCCATTGAGTTTCCCTTATTTTCCTATAACTTTGATCCTATCGACGAAGTAAAATATCCCATACCTATGTCACGTAGTCTCATTTGCATCCACTTGGTACGAAACATCCATTTGGTACCGTACTAAAACACTTAGAATGACCCCAACACACTGAGCACAGGAGAATCACTATATCCGAGGACTCCTAAATTCCTCCCTTGTTCACAAATCCTCGATTTTTCTTAAGTCGTACAACTACGTCAAACTGTAGTATTCTTATCACTAGGTTATTCCAGCTATAAATTTAATAATTCCATCCCCACGTATGCTTGGTGGTCAAAGCTTCCTCAAATATTTTCGAAATCATGCCAAAGACTATACCACTTGGGACACCCAAACTTCCTTTTTGTTTAGTACTTCATTTCTAGAGTCACGTTTTCCATTAAGATCCAACTTGAATTTAATTCACAGATCAAGGTCTACATATGTCTCATGCATGACACCTCAAATTCACGCCTCACTAGAAAATTTCCTACATACTTCGCAATTATGCACAACTCAAAATATCTCAGGTTGCTGAAAATTGTATCTGTCAAATGAGTTGCGACGAGAGTAGATATTTTTATCAAAATAGTTTGAGATGAGAGTGAAGTGATGGATGTGAGAATTGTTAGGTATTTATTGGTTTAGTTTTAATTAATATATATATATATATATATATATACATATATATATATATATATATGTATATAGTAAGTAATATATATGTATATAGCAAGTAATATATATATAAATAGAATGTAATATATATGTATATAGGGAAGCTAGAAAAGGAAAGGCAGAAAACGTAAACAGAGGAAACGAGAAATGCATCCTCCCCTTTGCGCGAACCCTTCCCTTCTCCTTCTTTTTCTTGCTTTGGCTTCAAGAAAACCAAGTGTGAGTGAAAGGAAAACATTCCCCTGCTGCTTGACTTCTTCCCTATGTCCTCTTTCTTCTTCTCGGATTCGAAAACGGTGTTAGGGATTTCAAAACTGTCAAACACAATCTCCCATGTTTCATCTAGATCTAAGCTTCATTTCACTATGGGATAGAAGGGAAAGTTGCTCACTACCACGCTACGGTGCTAGGGAACCAACTTTGGAAGCGATGTCGCGAGCGGAGATTTTACCGGATTTACTCGCGGTACCGTAATCGCACATTAAAGCTAACGTGAAGGTAAGGGCTCCTTCCAAACTTTTAGTTTGCATTTAGGGACTTACCTGTGGTTCTGTGGAAAAGAATTTTGTTAGGGTTAAAGTGTTGATTTGGGGAAAATGAATCTAATGCTTTTATGGGTAAAATCTTAAAGTTGGGTTTTGATGATATTGATGAGTGTTTTGTGGAAAATGAATTTAACTCATTTATGTATGATTTTGAAGAAATGAAATTTGAGATGTGTTTGGTTGGATTTTGTGGAGAAATGAATTGATGTGATTTGATGTGAATTGTGGATTGAATTTGTTAATATGTTTGAGTATGTTCTGTGTGCAATTTGAAAACCATAAGAGTTAAACGAATTAAGAATGGGGAATCTCTTAATATCTACATTTACTTAATGTTGTCGTGAAAATCATTAGAGTTAAACGAGTATTAAGAAATGGGAATCTCTTAATATCTATGTTTACTTAATGTTGTCGTGGAAATCATTAGAGTTAAACGAGTATTAAAAATGAGGAATCTTTTAATATCTCTGTTTACTTAATGTTTGCAGTGAAAATCGTTAGAGTTAAACGAGTATTAGAAATGGGGAATCTTTTAATATCTTTGTTTACTTAACGATTGTTGTGAAAATTGTTAGAGTTAAATGAGTATTAAAAATGGGGAATCTTTTAATATCTGCATTTGCTTAACTTTTGTATTGGATGGAGTCAGAGTATGCTCATGCATTTAATTTTTTTTTTGTAAATCGTGCAGACCCGTGATAGGTGGCATCTTGGTAAATAGTACTTTGGCATGTGATAGGCGGTACATTTACGATTTACAGTTTTGTAAATTGTGCAGACCCGTGATAGATGGCACCTTGGTAAATAGTACTTTGGCGTGTGATAGGCGGTACATTTACGATTTACGGTTTTTTGTAAATTGTGCAGACCCGTGATAGGTGGCACCTTGGTAAATAGTACTTTGGCCTGTGATAGGCTGTACATTTACGATTTACGTTTCTTTTTAGTAAACCGTGCAGACCCGTGATAGGTGGCACCTCGGTAAATGGTACTGGCCCGTGATAGGCAGTACGTTTATGGTTTACGCTTTTTAGTAAATCGTGCAGACCCGTGATAGGTGGCACCTCGATAATTGGTACTTTGGCCCGCGATAGGCGGTACAATTATGATTTACTTGCCTTCGAGGAGGGTTTTGGTTTAGAATTCCTAGTCCATGCATTTTGGCATATACACATTGCATTAGGGTGCTTGGCACACGAGTCGTGTTTGATTCAAGTTTATGATTGAGTGTTTGAACTTGAGATGTCGTGGTAGTTGTGTTGAAATTGCTAAGTGCTATGTATTGATATTGTGTGTAAATGTGATTGATTGTAAAACTATTTCGAAACTCAAGTTATCGTGGTAGTTGTGTTGAAATTGCTAACTGTAATGTATTGATATTGTGTGTAAGTGTGATTGATTGTAAAACTATTTCGAAACACAAGTTGTCGTGGTAATTGTGTTGAAATTGCTAAGTGTTATGTTTTGGAGTTGTGTGTGAATGTGATTGAGTTAGTTTATGTAGTTTTAGAAAAACATTCAGGGAAATTGATTCCCAAATCGATTCTGTGAAAAGCCATTTATCCAAACCGATTTGCCAATCGATTTGATTTGTTAAAAGAGCTCAGCTATTTTGACAAAATCGATGTGCCAATCGATTTTGAAAATATGTTTCATAAAACCATTTAAGAAATCGATTTCCCAATCGATTGTTGTGTCTCCTGTTTTCTTGAATCTTGAAAAGATATAGAACAAATCGATTTGGCTATTACAGTAGCTCAGCTATTTGGACAAAATCGATTTGCCAATCGATTGGATTTGTTGCAGGGGATCAGCTATTCATTCAATCGATTGCCCAATCGATTGATTTAAGCCCATAGTATAGGTGTCACTAAAAACCTTCGAGAAATCGATTTCCCAATCGATTTGCTTAGTAGAAACTCTTATTCTGAGTTAGATAATCAATTGCTCAATTGATTCATCAATGGATTGGTCAGTTGTTTATTACTTGATTGATTTAAAACTTTATTTGATTTCATTTTTACTTGGCAAGTAGTATATGAACTTTTAGCATATGGAAAACCCTTTTAAGGTGCATGCTAAGTTGAAAGGTTATTTTGTGCATTTAAAAACTTAAATGTTATGTGTTAACTGTTAATTTCGGTTGGTGACCCTTTACAACTATTGTGGAAATCTGGGCTTTTCCATCAGATGAGAGCCAGGACAATCCTATCGGTTCTTACCCTGTGGATGGGAATGCCTGACTGGAGCTATGTTAGAAGGATCTTACGGGGCGCGTGGAGATCACTCAGGGTGTATAGTTTTTTTGTTTGTAGAAAGATCAGATTAGGTTGACATGGAGGGAACAAATGTCTTTCTTTTGGATTGCGTTTATTTTAAATTGGAAGACTGTACCTGTACTAATATTGTCAGCATGACATGTTATGTTCCATGGATTCCATGTACCACTTTTTGATGTGTAAATACTTTGGATTCATATTTCAAAAAACTATTCTGCTGCTTGTAAATTATAATGACTTAAATATTTATCCAAAGGTATTTCCTTATTTATTTCTTTGTTAAATGATTTTGTTTAAAAAAAAAAATACACCATCGTTTTGAAAATTGGGGTGTAACAATTTCATTGGTCTTATGACTACCATTGAATTTTGAAGTAAATGGGGCAACAATTGGCTATACGTGATGGGAATTGGATCAAAACGGGTTATCCTTTTTTCTCGATTGACAAGTGGTCTGTAGTGATTTGAGATTGGTTTCTGGTTCCATTGATTTTGTGGGGCAAATGTGGTAGGTGGTGGTTGATAAAAAGGCGGTCTGGAACGGTGATATTGAGGGTATGAAACTTGTGTGGTTGCGGCCACATATGGATAAGGGATGTAAGGAGTTTGTGGTATCGGAGGCTGGAAATTTGGGGGTCGATAAGAATTGATGGGTGGAAAATAGGAGACTCTAGGGTTTACCATTACAGCATTGGCATCCCCCTCTCTCTTTTTTGTGAATGTCGGTTGGGGTCGTTTCACGCTAGTTGCTGCACAAACGATATTGCCACTCCTGATCCCACTTTCTATCCTTTCTCCTATCATGACAAGGTGAGAATAGTTTGACGATATACTCCCAATCATCTTGTCGTAAAAAGGCGACTGGAGAGTATCCATAAACATACCCACCATTTCTCTTTCAGATAATGGAGGTTCTACTTGTGATGCCATTTCCCTCCACCGTTGTACGTATTCTTTGAAAGCTTCGTTGTCCTTTTTCAATGAATTTTGCAATTGCATCCTATCAGGGGCCATGTCAACGTTGTACTTGTATTGCTTCAAAAAGGCATCAACTAGGTCTTTCCATGAGCGAATTTGATTTAGCTCAAGATGCATATACCTACTTAACGATGCCCCACTCAAACTGTCTTGGAAAAAGTGAATGAGAAGTTTATCGTTATGAGCATGAGATGCCATTTTTCTGCAATACATAGTTAGATGATTTTTAGGACATGTGTTGCCCTTGTATTTTTCAAAGTCAGGAACCTTGAATTTGCGAGGGATAGTCACATAAGGATCCAGGCACATATCGAAAGCTTCAGGGCCATAAACATTATACCCTTCAGTTGCTTTTATTCTCTCTTCCAAGACATGGAATTTTTCCTTTGATTGTGTATCATCCCCAATGTGAGGTTGATGCCAATTCCTAATAGAATCGAAATTGGGTACTTGTGGTGCAATATATGGAGTATTTTCCGAGGGTAGAGTGTTTTGGGGTAGTAGATATCCAAGAGGAGATGGAGCTTGTGATTGGTTTGGGTTTTGGGGGTTAATAGTTAAGTGGTGTGGGTTGTTTTCCATGGGGTTGACAACTAAAGGTGGAGTATAACGGGTGGAAGACCGTATATAGGAAATTTCATAGTTGTTGTACGAGGTTGTTGGGTAGTCGGTGTAAAGCCTGGTGGGTGAAAATGTGTGGTTTGTTGTTCTTCAATTACAGCTAGAGGATTCTCATCTATATTCCCCTTCTTTGACAAAGCCTGTATAGCTTCTAAGATTTGATCAACCTTGTCCTTCAATTGGTTGACATCCATTCTCATCACCTCTTGATTTTGCTCAAGTTCTTCCATGATCTTTGAGTTTGCACGAGTCCGATAAGGATGTCGGGGAAACTACTTTATTGATTTTTTCTGTGTTTTTTTTAAACAATAAAAAATTTATGAGTATGTATTAAACATGAATGGAATGCAATTATTATCTTCTTTTTTATTTGGATGTTGGGAAATCATAAATCTGACGTAAATTTTAATAAATTGAATTATTAGTAAAGAAGAAATATGGGAATCGGTAAACAAAACAACAAATCCTTCATTGATGAGAAAAAAGTACATTGCATTTAAATTAAAAACTACATCGAGTATGGTATTTCAATCATCTCTTTCAATAGGACAATCAATCCACTCCTCCAATTCTTCTACCAAATGTTTGCAATATTCAACGAACTTGTAGACTTTGATTGGAGTATTGAGTGGGTGCATGATTGCATCAATCATTCTTAAGTGTTTTGGAATTTTTATGATTGCCTGATTAGCTAGCATTGCCAATTTTGAAAATAAATCTTTCCAATGTTTTCCTTTATCTTCCAACTCTTTATAAATCTCTTGATTCTTCAATTGTCCAAGCAATTCCATGAAACGCTCCTCCCAATACATGGTTTCATCCTTCAAGTCATTATAGATCTTTTCTTGATAATCAATGTAATTCTTCAACTCACTAGAAGTTTCCATTTCTGTTTTTAGTGCATCTTGGTGTTTTGAGAGTAATTCTTCAATTTCTTCCTTCTGTTGCCTCTCATTCCTTATTTGACTCTCGTATTTAGCTACCATTTCTTTCAGTTGTTTCTTTAAATCTTCAAACTCTTTTTTTATCTTCTTCTCAGAGCTTGCTGATTTTGTCCAGAACTGCTTCCACATATAGGCTTCTTCGATAGTTGCATCCTTTTCTTCCTTTCGCACATCTATCGCTTCATTTGCACCTCTCAAACAATCTTGTATGTCAAGTTTATTTTCTTTTTCAATTTTCAACCTCTTGTTGCTTCTTTCAATAAAGTAACTTTTACATGTGTTTTCTGATCGTAAATTCTCATTTTCTTGAGAGACTTTTTCTAACTTTGCTTGTAGCTCTTTTTTATCCTCTTCAGATTTTAACAATGATGCTTTGAGCTCTTCTATTTCCTCCTTTGTAACAAAGTCAGGATCAGACATTTCCTGATCATTTGAGGGTGTATTGTGGAAAGGCAACTTAATTTCTTGGACTCTCTTCTTTACCCGTTGTTGATCAACTTGATTTTTTGATATTATTGACAAACATACATCATGTGATAAATCTAACATTTTAAACTCGGAAAAATTCCAGGAACAACAACTCAACCCTACAAACTTGAGACAATAGCTTGGAACTCAAGGAATCAACGAAAGTTGGAAGATTCACTAAGCAAATCGATTAGTCAAATCGATTTTGTAATAGGGTTGTATGAAAATGTGAAATATGTGATTAAGCAATCGATTAGGCAAATCGACTAGCACATTTACTGAAAATCAATTGTGCAAGTCAGTAGCATGCCGTTTTGCAAGCTAATCGATTTGGCAAATCGATTGTTTCAATTACGAGATTATTCTGATTGTTTAAATCGATTGACACAATCGATTGTTTTGATCTCGTTGCTGGAACAAAACATCCTTAATCGATTATGCAAATCGATTCAAATATGAACTGTTATTCAATTCTGAAGAATGCATTAAAATAATCGATTAGGTAAATCGATTAGTTTGTGTAGTTTCAAGATTCAAGAAAAACAAGATTCGCGAAATCGATTTGGTAAATCGATTGAGCATGCTTTTTTACATTAATGAATCGATTGGGCAAATCGATTCATCTGTTGTTTTTCCAGAAACTATATAAACTATTTTCAATTACTTCTTCTCACACATTACTCACAATTCAGAATATACAATACAACACACTGATAGAACTTTCTGATATTTCTTTCTCACATTGAAATAACTTTGAACATTGCTTTTTCAAACATGAACATTCATCATTCATGATCAACAAAAGACTGAAAAAGATTGCTTGAGAAAGAACATTAGAGAAGAAGACTGCTGAAGAAATTTTGTATATTTCTGTTTAGTTTTTCTGTAACAAATTTCTGTAATCAAATAAGGTTGAGAAATCCAGTTGAAATTGGTAGTGATCTTCTGTGTTGAGGGGTCTCATCAAGAAGACACTGGACTAAGATCTTGGAAGAGTTTGGAGATAAACTCTAGGATTCAGTGAGATAAAGATAGAATAGGGAGAATAGTTTAAGATTGATAGGCGAGGAGCTGGAACATCTGTAAACTTACTCTGCGAGATTCTATTGGAAAAGGCTAAGATCGGATTTGATCTTAGGACTGGACGTAGGTCGTCTAACAGACGGCTGAACCAGTATAAAAATTGTTGTATACAATTTTCCTAACCTTATCACTTTTATTTCTGCATTGCTTATTTGATTAATCTTGATTGCATGCAATTGTGAAATTTCTGTATTAATTGACATTGTATGAATTGTTAATTTGGCATGCTTGTATCTTGATCAATTTGTTGAACAATTGTTGTATCTGCTGCACTCTCTATTTGACAATACTTGCTATTGTTAATCTTTCTTTAGGATTGATATTTGGGACCGTGGTTAATCTTTCGTTTAATATTGTTTGATGTTTGTAAAACTGTTTAGCATATTGTTAGAAAAAGTGTTATTCTTCATATATTCTGCTAAACTGAGGTATTACTCCCCATAAATTGGCATCAAGAGCCTACTTTTTTTTAGAGTAACTCTCATAAAAAGATATTGACCTCAGAATTCCTAGGAGAGGGTGCTTCATTGGCTAGGCCCCCTGCCTTTAACGGGGCCGCCTATATGTACTAGAAACATCGTATGTTGATTTTCCTAGAAGCAGCTAGCATAGACATATTAGATGTTGTTTTAGAAGGACCTTATGTGCCAAAAATTGCAGGAACTGATAATTCTTTCATTCCTAAACCCAGAGCTGACTGGTCTGATGATGACAAGAAGAAGGTAGGTTATAATGCTAAGGCTAAGAATATAATAACCTCTGCATTATCTGCTGATGAGTTTTTCAGGGTCTCAAACTGCAAGACTGCAAAGGAGATGTGGGACACTCTTCAACAGACACGTGAAGGAACCACTGATGTGAAAAGGGCTCGAGTAAATACATTGATGCATGAATACGAGCTTTTCAACATGAAGAAAGAGGAATCAGTCAATGACATGCAAACCAGATTCACATACATTGTCAACAACTTGAATGCACTTGGAAAAGAAATTGACAATGAACAACATATTAGCAAAGTCATGCGATGCCTAACTAGAGAATGGCAACCAAAAATTACTGCCATTGCAGAATCTAAGGATCTTGGAAGTATGGCGATAGCTACACTGTTTGGTAAACTGAGGGGCATGAAATGGAATTGCACAGACTCAATGAGGCTGAAGAAACTGACAGAAAAAGGAAAGGGCTGTCATTGAAAGTCCAAGCACACCAATCAAAGGCTGGACAAGAAAGCTGCTCGGATGAGTCTAGCAGTGAAACTGATGAAGAATTAGAGGTTGGGTTACTTGTTAAAAAGTTCAAAAAGTTTCTGAAAAAGAAAGACAACAAGTTTAGAAAACCATCAAGTTCTAAGACAAATGTCACCAAGACAATAACCTGTTATGAGTGTGGAAAAACAGGCAACATAAAGTCTGAGTGTTACAAGTTGCAAAACAAAAATAGAACTGCAAAGAACAAAGGCAAGGAACCAGCTCCAAAATCCAGAAAAGCTTATGTTGCATGGAACGATAATGACAACGAATCCTCTTCATCTTCCGAAGAAGAACAAGCAAATCTATGTCTTATGGCTAAAACAGACTCAAATTCGGAAAGTGAGGTAAGTTCATCTAATCATTCATATGATGAGTTACAAAATGCATTTTGTGAATTACATGATGAGTATGTTAGTACTATTAAACAGTTGATTAGTACTAAGAAGTTATTGGAAGAGAAATGCATGTTGTATGATGAGATTAAACTTGAGCATGAGTCCCTCAAGGATATAAATGAAAATCTGAAAAATGAAACTCATGCATTGCATAGTGATCTAGAGAAGTTTAATAGTAGTAAAAACCAGTTAGACATGCTTCTTGGTAATCAAAGGAATTTCAATGAGAAATCTGGACTAGGCTATAAACCAAATATGCATGTTAAACAGAATCACAATAAACATGGAATTGGATATAGGAATGTTAAACATAACCAGAAGCATGGTAGATCTAGTCATATGCATAGTGTCTTTATTAAACCAAAACAATATGCGTCCTTTGTTGTCACATGCCATTTCTGTTGTAGAAAAGGAAATTTCGTTTACAATTGCAAATTTAAAAAACTTGCCAACAGAGGGTGTAAACAAATTTGGAAGGTCAAGACACCAAAGTTTGATACTGACCCCCCAGGACCCAATTTATAATGGGTACCTAAAACTAAATTCTGATTTTGTTGCAGGTATGCTTGAGATCCACTAGGCACCAATGGTACCTTGATAGTGGGTGCTCAAAGCATATGATAGGGGACAAGTCAATGTTCCTGTCCCTAAGCCTAAAAGATGGAGGTTTTGTCAAGTATGGTGACAATAATAAGGGTAAGATCTGTGGTGTTGGTGACATAGGCAGTGAATCAACTGCTATCATCAAAAACGTCTTATACGTGGAAGGGTTAAAACACAACCTTCTAAGTATAAGTCAGCTTTGTGACAATGGTTTCCAAGTAAACTTTTCACCACATTCTTGCTTAATTGAGAATAAGGATGATAAAGGTATCAAACTGGTTGGTGATAGAGTTAACAACATTTACATGCTAGATTTAAATACTTTGCCTGCTAGTACTGTTTGTTGTTTATTATCAAATGCTGATGAAAACTGGTTATGGCATAAACGTGTTGCGCATATTCATATGGATCACTTGAATAGACTTGTTAGCAAAAAGTTGGTTATAGGTCTTCCCAATAGAAAGATTACTAAGGATAGATTGTGTGATTCTTGTGAAAGAAGTAAACTTGTCAAATCTTCGCTTCCCCCAATAGACATGGTCAAAACCAATAGGGTTTTGCAACTGATTCACATGGACCTTTTTGGTCCATCCCAAGTGAGAAGTTTTGGAGGTAAGCTGTATGGTTTCGTGTTAATTGATGACTATTCTAGATTCACCAGGACTTTCTTTCGACTCATAAATGTGACGGTTTTTCCGTTTTCAAAAAGTTTGCAAAATTGGTGCAAAATGAATCTAGTCCGAAAATAATGTCCATCAAAAGTGATCATGGAGGTGAATTCCAAAATGATTCTTTTGATACTTACTGTGAACAGAATGGTATTCATCATATGTATTCAGCCCCTAGGACACCACAACAAAATGGTGTAGTGGAGAGCAAAAATAGGTCTTTAGAGGAATTAGCTTGGACTATGCTTAAAGACTCAAATATTCCCAAGTATTTCTGTGCTGATGCAATTAACACCACCACACATGTTGTCAACAGGGTTTTAATTAGGCCAATTCTTAGGAAAACTCCCTATGAGTTGTACAAGGGTAGAAAGCCTAATATTTCTTACTTTAGAGTCTTTGGTTGTAAGTGCTTTGTTTTAAAAAATGGCAAAGAACACCTAGGTAAGCAGATGAGGGTATCTTTCTAGGTTATTCCCAAACTAGCAAAGCCTATAGAATCTACAACAAAAGAACATAAACCATAGAAGAGTTAGTTCATGTAAAGTTTGATGAACTTTTAAAGGAAAACTTGAACAACACTCCTTCTATGGTTGATGCTTCTTTAGATGATGTTGTAGAATCTGAACCAATAGAACCAAAGGAAACTGCCCCTCCAACCAACAGTGACTGTGTTGAACCAATTAGGGTAGAGGAGTTACCTAGGGAGTGGAAGTTTAATAGAAACCATCCCATAAATAACATCATAGGGGACATCACTAAAGGAGTGGCAACAAGGAGGAACCTTAGACATTTCTGTAACCTTACAGCCTTTGTATCTCAGATTGAACCCAAGAACATTAAGGAGGCCTTACTAGATAGTGAGTGGATACTTGCTATGCAAGAGGAGTTGAACCAATTTGAGAGAAACAAGGTCTAGATTCTAGTACCTAAACCAGAAAATAAGCACATCATAGGAACAAGATGGGTGTTTAGGAACAAATTAGATGAGAATGGAGTCATCACTAGAAACAAAGCTAAATTAGTGGCCAAGGGTTACAATCAGGAGGAAGGAATAGATTTTGATGAAACCTATGCCCCTGTAGCTAGGTTAGAAGCCGTTAGAATACTACTTGCTTATGCATGTATAATGGACTTTAAGCTTTATCAAATGGATGTGAAAAGTGCCTTTCTCAATGGTGATATCCAAGAGGAAGTTTTTGTTAGCCAAGCACCTGGTTTTGAGAATCCTGATTTTCCTAATCATGTCTACAAGCTAACAAAAGCCCTCTATGGGTTGAAACAAGCTCCAAGAGCTTGGTATGAGAAGCTCAACAATTTCCTCATACAAAAAAACTTTTTAAGAGGAAATGTTGACAAGACACTTTTCATAAAAACTAATGGAAATGACATCTTTCTTGTCCAAGTTTATGTTGATGACATAATCTTTGTATCTACAAACAATAAATTGTGCAAAGATTTTGAAAACTTAATGAAAGATAAATTTGAAATGTCAATGATGGGTGAACTATCTTATTTCTTGATAGGAAAAGTACCTCAAGTACTTGTCACTTACTAGGAAACTACCTTGTGTCTTGGTTTAGGAAGAAACAAACCAGCATTGCACTTTCTACAGCTGAGGTTGAGTACATTGCAGTTGGAAGCTATTGTGCTCACATCCTTTGGATGAAACAACACTTATTGGATTTCAGTGTTGATTTAGGAATGATGCCTATCATGTGTGATAACTCAAGTGCAATTAGCATCACTAAGAACCCAGTGATGCACTCTAGAACCAAGCACATTGAGATAAGGCATCACTTCATTCGAGACCAATTTCAAAGTGGGAATATAAAGCTTGAATATGTCAATACAGCTGATCAGTTGGCTGACATATTTACCAAAGCTTTGCCAAAGGAAAGCTTCCTTCATATTAGGATGAAACTAGGTATCATTGATCCTAGTAAGATCTGATTTCTGTGTCAAATCGATTGGATAAATCGATTATCCTGTGGATACACAGAAAAATGGCTTTATAAAATCGATTAGTCAAATCGATTTATGCCATATAGTGTCTATTTTTTTAAAATAGAAACACGATAATCAATTTGGTAAATCGATTTGTTGTTCCCAGGGAGCCTTAAATGTAAATTTCCCATTCCAATCGATTAGGGAAATTGATTGACCACTTGGTATATTGTTTAAAGAATCGATTTGAAAAATCGATTATGTTGGTCCCAGACATCAAAGTTGAGAAACTTTCCAGACTCTACCCTGAGAATCGATTAGGGAAATCGATTGATTCAAGGTGCTTGAAATCCTCAGTTAAATAAATCGATTTGGTGAATCGATGCTGAGACATGCATATATCAGAACTGATATAGAAGCTGCTGAATTGATACGAAATCGATTTAGGACATCGATTTAGTAAATATGGAAATCAATTAGGGAAATCGATTAACAATATGACCGTTGTAAGCTGTTTTTACTAGCCGTTAAAGACTCAACCGATTGATCTTCCCCAGCAACAGTAACTAAATCGATTGGCCCAATCGATTTACGCATCTGAAATTATAAAAAGGAACAGTGCCAATCGATTTTGCTCATTCATCTCAACCCCTAAATCGATTTCGCGCCCAAAACTTCTACATACTCACTCAAATCTCTTTGTTGTCTCTCACAAACTTCATCTTCCAAACCATTATTGTTTCATCTCTGCTTTTAAAATCCCATACATACTATAATGGCACGTGTGAAACAAACCCAACCCAAAACTCCTTCACCTTCAGCATCTTCTTCATCAAGTGGAAGAACTCTCTCACCACCTCCAACAGTTTCTAAAAGGATTCCAATCCGTACTCACAAGATATTGGCAAACGACAAGGGCAAAGCCATTGCCACTGATCAAGGCAAGCCAAAGAAGAGAAAGGAGCCACCAACTGAAGTTTCCGAACTTCCACCTAAATTTCTAAAGAGAAAAATTCATGAAGCTCGCTATCTGGATTTTGCGTACTTCGATCACGATGGCTTCACGTTTCAAGACCATCTATGCTTTCATGGATTAGAAGATTTTTTTATCTTGCTCTCATGACACTTATCCCAATCTGATTCGCGCATTCTACACAACCTTCAAAATAAATGACACCGGATTCAAAGCGACGGTTAAAGGAAATAAGATTTCCGTGACTTATGATGAGTTCTCGAAGTTATCGGGACTGCCATATCATGGAAATTCGATCGACGGAAGCTCGGAAGCTCATACTGCTGATGAAGGCTGGGAAGCCTCACTAGAGAGACATACAGCAGTTCAGGACCTGATGGTTGATGGCTTTGTTGAATCAGTTTCATTGCCAATCGGCCAAATGAAGGTTCAGCAAAGAATGTTGATGTATGCTCTAACCCGGATGCTTGTTCCATGATCCGGTAATCATGCAGTTGTCCAAAGGTTGGACATTGTTTTGCTGTGGGGGTTGTGCAAGGAGCTCAAGATAAGTTGGGCATGGATTGTCCGGAGGCACATGCTGGAAGCTGCACAGGGTAAGCTAGTGCTTCCATACCCACAGCTAATTACGAGGATTCTGAAGCACTTCAAAGTGTCATTCGCAAATGAAGAAGTGTCAAAAACCACCCTTTCTTTTGGTGAGTCTATTATGAACCAAATGCAGCTGAGAAGGGTGAATGTCATTTGGAAAAGACCTCAGTCTAATGCTGAACAAGTTCAGCAAAATTCTGGACCAGTTGCTGAGCCAGCTGCAGTAGAGTCTGAAGTCTTAGCAAAATTGATGGAGTTGATGGCAGCGCAGGCAGCTCACAACGCCAAAGTGGATGCGTCAAATGCAAGGATCGAAACTACTATCGAAAAGCTTCAATCTGATTTGAACTTGGTTGCACAGGATGTCGCAGCAATCTAGGAACATCTAGGCATTAAATTGTCTTTTAGCGATGTTGCTGAGATTGGCCGACAAGCAGCTGAAGAACCCAATCCCGTGACATTAGATAGCTCTGAATCTCATAATGAGGAGACACCTGCTGAGGGTAATACGGCGGTCTCTCCTTCAACCTTAGCTAATAGTGAGGAACAACCCAATCTAGATGTTTAGGTTTTTAGGTTCTTTGTTGTTTTGAGATGCTATGCAATTTCTGTGTAATGTTCTTGCTCCATGTACTATTTTGATTGATATATATAAAAAACTGGATTTATGATTAAATTGTTTGATCTATATTGATGTTTTTCTATAATTTGCCATAATCTGCTTTATTTTTTTCTGAAGCCATCATCATTTGTGTTCATTTTTGTTACTAACATAGGGGGAGAAAATTTATAACTTCTCCTTTCATATTATCTCCTTTAATTCTTTCTGGATTTACTGACAAAGGGGGAGAAAATTTAAAACTTGGTATAACATGATATGCACTTAAATTGAATTTACAGCTTCCGATGCTTGAGTCAATAGCTTGGAACTCAAGGAATCAACAAAAGTTGGAAGATTCACTAAGCAAATCGATTAGTCAAATCGATTTTGTAATAGGGTTGTATGAAAATGTGAAATCTGTGATTAAGCAATCGATTAGGCAAATCGACTAGCACATTTATTGAAAATCAATTGTGCAAGTCAGTAGCATGCCGTTTTGCAAGCTAATCGATTTGGCAAATCGATTGTTCCAATTACGAGATTATTCTGATTGTTTAAATCGATTGACACAATCGATTGTGAAAGTTACAGAGCCAAGCCATTTATTCACTAATCGATTTTACAAAATAAGTTTCAAAATAAACTTAGTCTGTTACAAACACAATCGATTGGCACAATCCATTGAACTATTTCTTTTGTAACAAGTTTGGCATCAATCGATTTGAGAAATCGATTGAATGAACCAACTGATAAAACGTTCTTCAGACATAAGTCCATAATCGTTTAGGCACATCGATTAACATGTTTTAAGCCAACTCTCTGAAATTAGCTAAATCGATTGGCAAAATCGATTGGTACAAAAGTTTTAGTAATAGAGATGACTTAACCTATGGCCAAATCGATTATGTAGATATTTGAATCGACTGAGTAAATCGATTGTTTTGATCTCGTTGCTGGAACAAAACATCCTTAATCGATTATGCAAATCGATTCAAATATGAACTGTTATTCAATTCTGAAGAATACATTAAAATAATCGATTAGGTAAATCGATTAGTTTGTGTAGTTTCAAGATTCAAGGAAAATAAGATTCGCGAAATCGATTTGGTAAATCGATTGAGCATGCTTTTTTACATTAATGAATCGATTAGGCAAATCGATTCATCTGTTGTTTTTCCAGAAACTATATAAACTGTTTTCAATTACTTCTTCTCACGCATTACTCACAATTCAGAATATACAATACAACACACTGATAGAACTTTTTGATATTTCTTTCTCACATTGAAATAACTTTGAACATTGCTTTTTCAGACATGAACATTCATCATTCGTGATCAACAAAAGACTGAAAAAGATTGCTTGAGAAAGAACATTAGAGAAGAAGTCTGCTGAAGAAATTCTATATATTATTGTTTAGTGTTTCTGTAACAAATTTCTGTTATCAAATAACATTGAGAAATCCAGTTGAAATTGGTAGTGATCTTCTGTGTTGAGGGGACTCATCAAGAAGACACTGGACTGAGATCTTGGAAGAGTTTGGAGATAATCTCTGGGATTCAGTGAGATAAAGATAGAATAGGGAGAGTAGTTTAAGATTGATAGTCAAGGAGCTGGAACATCTGTAAACTGACTCTGCGAGATTCTATTGGAAAAGGCTAAGATCGGATTTGATCTTAGGACTGGACGTAGGTCGTCTAACAGACGACTGAACCAGTATAAAAATTGTTGTGTACAATTTTCCTACCCTTATCTCTTTTATTTCTGCATTGCTTATTTGATTAATCTTGATTGCATGCAATTGTGAAATTTTTGTATTAATTGACATTGTATGAATTATTAATTTGGCATGCTTGTATCTTGATCAATCTGTTGAACAATTGTTGTATCTGCTGCACTCTCTATTTGACGATACTTGTTATTGTTAATCTTTCTTTAGGATTGATATTTGGGACCGTGGTTAATCTTTCGTTTAATATTGTTTGATGTTTGTAAAACGGTTTAGCATATTGATAGAATAAGTGATATTCTTCATATATTATGCTAAACTGATGTCATACTCCCCATCAAAGGTTCTTTTGTGCTGCAACTTCTACATCCGAGTACTTTTCCGTTTCTAATGATCAACTCCCAGGCTCGACTTATCCTTCTCAAAATTGGTGGGTCTACTATACCTGTATTGTACAAAACAAAAGCTTCCAATGACTTTCATCTGGTTTATCCAACATGGGGTAGCCAAGTTGTGTCAGAGCTACCATTGGATTGTAATTAATACATCCCTTCGTTCCCATGAGAGGTACATTTGGAAAATCTCCGCATCGGCATATTACTTCTTCCACCCCTTGTTCTCTATAGTACCATGGAATTGAATCCCTAGTAAGGCTAGCTATACTCTGATCCCATTCACGATTACTCTTAACCCCAACATGATACCATTTCTTGAACATGTGAGACACAAACCTAGTATACAACACTGGAACACAACACAAAATTGTTCCCCCCTTCTTCTCATGTCGCATGTGTAGAGAATAGTATACATCAGCTAGAATCGCGGGAACTGTGTTTTGTTTATGGTTGTTAAAAGCTAAGAAGACATTTATGGCAGCAAAATCTACAAAGTTATCAAGGTTTGGGAATAAAACAATACCATAGATAATGAGGGCCAAAACATCTATAAAAGTACTCCATTCTTTTTTATAGGCTAAATCTTGGCACTTTTGTTCTAGATATTTTCTTGAAAACCCATGAATAGCCCCTTTTTCCTCTTTTGTACTTGCCAACTCTCTTATGTCGATCTTCAACACTTCAGAAATTGTGTCCAACTTCGGTGGTTGCCCAGTATATTGATAAGGATTTCCTCTCTCTAGGGAGTAATCCAATATTCGTTCAAATTCTTCTAATGTTAGGGCCAACTGAAAATCTTGAAATGTGAAACACCTTAAGAGAGGATCGTAATACTGAGCCAATGCCGTGAGGGCCCCTATTTGCACATTTACTGCCAAGAGATTTAGGATCTTCCCATATTTGTGAAAGAAACTATCATATTGTATAGTTTTCATTTGATTGCTGATGTCTCTTAAACTTTTCAAATTAGGTTTCTTGAACTTTAAAAGTAAGGCTTTTCTTTTTTCCGAGCCCATTGTCCAATTAAATAACACGTGACAAAGATTTGTATGATTCCCCAAAAATACTGAAAATTTATGCAAAATGCTATTATATTTTATTTTTCTTTAGAAAAAGAGAAAAAATGTCATGAGATATGAATGGGACTAATATATATATACATATATATACACACACTCTTGAATATATGAGATAATTTTTTTTGGTTTTTATGGATATTCTTAAAATGAAAGGATCTATTTGCTTATGTAGTGAAATTCTCACAAAGGAGGCTCTATGGTTCTAAACACGGTTCCTAGAGCCAATAATCCTCTTTTGGAATATTGTCAACAACAATAGGTAAACTATTTGGAGTGACAATAACCTCAACAAGATCAAATTCTAGGTGAGATCTTCATGCTAACCAAACAGGATGTACATCCAGAAGGCTATCACTACGCAATCTCGAATCTAAACATAAATTTTGTTCAAACCCGAGTATAAGGTTTGACTCATAAGTGTGTGTCTCAATGAAAGTGTAGGTGTTGAATAAGTATACTTCAATAAATCCATAATACTAACAAAACATATATACATATACAAAATAAATAGATAAATAAAATAAAATAAAATAAAATAAAAATGATCTACTAGCTTAAAAGAATATTATAATGTCAGCTAATACTTATTAAAAAAAAAAACAGTAAACACATAAAGCAAATGAAAATGAAAATAAAAAAACAAACAAATATAGAAAAAAAATGTAAAAAAAAAAAATTATACAGAATTAATTTGTTAGGCTTGACTAAATTATACACAGTTGTAAAAAAAAATTATACACAGTTGTCGTGGCCTAAATTTTCGAGTTTTCGTCGAATTCAATGGAGTCTCCACCAAAATTTATTTTAAATTAGGGAAAATATTGGGAAACCCTTAAAAAAAATGGTCTTTGATACCAGATTTTGAGTTCGGGAGTCGATTATGCGTAGGGAAGGTATTAGCACCCTACGACATCTGTTAAAATACGGTTACCTATAATTAATTGTGCAAAGTTATATCAACTTAAATATACTTATTTTTGTTTATTATTAAATATGAATATAAATTGCTTTTTATTAACATAATTTTTGAGATAAAAGCGTGTTAAAAAAGTGTAAAAAAAGGTTTTTATTAGTGTGCTTGACAAGAGGGTGATCCTGCTCATACGTATCTTCTGGTGCGATGGAGAAATCAAAGCTACGTAGTTCTTGGTAGAAAATGTGAATGCGTTTATTGTTTTTAAATAACTTGTATTTTGCTACTTAAAAAGAAGTTAATTTTGACGAACATAAAAAAAAAAAAACTTGTTTGATTTGAATAGTTATTTTAAAATATGAATTTTAAGACGATCGAATCGTACAACTCGTGTCTCAAAACTCAAGGAGTAAAAAGATGTCACATCTAATTTTATTCTCTTAAGAATATTTTATTTTTATTTTTAAATTGAGTTTCATAACCAACAAATAGTTTAATTTGTGTCTTAACAACTCCAAGATTATAAAAACACATATAATTAATCAAATTTTTAACAAAAATTGATTTTAGATCTATTTATTTATAAAAATAAATTCTAGAGCTATCTAAATATATAATTTATATTATGTAACTCCGGGATTAAAAAAATGTCATTTTTAGTTAATTTTTAATTATTAATTTTTTTATAATTTTTAATTTATTAACTTATTTGTTAAGATGAGATTTAGAACCACCAAGTTGTCACAATTTGTGTTCTATTAACTCAAAAATGCAATATAATCAATAGAATGGAATATAAATAACAAATAATTGGCGTGCGTGAAGAGATATGCGTAGAATGTAATACAAATAACAAACAGTTGGCGTGCGTGAAGAGATAATTGTGTATGTATGTGTATTACGTACCTGCCTAGCAGCTTAAACGACTCGATCCAAAATGCACAACCAGAAACATATTTCGCACAAAACTAATTCTAACCACACATCAAAAATCTCAACCGAAACTCCATTCATAAGTATCAAAACATAAATTTCACTTTTCAATAATATACAACAACAAACTTAATGAATGAGAAAATACCCTTTTTCGGCGCAGTGGTGGCAATTCTCGTCGGTTGTTGGTTGTTGTTGGTGATTGAGTATGTCTAAGGTTAAGGTTATGGGTTGGGAAGAAATATAATGGTGGATTCTTCTTCTCCTATGTCATTACTTTATTTCTATTAATTTTTAGAAACCAGAAACATAAAGAAAGAAAAATCCTCAATTTTTCTCGTGACTTGTTGTTCTCCTCTCTCTTTTTCCTTCCCCTACTGATTGAATTTTTGTTTCAATATATAGACAAAAACAAGCAACGATTGTGTTCATTGTATAAAGTTAAGCTCTGGATCTTACATTGTTTTTACCACATTATCAAGCAACCTCATACACTTAAGGAAAAGAGGGATTAGTCTTTTTAATACCATTTTAGATTAAATAAAAAAAAAATGAATGAATAGATGGGTGTGGGGAAAGGAAACTAGGAAGCAGGAAACATGGAGACTGTACACGCTGAAGCAAATAAATAGAGAAAGGAAAATCAGGGAAAGTAACCTTTCTTTCCTTTTTTATTTTATTTTTTGTTTTCCTTGGTTTTATTTATTTATTTTAAATGTAATGTAATAAAACCAATACAAATTTTATAACTTTTAGATAAACATTTATTTAAATTATTTTTATTTTGTAGGACAAAATTGAGGTACTACAGTGTGGATAGGTCAGAAGGATTATTGAGATTTGATTTGGGACCCTAAGATGGTTGATATTTTTAGTTGATGATTTAAAATCCACAAGGTTGGATGGAGGACCAAGTAATGCTTAAAACTTTCATAATCAAAGGAGTTGAGGCAGGCAAGTGATAAATAATTCATGTTAAGGATGGAAGTGTTTGGAGATTTTGAGGATCAAATTTTAGAATCCTATTAAATGATAGGAAGTGAAAAAGAAGAGATGTAACGAATGATTTATGATTTAGTTGTTGGTCTTGGGAAATCAAGCGTTGAGATTTAAACTAAGTGTTTTAGTGACTAGATGAACAATGAAAGGTATGTGGGTCTTTGAGATATTTTACAGCAAAATTTATGAGAATGAAGTTATAGATAATTATTTCTTAGGAAATGCTTGTGAGGAACGTTTGAGAAATAATTCTTTAGGACGTTCGATTGTTAGGATTCTTCAGTTTGTATCTCGATGAAGGTTGAGAAGGAATAAGAATCCAGTGAGTGAACCAAATATTGGAAAATGTGCCAAGAAAATTGTTGGAGCAGCACATAGAGATGTAGCTTATGACAATCAAAGATTCGAGAAAGGAATAATCTCAACTATAATTCAGACATTATTATTATAAAGGTATGCCAACGATATAAAGGCATTACCTAAGCGCATGTCATGGGAGTTGTTATTGTGTTCGTCAATCAGAGTTAAACGTTTGTTTGATAGGAAACAATGGAACATGAAATGGAAAAGTGATGGAGTGAATACAATGCGTTTGACCTATCATAATGAAAGGATAATCATCAAGTTGCAAATGAAGGACGCAATGAAATTAAGAAGTATCAGAATAAATGTTGGCAGTAGAGGTAGGAGAATTATTTTCAAGTTTGTGCATAATTGCGAAGTATGTAAGAAATTTTCTAGTGAAGCATGAATTTGAGGTGTTAGGCATGAGACAAATGTGGACCTTGATCTGTGAATTAAATTCAAGTTGGATCTTAATGGAAAACGTGACTCTTGAAATGAAGTACTAAACTAAAGGGAAGTTTGTGTGTTCCAAGTGGTATAGTCTTTGGCATGATTTCGAAAATATTTGAGGAAGCTTTGATCACCAAGCATATGTGGGGATGGAATTATTAAATTTATAACTGGAATAACATACTGATAAGAACACTACAGTTTGACGTAGTTGTACGAATTAAGAAAAACCGAGGATTTGTGGACAAGAGAGAAATTTAGGAGTTCTCGGATGTAGTGATTGTTCTGTGCTCAGTGTGTTGGGGTCGTTCTAAGTGTTTCAATTTGGTACCAAATGGATGTTTTGTACCAAGTGGATGCGAATGAGACTACGTGACATAGGTATGGGATATTTTACTTCGTCGACAGGATCAAAGTTATAGGAAAATAAGGGAAACTTAATCGACTTTGAGAAGATTGTTGACTGCTTGTACATTAAGATAACCTCAGTTGTAAGTTGGAAGGAGCGCTATTACAGTTCGGTTAATATAGTCTAAGCCACTATCATGGTTGTTGGTTATTTATTGACAAATTGAGGGACTGATCATCCTTAATCTCTTGTCGATAGTAGGCAAAACCATGTTGAATGGAACGGACGAGCCTTACAACTATGAATGGGTGCAGAGTTATTGAGCACCCAATGAAAAGGGGTAGGCAACACTTTGTTCGAGAAGGCCGGGTGAAACAGATTGTGACTGGTATGTTGAATTCGGGTACAAACCAAATGTGGATTGTTACTCGTACTTTAAGTTTCGAGGACGGAACTATTTTTAGGGGGGTAGTAATGTAAGACCCTTAATTTTAAATCCTAAATTATACAATTTTAGGGTATTTTGTGTTGAATTCCTTAGACTTTTAGCCCAGTTTTCGGTATTTAGTGAGTTAAAGGCCGAAAATATATTTTTGGAAATTGGATTAAAATTATTTGTCGAAGAATAATTTATTTAGGTTGCGACTAGAGTAGATATTTTTATCAAAATAGTTTGAGATGAGAGTGAAGTGATGGATGTGAGAATTGTTAGATATTTTTTGGTTTAGTTTTAATTAATATATATATATATATATATGTATATAGTAAGTAATATATATGTATGTAGTAAGTAATATATATATATATATATATATATATATATAAATAGAATGTAATATATATGTATATAGGGAAGCTAGAAAAGGAAAGGCAGAAAACGTAAACAGAGGAAACGAGAAATGCATCCTCCCCTTTGCGCGAAACCTTCCCTTCTCCTTCTTTTTCTTGCTTTGGCTTCAAGAAAACCAAGTGTGAGTGAAAGGAAAACATTCCCCTGCTGCTTGACTTCTTCCCTATGTCCTCTTTCTTCTTCTCGGATTCGAAAACGGTGTTAGGGATTTCAAAACTGTCAAACACAATCTCCCACGTTTCATCTAGATCTAAGCTTCATTTCACTATGGGATAGAAGGGAAAGTTGCTCACTACCATGCTACAGTGCTAGGGAACCAACTATGGAAGCGACGTCGCGAGTGGTGATTTTACCGAATTTACTCGCGGTACTGTAATCGCACGTTAAAGCTAACGTGAAGGTAAGGGCTCCTTCCAAACTTTTAGTTTGCATTTAGGGACTTACATGTGGTTGTGTGGAAAAGAATTTTGTTACGGTTAAAGTGTTGATTTGGGGAAAATGAATCTAATGCTTTTATGGGTAAAATCTTAAAGTTGGGTTTTGATGATATTGAGGAGTGTTTTGTGGAAAATGAATTTAACTCATTTATGTATGATTTTGAAGAAATGAAATTTGAGATGTGTTTGGTTGGATTTTGTGGAGAAATGAATTGATGTGATTTAGTGTGAATTGTGGATTGAATTTGTTAATATGTTTGAGTATGTTCTGTGTGGAATTTGAAAACCATTAGAGTTAAACGAATTAAGAATGGGGAATCTCTTAATATCTACGTTTACTTAATGTTGTCGTGAAAATCATTAGAGTTAAACGAGTATTAAGAATAGGGAATCTCTTAATATCTACGTTTACTTAATGTTGTCGTGGAAATCATTAGAGTTAAACGAGTATTAAAAATGGGGAATCTTTTAATATCTCTGTTTACTTAATGTTTGCAGTGAAAATCGTTAGAGTTAAACTAGTATTAGAAATGGGGAATCTTTTAATATCTCTGTTTACTTAACGATTGTTGTGAAAATTGTTAGAGTTAAATGAGTATTAAAAATGGGGAATCTTTTAATATCTGCATTTGCTTAATGATTGTCTTGGATGGAGTCAGAGTATGCTCATGCATTTCATTTTTGTTTTGTAAATCGCGCAGACCCGTGATAGGTGGCATCTTGGTAAATAGTACTTTGGCCTGTGATAGGCGGTACATTTACGATTTACGATTTTGTAAATTGTGCAGACCCGTGATAGGTGGCACCTTGGTAAATAGTACTTTGGCCTGTGATAGGCGGTACATTTACGATTTACGGTTTTTTGTAAATTGTGCAGACCCATGATAGGTGGCACCTTGGTAAATAGTACTTTGCCATGTGATAGGCTGTACATTTATGATTTACGTTTCTTTTTAGTAAACCGTGCAGACCCGTGATAGGTGGCACCTCGGTAAACGGTACTGGCCCGTGATAGGCAGTACGTTTATGGTTTACGCTTTTTAGTAAATCGTGCAGACCCGTGATAGGTGGCACCTCGATAATTGGTACTTCGGCCCCCGATAGGCGGTATAATTATGATTTACGGCCCTTCGAGGAGGGTTTTGGTTTGGAATTTCGAGTCCATGCATTTTGGCATATACACATTGCATTAGGGTGCTTGGCACACGAGTCGTGTTTGATTCAAGTTTATGATTGAGTGTTTGAACTTGAGATGTCGTGGTAGTTGTGTTGAAATTGCTAAGTGTTATGTATTGATATTGTGTGTAAATGTGATTGATTGTAAAACTATTTCGAAACTCAAGTTGTCGTGGTAATTGTGTTGAAATTGCTAAGTGTTATGTTTTGGAGTTGTGTGTGAATGTGATTGAGTTAGTTTATGTAGTTTTAGAAAAACATTCAGGGAAATCGATTCCCAAATCGATTCTGTGAAAAGCCATTTATCCAAACCGATTTGCCAATCGATTTGATTTGTTACAAGAGCTCAACTATTTTGACAAAATCGATGTACCAATCGATTTTGAAAATATGTTTCATAAAACCATTTAAGAAATCGATTTCCCAATCGATTGTTGTGTCTCCTGTTTTCTTGAATCTTGAAAAGATATAGAACTAATCGATTTGCCAATCGATTTGGCTATTACAGTAGCTCAGCTATTTGGACAAAATCGATTTGCCAATCGATTGGATTTGTTACAGGGGATCAGCTATTCATTAAATCGATTGCCCAATCGATTGATTTAAGCCCATAGTATAGGTTTCACTAAAAACCTTCGAGAAATCGATTTCCCAATCGATTTGCTTAGTAGAAACTCTTATTCTGAGTTAGATAATCGTTTGCTCAAATGATTCATCAATAGATTGGTTAGTTGTTTATTACTTGATTGATTTAAAACTTTATTTGATTTCATTTTTACTTGGCAAGTAGTATATGAACTTTTAACATATGGAAAACCCTTTTAAGGTGCATGCTAAGTTGAAAGGTTATTTTGTGCATTTAAAATCTTAAATGTTATGTGTTAACTGTTAAGTTCGGTTGGTGACCCTTTACAACTGTTGTGGAAATCTGGGCTTTTCCCTTAGATGAGAGCCAGGACAATCCTATTGGTTCGTACCCTGTGGATGGGAATGCCTGACTGGAGCTATGTTAGAAGGATCTTACTGGGCGCGTGGAGATCACTAAGGGTGTAGAGTTTTTTTGTTTGTAGAATGATCATATTGGGTTGACATGGAGGGAACAAATGTCTTTCTTTTGGATTGCGTTTATTTTAAATTGGAAGATTGTACCTGTACTAATATTGTCAGCATGACATGTTATGTTCGATGGATTCCATGTACCACTTTTTGATGTGTAAATACTTTGGATTCATATTTCGAAAAACTATTCCGCTGCTTGTAAATTATAATGACTTAAATATTTATCCAAAGGTATTTTCTTATTTATTTCTTTGTTAAATGTTTTTGTTTTAAAAAAAAAATACACCCTCGTTTTGAAAATCGGGGTGTAACAGTTTCATTGGTCTTATGACTACCATTGAATTTTGAAGTAAATGGGGCAACAATTGGCTATACGTGATGGGAATTGGATCAAAACGGGTTATCCTTTTTTCTCGATTGACAAGTGGTCTGTAGTGATTTGAGATTGGGTTCTGGTTCCATTGATTTTTGTGGGGAAAATGTGGTAGGTGGTGGTTGATAAAAAGGTGGTCTTGAACGGTGATATTGAGGGTATGAAACTTGTGTGGTTGCGGCCACATATGGATAAGGGATGTAAGGAGTTTGTGGTATCGGAGGCTGGAAATTTGGGGGTCGATAAGAATTGATGGGTGGAAAATATGAGACTCTAGGGTTTACCATTACAGCATTGGCATCCCCCTCTCTCTTTTTTGTGAATGTCGATTGGGGTCGTTTCACGCTAGTTGCTGCACAAATGATATTGCCACTCCTGATCCCACTTTCTATCCTTTCTCCTATCATGACAAGGTCAGAATAGTTTGACGATATACTCCCAATCATCTTGTCGTAAAAAGGGGACTGGAGAGTATCCATAAACATACCCACCATTTCTCTTTCAGATAATGGAGGTTCTACTTGTGATGCCATTTCCCTCCACCATAGTACGTATTCTTTGAAAGCTTCGTTGTCCTTTTTCAATGAATTTTGCAATTGCATCCTATCATGGGCCATGTCAACGTTGTACTTGTATTGCTTCAAAAAGGCATCAGCTAGGTCTTTCCATGAGCGAATTTGATTTAGCTCAAGATGCATATACCAACTTAACGATGCCCCACTCAAACTGTCTTGGAAAAAGTGAATGAGAAGTTTATCGTTATGAGCATGAGATGCCATTTTTCTGCAATACATAGTTAGATGATTTTTAGGACATGTGTTGTACTTGTATTTTTCAAAGTCAAGAACCTTGAATTTGGGAGGGATAGTCACATAAGGATCCAGGCACATATCGAAAGCTTCAGGGCCATAAACATTATACCCTTTAGTTGCTTTTATTCTCTCTTCCAAGACATGGAATTTTTCCTTTGATTGTGTATCATCCCCAATGTGTGGTTGATGCCAATTCCTAATAGCATCGAAATTGGGTACTTGGGGTGCAATATATGGAGTATTTTCCGAGGGTAGAGTGTTTTGGGGTGGTAGATATCCAAGAGGAGATGGAGCTTGTGATTGGTTTGGGTTTTGGGGGTTAATAGTTAAGTAGTGTGGGTTGTTTTCCATGGGGTTGACGACTAAAGGTGGAGTATAACGGGTGGAAGACCGTATATAGGAAATTTCATAGTTTTTGTACGAGGTTGTTGGGTAGTCTGTGTAAAGCCTGGTGGGTGAGAAGGAGTGGTTTGTTGTTCTTCATTTACAGCTAGAGGATTCTCATCTATATTCCCCTTCTTTGACAAAGCCTGTATAGCTTCTAAGATTTGATCAACCTTGTCCTTCAATTGGTTGACATCCAATCTCATCACCTCTTAATTTTGCTCAAGTTCTTCCATGATCTTTGAGTTTGCACGAGTCCGATAAGGATGTCGGGGAAACAACTTTATTGATTTTTTCTGTGTTTTTTTTAAACAATAAAAAATTTATGAGTATGTATTAAACATGAATGGAATGCAATTATTATCTTCTTTTTTATTTGGATGTTGGGAAATCATAAATCTGACGTAAATTTTAATAAATTGAATTATTAGTAAAGAAGAAATATGGGAATCGGTAAACAAAACAACAAATCCTTCATTGATGAGAAAAAAGTACATTGCATTTAAATTAAAAACTACATCGAGTATGGTATTTCAATCATCTCTTTCAATAGGACAATCAATCCACTCCTCCAATTCTTCTACCAAATGTTTGCAATATTCAACGAACTTGTAGACTTTGATTGGAGTATTGAGTGGGTGCATGATTGCATCAATCATTCTTAAGTGTTTTGGAATTTTTATGATTACCTGATTATCTAGCATTGCCAATTTTGAAAAGAAATCTTTCCAATGTTTTCCTTTATCTTCCAACTCTTTATAAATCTCTTGATTCTTCAATTGTCCAAGCAACACCATGAAACGCTCCTCCCAATACATGGTTTCATCCTTCAAGTCATTATAGATCTTTTCTTGATAATCAATGTAATTCTTCAACTCACTAGAAGTTTCCATTTCTGTTTTTAGTGCATCTTGGTGTTTTGAGAGTAATTCTTCAATTTCTTCCTTCTGTTGCCTCTCATTCCTTATTTGAATCTCGTATTTAGCTACCATTTATTTCAGTTGTTTCTTTAAATCTTCAAACTCTTTTTTTATCTTCTTCTCAGAGCTTGCTGATTTTGTCCAGAATTGCTTCCACATATAGGCTTCTTCGATAGTTGCATCCTTTTCTTCCTTTCGCACATCTAACGCTTCATTTGCACCTCTCAAACAATCTTGTATGTCAAGTTTATTTTCTTTTTCAATTTTCAACCTCTTGTTGCTTCTTTCAATAAACTAACGTTTACATGTGTTTTCTGATCGTAAATTCTCATTTTCTTGAGAGACTTTTTCTAACTTTGCTTGTAGCTCTTTTTTATCCTCTTCAGATTTTAACAATGATGCTTTGAGCTCTTCTATTTCCTCCTTTGTAACAAAGTCAGGATCAGACATTTCCTGATCATTTGAGGGTGTATTGTGGAAAGGCAACTTGATTTCATGGACTCTCTTCTTTACCCATTGTTGATCAACTTGATTTTTTGATATTATTGACAAACATACATCATGTGATAAATCTAACATTTTAAACTGAGAAAAATTTCAGGAACAACAACTCAAGGAATCAACGAAAGTTGGAAGATTCACTAAGAAAATCGATTAGTCAAATCGATTTTGTAATAGGGTTGTATGAAAATGTGAAATATGTGATTAAGCAATCGATTAGGCAAATCGACTGGCACATTTACTGAAAATCAATTGTGCAAGTCAGTAGCATGCCGTTTTTCAAGCTAATCGATTTGGCAAATCGATTGTTCCAATTACGAGATTATTCTGATTGTTTAAATCGATTGACACAATCGATTGTGAAAGTTACAGAGCCAAGCCATTTATTCACTAATCGATTAGGCAAATCGATTTCACAAAATAAGTTTCAAAATAAACTTGGTCTGTTACAAACACAATCGATTGGCACAATCCATTGAACTATTTCTTTTGTAACAAATTTGGCATCAATCGATTTGAGAAATCGATTGAATGAACCAACTGATAAAACGTTCTTCAGACATAAGTCCATAATCGATTAGGCACATCGATTAACATGTTTTAAGCCAACTCTCTGAAATTAGCTAAATCGATTGGCAAAATCGATTGGTACAAAAGTTTTAGTAATAGAGATGAATTAACCTATGGCCAAATCGATTATGTAGATAATTGAATCGACTTAGTAAATCGATTGTTTTGATCTCGTTGCTGGAACAAAACATCCTTAATCGATTATGCAAATCGATTCAAATATGAACTGTTATTCAATTCTGAAGAATGCATTAAAATAATCGATTAGGTAAATCGATTAGTTTGTGTAGTTTCAAGATTCAAGAAAAACAAGATTCGCGAAATCGATTGAGCATGCTTTTTTACATTAGTGAATCGATTGGGCAAATCGATTCATCTGTTGTTTTTCCAGAAACTATATAAACTATTTTCAATTACTTCTTCTCACACATTACTCACAATTCAGAATATACAATACAACACACTGATAGAACTTTCTGATATTTCTTTCTCACATTAAAATAACTTTGAAAATTGCTTTTCCAGACATGAACATTCATCATTCATGATCAACAAAAGACTGAAAAAGATTGCTTGAGAAAGAACATTAGAGAAGAAGACTGCTGAAGAAATTCTGTATATTTCTGTTTAGTTTTTCTGTAACAAATTTCTGTAATCAAATAAGGTTAAGAAATCCAGTTGAAACTGGTAGTGATCTTCTGTGTTGAGGGGTCTCATCAAGAAGACACTGGACTGAGATCTTAGAAGAGTTTGGAGATAAACTCTGGAATTCAGTCAGATAAAGATAGAATAGAGAGAGTAGTTTAAGATTGATAGGCGAGGAGCTGGAATATCTGTGAACTGACTCTGCGAGATTCTATTGGAAAAGGCTAAGATCGGATTTGATCTTAGGACTGGACGTAGGTCGTCTAACAGACGGCTGAACCAGTATAAAAATTGTTGTGTACAATTTTCCTACTCTTATCTCTTTTATTTCTGCATTGCTTATTTGATTAATCTTGATTGCATGCAATTGTGAAATTTCTGTATTAATTGACATTGTATGAATTGTTAATTTGGCATGCTTGTATCTTGATCAATCTGTTGAACAATTGTTGTATCTGCTGCACTCTCTATTTGACAATACTTGTTATTGTTAATATTTCTTTAGGATTGATAATATGGACTGTGGTTAATCTTTCGTTTAATATTGTTTGATGTTTGTAAAACTGTTTAGCATATTGTTAGAAAAAGTGTTATTCTTCATATATTCTGCTAAACTGAGGTTATACTCCCCATAAATTGGCATCAAGAGCCTACTTTTTTTTAGAGTAACTCTCATAAAAAGATAATGACCTCAGAATTCCTAGGAGAGGGTGCTTCATTGGCTAGGCCCCCTGCCTTTAACGGGGCCGCCTATATGTACTAGAAACATCGTATGTTGATTTTCCTAGAAGCAGCTAGCATAGACATATTAGATGCTGTTTTAGAAGGACCTTATGTGCCAAAAATTGCAGGAACTGATAATTCTTTCATCCCAAAACCCAGAGCTGACTGGTCTGATGATGACAAGAAGAAGGTAGGTCATAATGCTAAGGCTAAAAATATAATAACCTCTGCATTATCTGCTGATGAGTTTTTCAGGGTCTCAAACTGCAAGACTGCAAAGGAGATGCGGGACACTCTTCAACAGACACGTGAAGGAACCACTGATGTGAAAAGGGCTCGAGTAAATACATTGATGCTTGAATACGAGCTATTCAGCATGAAGAAAGAGGAATCAGTCAATGACATGCAAACCAGATTCACATACATTGTCAACAACTTGAATGCACTTGGAAAAGAAATTGACAATGAACAACATATTAGCAAAGTCATGCGATGCCTAACTAGAGAATGGCAACCAAAAATTACTGCCATTGCAGAATCTAAGGATCTTGGAAGTATGGCGATAGCTACACTGTTTGGTAAACTGAGGGGCATGAAATGGAATTGCACAGACTCAATGAGGCTGAACAAACTAACACAAAAAGGAAAGGGCTGTCATTGAATGTCCAAGCACACCAATCAAAGGCTGAACAAGAAAGCTGCTCGGATGAGTCTAGCAGTGAAACTGATGAAGAATTAGAGGTTGGGTTACTTGTTAAAAAGTTCAAAAAGTTTCTGAAAAAGAAAGACAACAAGTTTAGAAAACCATCAAGTTCTAAGACAAATGTCACCAAGACAATAACCTGTTATGAGTGTGGAAAAACAGGCCACATAAAGTCTGAGTGTTACAAGTTGCAAAACAAAAATAGAACTGCAAAGAACAAAGGCAAGGAACCAGCTCCAAAATCCAGAAAAGCTTATGTTGCATGGAACGATAATGACAACGAATCCTCTTCATCTTCCGAAGAAGAACAAGCAAATCTATGTCTTATGGCTAAAACAGACTCAGATTCGGAAAGTGAGGTAAGTTCATCTAATCCTTCATATGATGAGTTACAAAATGCATTTAGTGAATTACATGATGAGTATGTTAGTACTATTAAACAGTTGATTAGTACTAAGAAGTTATTGGAAGAGAAATGCATGTTGTATGATGAGATTAAACTTGAGCATGAGTCCCTTAAGGATATAAATGAAAATCTGAAAAATGAAACTTATGCATTGCATAGTGATCTAGAGAAGTTTAACAGTAGTAAAAACCAGTTAGACATGCTTCTTGGTAATCAAACGAATTTCAATGAGAAATCTGGACTAGGCTATAAACCAAATATGCATGTTAAACAAAATCACAATAAACATGGAATTGGATATAGGAATGTTAAACATAACCAGAAGCATGGTAGATCTAGTCATATGCATAGTGTCTTTATTAAACCAAAACAGTATGCGTCCTCTATTGTCACATGCCATTTCTGTTGTAGAAAAGGACATTTTGTTTACAATTGCAAATTTAAAAAACTTGCCAATAGAGGGTGTAAACAAATTTGGAAGGTCAAGACACCAAAGTTTGATACTGACCCCCCAGGACCCAATTTATAATGGGTACCTAAAACTATATTCTGATTTTGTTGCAGGTATGCTTGAGATCCACTAGGCACCAATGGTACCTTGATAGTGGGTGCTCAAAGCATAAGACAGGGGACAAGTCAATGTTCCTGTCCCTAAGCCTAAAAGATGGAGGTTTTGTCAAGTATGGTGACAATAATAAGGGTAAGATCTGTGGTGTTGGTGACATAGGCAGTGAATCAACTGCTATCATCAAAAACGTCTTATACGTGGAAGGGTTAAAACACAACCTTCTAAGTATAAGTCAGCTTTGTGACAATGGTTTCCAAGTAAACTTTTCACCACATTCTTGCTTAATTGAGAATAAGGATGATAAAGGTATCAAACTGGTTGGTGATAGAGTTAACAACATTTACATGCTAGATTTAAATACTTTGCCTGCTAGTACTGTTTGTTGTTTATTATCAAATGCTGATGAAAACTGGTTATGGCATAAACGTGTTGCGCATATTCATATGGATCACTTGAATAGACTTGTTAGCAAACAGTTGGTTATAGGTCTTCCCAATAGAAAGATTACTAAGGACAGATTATGTGATTCTTGTGAAAGAAGTAAACTTGTCAAATCTTTGCTTCCCCCAATAGACATGGTCAAAACCAATAGGGTTTTGCAGCTGATTCACATGGACCTTTTTGGTTCATCCCAAGTGAGAAGTTTTGGAGGTAATCTGTATGGTTTCGTGTTAATTGATGACTATTCTAAATTCACCAGGACTTTCTTTCGACTCATAAAAGTGACGGTTTTTCCGTTTTCAAAAATTTTGCAAACTTGGTGCAAAATGAAACTAGTCAGAAAATAATGTCCATCAAAAGTGATCATGGAGGTGAATTCCAAAATGATTCTTTTGATACTTACTGTGAACAGAATGGTATTCATCATATGTATTCAGCCCCTAGGACACCACAACAAAATGGTATAGTGGAGAGCAAAAATAGGTCTTTAGAGGAATTAGCTAGGACTATGCTTAAAGAATCAAATATTCCCAAGTATTTCTGGGCTGATGCAATTAACACTGCCACACATGTTGTCAATAGGGTTTTAATTATGCCAATTCTTAGGAAAACTCCCTATGAGTTGTACAAGGGTAGAAAGCCTAATATTTCTTACTTTAGAGTCTTTGGTTGTAAGTGTTTTGTTTTAAACAATGGCAAAGAACACCTAGGTAAGCAGATGAGGGTATCTTTCTAGGTTATTCCCAAACTAGCAAAGCCTATAGAATCTACAACAAAAGAACAAAAACCATAGAAGAGTCAGTTCATGTAAAGTTTGATGAACTTTTTAAGGAAAACTTGAACAACACTCCTTCTATGGTTGATGCTTCTTTAGATGATGTTGTAGAATCTGAACCAATAGAACCAAAGGAAACTGCCCCTCCAACCAACAGTGACTGTGTTGAACCAATTAGGGTAGAGGAGTTACCTAGGGAGTGGAAGTTTAATAGAAACCATCCCATAGATAACATCATTGGGAACATCTCTAAAGGAATGGCAACTAGGAGGAACCTTAGACATTTCTGTAACCTTACAGCCTTTGTATCTCAGATTGAACCCAAGAACATTAAGGAGGCCTTACTAGATAGTGAGTGGATACTTGCTATGGAAGAGGAGTTGAACCAATTTGAGAGAAACAAGGTCTGGATTCTAGTACCTAAACCAGAAAATAAGCACATCATAGGAACAAGATGGGTGTTTAGGAACAAATTAGATGAGAATGGAGTCATCACTAGAAACAAAGCTAAATTAGTGGCCAAGGGTTACAATCAGGAGGAAGGAATAGATTTTGATGAAACCTACGCCCCTGTAGCTAGGTTAGAAGCCATTAGAATACTACTTGCTTATGCATGTATAATGGACTTTAAGCTTTATCAAATGGATGTGAAAAGTTTCTTTCTCAATGGTGATATCCAAGCGGAAGTTTTTGTTAGCCAAACACCTGGTTTTGAGAATCCTGATTTTCCTAATCATGTCTACAAGCTAACAAAAGCCCTCTATGGGTTGAAACAAGCTCCAAGAGCTTGGTATGAGAAGCTCAACAATTTCCTCATATAACAAAACTTTTTAAGAGGAAATGTTGACAAGACACTTTTCATAAAAACTAATGGAAATGACATCTTGCTGGTCCAAGTTTATGTTGATGACATAATCTTTGGATCTACAAACAATAAACTGTGCAAAGATTTTGAAAACTTAATGACAGGTAAATTTGAAATGTCAATGATGGGTGAACTATCTTATTTCTTGGGATTTCAAATTAACCAAAGCAAGCAAGGCATTTTCATTAGTCAAACTAAATACTGCAATGATTTGATAAAGAAATTCAGTTTTGATAACTTCAAGTCCATTGATACTCCCATGAGCCAAGGAAACCATTTAGATAGAGATGAGAAAGGTAAACTAGTAGATGTTACAAGGTATAGGGGTATGATAGGATCATTGCTCTATCTTACAGCAAGTAGACCTGACATCATGTTTAGTGTTTGCATGTGTGCAAGATACCAATCCAATCCAAAGGAGTCTCACCTTAGTGCAGTAAAGAGGATATTCAGATATCTAGTAGGAACTAGGAGTCTAGGATTGTGGTATCCTAAGGGATCTACTTGTTCACTAGTTGGATATTCTGATTCTGACTTTGCTGGATGCAAACTAGATAGGAAAAGTACCTCAAGTACTTGTCACTTACTAGGAAACTCCCTTGTGTCTTGGTTTACGAAGAAACAAACCAGCATTGCACTTTCTACAACTGAGGCTGAGTACATTGCAGCTGGAAGCTATTGTGCTCACATCCTTTGGATGAAACAACACTTATTGGATTTCGGTGTTGATTTAGGAACGGTGCCTATCATGTGTGATAACACAAGTGCAATTAGCATCACTAAGAACCCAATGATGCACTCTAGAACCAAGCACATTGAGATAAGGCATCACTTCATTCGAGACCAATTTCAAAGTGGGAATATAAAGCTTGAATATGTCAATACAGTTGATTAGTTGGCTGACATATTTACCAAAGCTTTGCCAAAGGAAAGCTTCCTTCATATTAGGATGAAACTAGGTATCATAGATCCTAGTGAGATCTGATTTCTGTGTCAAATCGATTGGATAAATCGATTATCCTGTGGATACACAGAAAAATGGCTTTATAAAATCGATTAGTCAAATCGATTTATGCCATACAATGTCTATTTTTTTAAAATAGAAACACGATAATCAATTTGGTAAATCGATTTGTTGTTCCCAGGGAGCCTCAAATGTAAATTTCCCATTCCAATCGATTAGGGAAATCGATTGACCACTTGGTATATTGTTTAAAGAATTGATTTGGAAAATCGATTATGTTGGTCCCAGACATCAAAGTTGAGAAACTTTCCAGACTCTACCCCGAGAATCGATTAGGGAAATCGATTGATTCAAGGTGCTTGAAATCCTCAGGTAAATAAATGGATTTGGTGAATCGATGTTGAGACATGCATATATCTGAACTGATATAGAAGCTGCTGAATTGATAAGAAATCGATTTAGGACATCGATTTAGTAAATAAGGAAATCGATTAGGGAAATCGATTGACAATATGACCGTTGTAAGTTGTTTTTACTAGCCATTACAGACTCAACCGATTGATCTTCCCCAGCAACATTAACTAAATCGATTGGACCAATCGATTTACGCATCTGAAATTATAAAAAGGAACAGTGCCAATCGATTCTGCTCATTCATCTCAACCCCTAAATCGATTTCGCGCCCAAAACTTCTGCATACTCACTCAAATCTCTTTGTTGTCTCTCACAAACTTCATCTTCCAAACCATTATTGTTTCATCTCTGCTTTCAAAATCCCATACATACTATAATGGCTCGTGTGAAACAAACCCAACCCAAAACTCCTTCACCTTCAGCATCTTCTTCACCAAGTGGAAGAACTCCCTCACCACCTCCAACAATTTCTAAAAGGGTTCCAATCCCTACTCACAAGATATTGTCAAACGACAAGGGCAAAGCCATTGCCAATGATCAAGGCAAGCCAAAGAAGAGAAAGGAGCCACCAACTGAAAAGCTACTTGCTGACGCAATGAAGGAGATTTCACGAAAAAAAGAAGAAAAGTGTTTCTTCTACTCCTCAAAAGGAGGCTCCATCTAATAAACAAGTTGAAGTTTGTGAACTTCCACCTACATTTCTTAAGAGAAAAATTCATGAAGCTCATTATATGGATTTTGCGTACTTCGATCACGATGGCTTCACGTTTCAAGACCATCTACGCTTTCATGGATTAGAAGATTTTTTATCTTGCTCTCTTGACACTTATCCCAATCTGATTCGCGCATTCTACTCAACCTTCAAAATAAATGACACCGGATTCAAAGCGACTGTTAAAGGAAATAAGATTTCCATGGCTTATGATGAGTTCTCAAAGTTATCGGGACTGCCATATCATGGAAATTCGATCGACGGAAGCTCGGAAGCTCATACTGCTGATGAAGGCTGGGAAGCCTCACTAGAGAGACATACAACAGTTCAGGACCTGATGGTTGATGGCTTTGTTGAATCAGTTTCATTGCCAATCGGCCAAATGATGGTTCAGCAAAGAATGCTGATGTATGCTCTAACCCGGATGCTTGTTCCATGATCCGGTAATCATGCAGTTGTTCAAAGGTTGGACATTCTTTTGCTGTGGGGGCTGTGCAACGAGCTCAAGATGAGCTGGGCATGGATTATCCTGAGGCACATGCTGGAAGCTTCACATGGTAAGCTAGTGCTTCCATACCCACAGCTAATTACGAAGATTCTGAAGCACTTCAAAGTGTCACTCGCAAATGAAGAAGTGTCAAAAACCACCCTTTCTTTTGTGAGTATATTATGAACCAAATGCAGCTGAGAAGGGTGAAAGGAATTTGGAAAAGACCTCAGTCTAATGCTAAACAAGTTCAGCAAAATTCTGGACCAGTTGCTGAGCCAGTTGCAGCAGAGTCTGAAGTCTTAGCAAAATTGATGGAGTTGATGGCAACGCAGGCAGCTCACAACGCCAAAGTGGATGCGTCGAATGCAAGGATCGAAGCTGCTATCGAAAAGCTTCAATCTGATTTGAACTTGGTTGCACAGGATGTCGCAGCAATCCAGGAACATTTAGGCATTAAATTGTCTTTTAGCGATGTTGCTGAGATTGGCCGACAAGCAGCTGAAGAACCCAATCCCGTGACATTAGATAGCTCTGAACCTCATGTTGAGGAGACACCTGCTGAGAGTAATACATCGGTCTCTCCTTCAACCTTAGCTAATAGTGAGGAACAGCCCAATCCAGATGTTTAGGTTTTTAGGTTCTTTGTTGTTTTGAGATGCTATGCAATTTCTGTGTAATGTTCTTGCTCCATGTACTATTTTGATTGATATATATGAAAAACTGGATTTATGATTAAATTGTTTGATCAATATTGATGTTTTTCTATAATTTGCCATAATCTGCTTTATTTTTTTATGAAGCCATCATCATCTGTGTTCATTTTTTTTACTAACATAAGGGGAGAAAATTTATAACTTCTCCTTTCATATTCTCTCCTTTAATTCTTTTTGGATTAACTAACAAAGGGGGAGAAAATTTATAACTTGGTATAACATGATATGCACTTAAATTGAATTTACTGCTTCCGATGCTGCTACAAAACTTATATCTGCTCTGATATTAGTGGTTGCTCTGATATTGTTATAATTGATCAATGTGATTTGCTATGATACTGCTATAAAAATGATCAATTTGCTCTAATATTAGTTGCTCTGATTTGATAAACAAACTGATCTGATACTGTTGACTGATCTGATACTATTGCGTTATTGCAAACTGCTCTGATACAATCTAATACGGTTACATAGCATTTACATGGCATTGATAATGCTTGATATTTCAGATCTATTTTGTTTTATGGCTCTAACCCTAATTCCAAAGTGTGAACAGCATGACTGCTCAAATTTAGGGGGAGCTTCTATGTTTTTGTAATTATATTGTCATTCCATGAAATATATCTCAAGTTAAAATTGCATGTTTGTCACTTAATCAAAAAGGGGGAGATTGTTAGACATATGTCCATTTTTGATATTATTGACAAACATACATCATGTGATAAATCTAACATTTTAAATTGAGAAAAATTTCAGGAACAACAACTCAACCCTACAAACTTGAGACAATAGCTTGGAACTCAAGGAATCAACAAAAGTTGGAAGATTCACTAAGCAAATCGATTAGTCAAATCGATTTTGTAATAGGGTTGTATGAAAATGTGAAATCTGTGATTAAGCAATCGATTAGGCAAATCGACTGGCACATTTACTGAAAATCAGTTGTGCAAGTTAGTAGCATGTCGTTTTGCAAGCTAATCGATTTGGCAAATCGATTGTTCCAATTACAAGATTATTTTGATTGTTTAAATCGATTGACACAATCGATTGTGAAAGTTACAGAGCCAAGCCATTTATTCACTAATCGATTAGGCAAAACGATTTCACAAAATAAGTTTCAAAATAAACTTGGTCTGTTACAAACACAATCGATTGGCACAATCCATTGAACTATTTCTTTTGTAACAAGTTTGGCATCAATCGATTTGAGAAATTGATTGAATGAACCAACTGATAAAACGTTCTTCAGACATAAGTCCATAATCGATTAGGCACATCGATTAATATGTTTTAAGCTAACTCTCTGAAATTAGCTAAATCGATTGGCAAAATCAATTGGTACAAAAGTTTTAGTAACAGAGATGACTTAAACTATGGCCAAATCGATTATGTAGATATTTGAATCGATTGAGTAAATCGATTGTTTTGATCTCGTTGCTGGAACAAAACATCCTTAATCGATTATGCAAATCGATTCAAATATGAATTGTTATTCAATTCTGAAGAATGCATTAAAATAATCGATTAGGTAAATTGATTAGTTTGTGTAGTTTCAAGATTCAAGAAAAACAAGATTCGCAAAATCGATTTGGTAAATTGATTGAGCATGCTTTTTTAAATTAATGAATCGATTGGCCAAATCGATTCATCTGTTGTTTTTCAAGAAACTATATAAACTGTTTTCAATTACTTCTTCTCACACATTACTCACAATTCAGAATATACAATACAACACACTGATAGAACTTTCTGATATTTCTTTCTCACATTGAAATAACTTTGAACATTGCTTTTTCAGACATGAACATTCATCATGTGATCAACAAAAGACTGAAAAAGATTGCTTGAGAAAGAACATTAGAGAAGAAGATTGCTGAAGAAATTCTGTATATTTCTGTTTAGTTTTTCTGTAACAAATTTCTGTAATCAAATAACGTTGAGAAATCCAGTTGAAACTGGTAGTGATCTTCTGTGTTGAGGGGTCTCATCAAGAAGACACTGGACTGAGATATTGGAAGAGTTTGGAGATAAACTCTGGGATTCAGTGAGATAAAGATAAAATAGGGAGAGTAGTTTAAGATTGATAGGCGAGGAGCTGGAACATCTGTAAACTGACTCTGCGAGATTCTATTGGAAAAGGCTAAGATCAGATTTGATCTTAGGATTGGACGTAGGTCGTCTAACAGACGGCTGAACCAGTATAAAAATTGTTGTGTATAATTTTCCTACCCTTATCTCTTTTATTTCTGCATTGCTTATTTGATTAATCTTGATTGCATGCAATTGTGAAATTTCTGTATTAATTGACATTGTATGAATTGTTAATTTGGCATGCTTGTATCTTGATCAATCTGTTGAACAATTGTTGTATCTGCTGCACTCTCTATTTGACAATACTTGTTATTGTTAATCTTTCTTTAGGATTGATATTTGGGACCGTGGTTAATCTTTCGTTTAATATTGTTTGATGTTTGTAAAACTGTTTAGCATATTGTTAGAATAAGTGTTATTTCTTCATATATTCTGCTAAACTGAGGTCATACTCCCATCAAAGGTTCTTTTGTGCTGCAACTTCTACATCCGAGTACTTTTCCTTTTCTAATGATCAACTCCCAGGCTCGACTTATCCTTCTCAAAATTGGTGGGTCTACTATACCTGTATTGTGCAAAACAAAAGCTTCCAATGACTTTCATCTAGTTTTTCCAACACGGGGTAGCCAAGTTGTCTCAGAGCTACCATTGGATTGTAATTAATACATCCCTTTGTTCCCATGAGTGGTACATTTGGAAAATCTCCGCATCGGCATATTACTTCTTCCACCCATTGTTCTCTATAGTACCATGGAATTGAATCCCTAGTAAGGCTAGCTATACTCTGAGCCCATTCACGATTACTCTTAACCCTAACATGATACCCTTTCTTGAACATGTGAGACACAAACAGAGTATACAACACTGGAACACAACACAAAATTGTTCCCCCCTTCTTCTCATGTCGCATGTGTAGAGAATAGTATACATCAGCTAGAATCTCGGGAACTGAGTTTTGTTTATGGTTGTTAAAAGCTAAGAAGACATTTATGGCAGCAAAATCTACAAAGTTATCAAGGTTTGGGAATAAAACAATACCATAGATAATGAGGGCCAAAACATCTATAAAAGTACTCCATTCTTTTTTATAGGCTAAATCTTGGCACTTTTGTTCTAGATATTTTCTTGAAAACCCATGAATAGCCTCTTTTTCCTCTTTTGTACTTGCCAACTCTCTTATGTCGATCTTCAACACTTCAGAAATTGTGTCCAACTTCGGTGGTTGCCCAGTATATTGATAAGGATTTCCTCTCTCTAGGGAGTAATCCAATATTCGTTCAAATTCTTCTAATGTTAGGGCCAACTGAAAATCTTGAAATGTGAAACACCTTAAGAGAGGATCGTAATACTGAGCCAATGCCGTGAGGGCCCCTGTTTGCACATTTACTGCCAAGAGATTTAGGATCTTCCCATATTTGTGAAAGAAACTATCATATTGTATAGTTTTCATTTGATTGCTGATGTCTCTTAAACTTTTCAAATTAGGTTTCTTGAACTTTAAAAGTAAGGCTTTTCTTTTTTCCGAGCCCATTGTCCAATTAAATAACACGGGACTAAGATTTGTATGATTCCCCAAAAATACTGAAAATTTATGCAAAATGCTATTATATTTTATTTTTCTTTAGAAAAAGAGAAAAAATGTCATGAGATATGAATGAGACTAATATATATATATATATATATATATATACACACACTCTTGAATATATGAGATAATTTCTTTTGGTTTTTATGGATATTCTTACAATGAAAGGATCTATTGGCTTATGTAGTGAAATTCTCACAAGGGAGGCTCTATGGTTCTAAACACGGTTCCTAGAGCCAATAATCCTCTTTTGGAATATTGTCAACAACAATAGGTAAACTATTTGGAGTGACAATAACCTCAACAAGATCAAATTCTAGGTGAGATCTTCATGCTAACCAAACAGGATGTACATCCAATAGGCTATCACTACGCAATATCGAATCTAAACTTAAATTTTGTTCAAACCCGAGTATAAGGTTTGACTCATAAGTGTGTGTCTCAATGAAAGTGTAGGTGTTGAATAAGTATACTTCAATAAATCCATAATACTAACAAAACATATATACATATACAAAATAAATAGATAAATAAAATAAAATCAAATAAAATAAAAATGATCTACTAGCTTAAAAGAATATTATAATGTCAGCTAATACTTATTAAAAAAAACAGTAAACACATAAAGCAAATGAAAATGAAAATAAAAAAACAAACAAATATAGAAAAAAAATGTAAAAAAAAAATTATGCACAATTAATTTGTTAAGCTTGACTCTCTAAATTTTCCCAGTGGAGTCGCCAGCTGTCGCAGCCTAAATTTTTGAGTTTTCCTCGAATTCAATGGAGTCTCCACCAAAATTTATTTTAAATTAGGGAAAATATTGGGAAACCCTTAAAAAAATGGTCTTTGATACCAGATTTTGAGTTCGGGAGTCGATTATGCGTAGGGAAGGTATTAGCACCCTACGACATCCGTTAAAATACGGTTACCTATAATTAATTGTGCAAAGTTATATCAACTTAAATATAGTTATTTTTGTTTATTATTCAATATGAATATAAATTGTTTTTTATTAACATAATTTTTGAGATAAAAGCGTGTTAAAAAAGAGTAAAAAAAGGTTTTTATTAGTGTGCTTGACAAGAGGGTGATCTTGCTCCTACGTATCTTCTGGTGCGATGGAGAAATCAAAGCTACGTAGTTCTTGGTAGAAAATATGAATGCGTTGATTGTTTTTAAATAACTTGTATTTTGCTACTTAAAAAGAAGTTAATTTTGACGAACATAAAAAAAATGTGTTTGATTTGAATAATTATTTTAAAATATGAATTTTAAGACGATCGAATCGTACAACTCGTGTCTCAAAACTCAATTAGTAGAAAGATGTCACATCTAATTTTATTCTCTTAAGAATATTTTATTTTTATTTTTAAATTGAGTTTCATAACCAACAAATAGTTTAATTTGTGTCTTAACAACTCCAAGATTATAAAAACACATATAATTAATCAAATTTTTAACAAAAATTGATTTTAGATCTATTTATTTATAAAAATAAATTCTAGAGCTATCTAAATATATAATTTATATTATGTAACTCCGGGATTAAAAAAATGTCATTTTTAGTTAATTTTTAATTATTAATTTGTTTATAATTTTTAATTTATTAACTTATTTGTGAAGATGAGATTTAGAACCACTAAGTTGTCACAATTTGTGTTCTATTAACTCAAAAATGCAATATTATCAATAGAATGGAATATAAATAACAAATAATTGGCGTGCGTGAAGAGATATGCGTAGAATGTAATACAAATAGCAAAAAGATGGCGTGCGTGAAGAGATAATCGTGTATGTATGTGTATTACGTACCTGCCTAACAGCTTAAACGACTCGATCCAAAATGCACAACCAGAAACATATTTCGCACAAAACTAATTCTAACCACACATCAAAAATCTCAACCGAAACTCCATTCATAAGTATCAAAACATAAATTTCACTTTTCAATAATATACAACAACAAACTTAATGAATGAGAAAATACCCTTTTTCGGCGCAGTGGTGGCAATTCTCGTCGGTTGTTGGTTGTTGTTGGTGATTGAGTATGTCTAAGGTTAAGGTTATGGGTTGGGAAGAAATATAATGGTGGATTCTTCTTCTCCTATGTCATTACTTTATTTCTATTATTTTTTAGAAACAAGAAACATAAAGAAAGAAAAATCTTCAATTTTTCTCGTGACTTGTTGTTCTCCTCTCTCTTTTTCCTTCCCCTACTGATTGAATTTTTGTTTCAATATATAGACAAAAACAAGCAAAGATTGTGTTCATTGTATAAAGTTAAGCTCTGGATCTTACATTGTTTTTACAACATTATCAAGCAACCTCATACACTTAAGGAAAAGAGGGATTAGTCTTTTCGATTGAGTACTCAAATGGCTAAATTAATACCATTTTAGATTAAATAAAAAAAATGAATGAATATATGGGTGTGGGGAAAGGAAACTAGGAAGCAGGAAACATGGAGACTGTACACGCTGAAGCAGAGAAATAGAGAAAGGAAAATCAGGGAAAGTAACCTTTCTTTCCTTTTTTATTTAATTTTTTGTTTTCCTTGGTTTTATTTATTTATTTATTTTAAATGTAATGTAATAAAACCAATACAAATTTTTTAACTTTTAGATAAACATTTATTTAAATTATTTTTATTTTGTAGGACAAAATTGAGGTACTACAGTGTGGTAACTCCTTGGTTTGTTGATTTAGTTAATTATCTAGTTGTTGGACTGATCCATTGTGACATACATGTTAAATATAATTAATAGAATGTATATAGAGGTAATAACTCGAGTCGTTTTGCAAGGGCTTATGATATAATAATATTAACCAAATTGAAAGTTGAAATTAGAAAGAGGGTTTTCTAGATTTTTGTTTTAATAGATGAGCAAAATGATTAATCCACTGGTTCTAGTCTCAGACCTATCACAGATCCTATCAATGAGTTTAATTTCTAATTGTGATTCTATTCTTATTTGAATATAGAATTGATCAAACAAGCATAATCAATCATATGTGAATTCGGTTTCTTTGACTGGATTAATCATCACAATATTAATATCAACGATCAAGTGTCACAAAATTATAATTCAATTAAATTAGAAACTGACACCAAATTCTTTCAATTGAATTTAATCGATCCTATTAAAATTCAATTTAATCAATTACAGTAACAATATAATCAAATAAACAGAGATAAAATCATGAAGCGTAATTGACAGTGTAACTTGAATATCAAGGTGTTGATGAAACTCTGAACTCATGGATTAATCTTATAAAATTTTCCTTCCATGAAATTAAAATATAAAGTATTTATTTCTTGTAGCAATCTGAATCCTAAAATTTCATCCCTTAGAAAAGAAACAAAACTCCCAATATATAGTACTCGATTTTGGTCTTTAGGGTTTAGAAACAAGTGGTCCGCTATTTAAAATTATAACAATAGTCCAAATTACGAAATATGCAGTTCAGGCCAAGTAATGTTCATCATTGGGCTTTTATTCCACCACAAACGTTGTAGATCTGATTTTCTGCTTTCAAACGTCTGCTCCTATGCGTCAATCCGATATCTAGAGCTCAAGTTATGGCATATAGAGCGAGCAAGGGTCAAAATACAAATAATAACATTATAATTCAATTTCGACCCAAAGTTTAGAAACAAGCTAAAAAATTATTCAAAGATATAAAGAGCTTTTAAAATACCAAACTAAAAAGCTAGAAACATGTGCCCAAATGTTATGATCAAATTCCCCCACACTTAAGCTTTTGCACTCCGAGAAAAGCAATGCATGCGATTCCGAATAATCTTATGAATGCAAAGTGGTGAGAGAAAAAAAATATTTCAAGCTTAAGGCAATCATGAATAGTTTTGTTATCACAACCAAGGCAAACATGAGGACAAGTTAATTAAAGAATGCATCATAAATGATAGAGTCCTCCCAATATATAAAATTATCTCAAAGTTTTTACACTCAATGTGTTTGTAATACTGTTTAGACTCAAAGCACATCATGAAAGCTAACACTATCATAGAGGATAAATGAGTAATGATTAAGCGAGAAAAACAATATTAAGAAGTAACTCAACAAAATATCATTGACTTTTATTTTCACACTTAATTTTCTCACAACACAACTATTTTTCCTCATTTTATTCCTTTTTTTTCATTTTATTTTCACACTTAACTAACGTGTCTTGTGAAAAGTTAGGCTTGTAATAAGTTATATAACAAAAAATGGGATAATTAGGCTCAAAGGGGCTTAAACAAATGGATAATAGTAGGGTAGGCTTATTTGCCTAGTAGCTTAACAAGAAACAAATGCCTAGATCATTTTAATATATGCATGTGGGAAAAAGTCAAATCAAGTTCTAGCATAACTAGCAATCATGAGTGAGATAACCCACAAGAAAAAAAAAAGATGGAAAAATGTATTCAATTCAAAATAAGGCTAAAAAATCTCACAAAGGTTAATGACTTATCACAAATGATACACAATTTAGCATTTTAATCCAATTCATTTTACCAAGAATGCAAAGATACTATCCAATCATGTCAGTCAAAACAAATTCACAACATTTACAACCACAAAATATGATAAAAAAGCATGCAGTGCAATGCCCATTTATAAATAAATATATATATACACACACACACACACACACACACACATATATATATATATATATATATATATATATATATATATATATATATATATATGTTTTTTTGTTTTGTTTTTTTATTTTATTTTAAATTTTTTTTTGAAATATAACAAACAAAATCCTAAATAATACCCCCACAATTAAATTACACATTATCCTCAATAAAAGTAAAAAATATAAAATAAGAGTAATAAAAGGGAGCTCCTTGTTCAAGCTTTAGTGTAGGTGGACTTTTCCAAGAAGAGTTATTCTATGGTAGCATCTTCAAGCACAAAGCTCTCAAAGGAATATCTTGAGAAATTGTCTATTTACTTTGAACACTTTCTTGGTGTTTGCAAATTTTATTTCCACTGGACAATGAGGAAAAATGTTAGTAACAACAAAAGGGTCAATCCACTTTGATCGAAGTTTCCTAGCCATAATTTTCAGAACGGAGTTGAACAATAAAACTCATTGGCTACTGAAAATTTCCTTCCTAGAAATCATCTTATCTTGAAAGTACTTAGTTTTCTCCTTATAGATCCGAGAGTTCTCATAAGCTTCAAGTCTAAGATATTCAAGTTGTTGCAATTGAAGCTTTCTCTCCAATCCTGCTTTCTCCGTCTGAAGGTTACAACGCTTGACTGCCCAATAAGCACAGTGCTCTATTTCCACTGGGAGGTGGCACGCCTTACCAAACACAAGTCGATAAGGGGACATCTTTATTTGTTTTTTGTAGATTGTTCTATGAGCCCAAAAAGCTTCTTCAAGTTGGTGGCTCCTGTCTTTCTTGTTTGGCTGCACCATCTTTTCTAAGATCTGTTTGACTTCCCTGTTTGAGATTTCAGCTTGCCCATTAGTCTGGGGATGATAAGGTGTAAAAACTATGTGCACAACCCCATACTTTCGAAGCAAAGCATCCATGGCACTATTACAAAAATGAATGCCTTGATCATTTATGATGGCCTAAGGTATTCCAAACCTATAAAAAATATTTGATATGATAAAACCTACAACCACTTTAGAATCATTAGTCCTAGTGGGTATTGCTTTCACCCACTTAGAAAGATAATCAACAACTAGTAAAACATAGACAAAACCAAAAGATACAGGAAAAGGGCCCATAAAGCCAACGGCCCACACATCAAATACTTCGTAGAAAAGCATAGGTTGTTGAGGCATCTCACTCCTACGAGTGATTTTTTTTCCTACTAGTTGGCAGTGTTCACAAGTTTTCTAAGTCTCAAAAGCATCTTTAAACAAAGTGGGCTAAAAGAAACCCGAGTCTAAGACTTTTCTTGTTGACCGTTGAGGACCAAAATGTCCCCCAACTTTAGAGACACAAAAAAAATGAAGAATGGATTGAGCCTCATGATGGGAAACACATAACCTAATCTCCTTATCACTATAAAATTTTCCACATATATGGATCACCCCACACATAGTATTTGGTATCAATTTTAAGTTTGTGTATTCCTGTGTTGGATGCATCTTCGTGAAGGACTCCAAAAACTAGATAACTAACTAAATCAACAATCCAAAGAGTTACCTCACTAAACTATAGCAGTTCCACATCAGGGACGTCATCTTGAATGGGGATGGGGTCCTCGTCCATTTCTGTTCTTCTCAAATGATCTGCCACCAAATTTTCAGCTCCACTCTTATCTTTAATCTCTAAATCAAATTTTTGGAGTAACAAGATCCACCAGATCAATCTTGGTTTTGTTTCTGGTTTAAACTAAATTCAAACATAGAAAATATAGTCTAAACTTATCAAGTGCAAAAACAATAGCCAAAAGTTCCTTTTCAATGGTAGTATAATTAACATGTGTAGAATCTAAAGTCCTAGAAGTTTAATAAATAACATGGACAACCTTACCAATTGTTTGTGCAAGGACTTCTCTCACTTCATAGTTAGATGCATCACACATAATTTCAAAAGGGATGGTCCAATTGGGTGGCTCAATTATGAGAGTAGAGGTTAGTGCTGGCATTAAGAAATCAAACCCTTTCTTGCATTTGTCATCAAAGATGAAACTGAAATATTTTTGTGGCAAATTTGACATAAGAAGAGCCATCTTGCCAAAATCCTTGATAAAGAGCCTATAAAAACCTGCATGGCCAATAAAAGAACGAATCTTTCAGATGCAAGATGGGTAAGGCAAATTATAAATCACTTCAATCTTGGAAAGATCAACTTCTATCCCATTTTTAGAGATCACAAGTCCCAAAACTATGCCTTGTTCAACCATAAATGACATTTTTCATAATTCAGCACAAGGTTAGTTTCAATACATCTATGCAAAATTCTATCTAAATTGTTCAAATCAGCAAAAACACTATTCACGCAGCGTTGGAAAGTGGCAAGAGTATTGCATAGGCCAAAGGGTATCCTCATATAGGCAAATGTGCCGAAAGGGCAAGTGAACATGGTCTTTTCTTGGTCCTCTAGTGCAATATGGATATGAAAATAACCAGAAAAACATCAAGAAAACAATAATGGGACTTACCAGCCAACTGTTCAAGCATCGGATCAATGAATGTTAAAGGAAAATGGTCCTTTCTAGTTTCCTATTTAGTCTCTTGTAATCGATGCAGACGCTCCTACTGTTCTGCACTCGTGTGGGGGATAAGTTCATTCTTTTCATTTTTAACCATTGTGAATCCAGTTTTCTAAAGGACTACATGCACCAGACTCACCCATTGACTATTTGAGATGGGGTATATAATGCCTGCTTGCAAGAGCTTGGTCATTTCTTTTTTTACATCATCCAAAATTAATGGGTTAAGTCGCCTTTGGGGATGCCTGACTCATCTTACCCCATCCTCTAGTAGTATCCTATGCATACACATGGATGGGCTAATACTAGGAATATCAGCCACGGTCCATCCAATTTCCTTCCCGTGTTTTCTTAAAATTTGCAACACATTCTCTTCCTATTCATCTTGATGTTTGGCTGAAATAATCATAGATAACTTGCCATTTCCTTCTAAATATGCATATTTCAAATTTTCATGAAGTGGTTTAAGCTCTATAGTCGATGGTTGTTCAATGGAAGGTACAACACTAGTCGTCGAAGCTAAGTCTGCAAAATCAATTATGTTAGTAGAAATATCAATATCAGCATAATGATCAACCTCCAAGGCATCTTCGATCTCAGCACACACAAAGCACAATTGATTATCTGTACATAACTCACAAGTATAAGTATCATCAAAGCTAGAAAATGTAGGAAAATCGGTAGCAAACATATCGGGGTAAGTGTCATCAACCAAATCAGCAAGTAATTCAATTTGAAAAATAGATTGCTCTTCATTGCGGTGTTTCATAGCATCAAATATGTTAAAATTTATAATGCTATCACATATCATAGCATTTGGGCACATGTTACTAGCTTTTTATTTTGGTATTTTAAAGCTCTTGATAACTTAGATTAATATTTTTAGCTCGTTTCTAAACTTTGCGTCGAATTTCAATTATAGTTTTATTATTTGTATTTTGACTCTTGTTCGCTCTGTAGGTCATAACTTGAGCTCTGGATATCGGATTGGTGCATACGAGCAAGCGTTGGAAAGCTAAAAATCAGAGCTGCAACGTTTGTGTTGGAAATAAAGACCAGTTCCTAACTTTACTGGGCCTAAACTGCAGATTTCGTAATCCGGAGTTTTGTAATAATTTTAATGAGTAGGTCACTTGTTTTTAAACCTTAACCCTAAATCCCAGTATCAAGTACTATATATTGGCAGTTGTGTTTATTTTCTACCATAGAAAAAATTAGGATTCAGATTGCTACAAGAAATAAATAGTTTTTATTTTAATTTCATGAAAGGCTTATTTTATAAGATTAATCCACGAGTTCATAGTTTCATCAATACCTTGAGATTCAAGTTACACTGTCAATTTCGATTCATGATTATATTCTTATTTATTTGATTATATTGATATTTTGATTGCTTAAATTGAATTTAAATAGGATCGATTAAATTTATTTGACATAATTTGGTTTCGGTTTCTAATTTAATTGAATTACAATTTTGCGACGCTTGATTGTTAGTTGTAATATTTTGATGATTGTGATGCTTAATCCAATTAAAGAAACCAAATTCACATAGGATTGATTACGTTTGTTTGATCAATTCTATAGTCATATAAGAATAGAATCATGAATTAGAAATTAAACTCATGGAAAGAATCTGTGATAGGTCTGAAACACGAATTAGTGGATTAATCGTTTTGCTTCCCTATTAAATCAAAATTCTAAAAAAACCCCTTTTTAATTTCAACTTTCAATTCGGTTATTATTATTATATCAGAAGTCCTTGCGAAATGACTCGAGTTATTTCCACTATTTATATTTTATTAATTGTATTTGACCCGTGTGCGACAGCGGATCATGTTTCAGCCTTAGTCTCTGTAGGATTATCAGACCCTTACATTGGTCACGTTACAAGCTAAATAAAAATCTTTTGATCATTATGTGCATGTGTTTCAAATATAGATTATAGAGGCTTGTCAAGCTTATGATAGTGTTAGCTTTCATGATGTGCTTTGAGTGTAGATAGTAGCCCAAACACTGAGAGAATTTTATATCTTGGGAGGACTATATATCACTTATCATGCATTCTTTAGTTAACATATTCTCTTGTTTGCCTTGGTTGTGATAACCAAACTATTCATGATTGCCTTAAACTAGAAATATTTTTTTTTCTCTCACCACTTTGCATTCATAATAATATTTGAAATCGCATGCATTGTTTTGCTCGGAGTGCAAAAGTTTAACTGTGGGAGAGTTTGATCATAGCATTTGGGCACATGTTTCTAGCTTTTTAGTTTGGTATTTTATAACTTCTTTATAACTTAGAATAATATTTTAGCTTGTTTCTAAACATTGGGTCAAAAATTTATGGTAATTTTATTATTTGCATTTTGACCTTTTCTCGCTCTGTAGGCCATAACTTGAGCTTTAGATATCGTATTGATGAATACGAGCAAATGTTAGAAAGCTAAAAATAAGACTTACAACTTTTGTGCAGGAATAAAAGCCCAATGCCGAATTTCACTGGGCCTAAATTGCATATTCTGCAATATAGACTTTTGTAATAATTTTAAATAGCGTGCCACTTGTTTTAAAACCCTAATGCCCAATTCAAGTACTATATATTGGGAGTTTTCTTTCTTTTCTAGACAAACGAAATATTACGATTCAGATTGCTACAAAAAATAAAACAATTTTCATTTTAATTTCATGGAAAACTAATTTTATAAGATTAATGCACGAGTTCAGAGTTTCATCAATTCCTTTAGATTCAGGTTACACTGTCAATTTCGATTCATGAATCTATTCTTGTTTATTTGATTATATTGATATTCTAATTGCTTAAATTTAATTTCAATAGGATCGATTAAATTTATTTGACAGAATTTGGTTTTGGTTTCTAATTTAATTAAATTATAATTTTATGACGCTTGATCGTTAATTGTAATATTTTGATGATTGTGATGCTTAATCTAGTCAAAGAAACTGAATTCACATAGGATTGATTACACTTGTTTGATCAATTATATAGTAAAATAAGAATAGAATCACGAATTAGAAATAAAACTCATTGGTAGAATCTGTGATAGGTTTGAAACTCGAATAAGTGGAATAATCGTTTTGCTCATTTGTTAAAACAAAAATCTAAAAAAAACCCCTTTCTAATTTTAACTTTGTATTTGTTTAATATTATTATATCAGATGTCCATGTAAAATGGCTCGAGTTATTACCCCCTGTCTCAATCGACCAACACCCTTTATGTGGTCTAGGTTAGTGCGTAGTTGGGCACTGTAACCCAGGTTTCGGTTCATCCTGCATCGCCAGATCTGCTTACCAAAAATTACCCACTTGGAGCTCTCGTTTCCATGGCATGTCCTCAACAAAGCATGGCTCAACGACGCTTGCTGCTGTCCATAATTGTGATTATGACGTCTCCGTCAGCATTTCAACAACCTAGGCTTGGACCACCATCACAATCCGCGTTGGTTGATGTCCTAAGTCGATTGGCGGACCGACACAAACTGTTCCCCATCCGACCGACACACATCCTTGGCCCCTATGTGCTTTCCTCCCAACAATTTCATGCACTCTTTGACTCTTTTTTCAAAGTCTTTTTAATCTTTCCCTCGCAGTACTTGTTTGCTATCAATCTCTTGCCAATATTGGTGCTGCATTCCCAAACAACCTGACTCGCTGACAATGCTTCGTGGTGCGATATAGTTTGAGCACAACGAGGCTCTAACCCTCTCAAACGCCCCCTTCCAGGGGACTTGGGCCCGGTGGGTCGCTGAGGTCGCTTCATTAGACTACAATTCGAACGCCAAAGGGAACCAATTCTCATGGTGGGGTTATCCCGGTTCGCTCTCCATTACTTAGGGAATCCTTGTTAGTTTCTTTTCCTCCATTTATTGATATGCTTAAATTCAGCGGGTACCCCGCCTGACTTGAGGTCTCATCACGAGCGCTTATAAGCGCAAATGGGTAAATGAGGCCAAAATTCAATAGGGCAACGTATGATTGGTCTCATGCGACACACAACCACCATATATCATGGCACACCCTACCATGGTCTCAATTTTCAACCAACCATGAGACAAAAAAGCTCACGGGAACTCATCATTCACCCAACACAAGACCTATGAGTTAGAAATCTTCAATGAGCTTTGATATTCAAAACCCAAGCACACGTGCCCTCAACCTAGTGGCATTAGGCGCAATTTGCATTCAAAGACTCGATCATTCACGGGATTTGGCAATTCACACCAAGTATATCATTTTGCTACGTTCTTCATCGATACAAGAGCCAATATATTTGTTATGGAGAGTCATTCTATATTTCATGTGTCAAAATACATCCCGCATGAAAACCGTCTATAGTTCCATGCAGGTGTGCACATAACAATGTTTTAATTCCTTGACGCATTTAGTGTCGGGGTTTGGGTTTTGACGCAGAGGAGAACACACTTGGATGTCCCCCTCCAAACCGAAGTTAGTTCGAGGTGTTCAACACCCCTAGCCAACCTGTGTGTTCAAACTGATTCACGTGTTGGACTATATGTAAGGGATCGACAATGATCCTTTTGCAGGTTCACCTACGGAAACCTTGTTATGATTCTCCTTCCGCTAAATGATAAGGTTAAGTAGACTTCTCCCAACATCGCGGGCAGTGAACCGCCCACATCGTCACAATCTGAACACTTCACCGGACCATTCAACGTGATGGGCGATGTGTACAAAGGGCAGGGACGTATTCAACGTGAGCTGATGACTTGCGCTTATTAGAAATTCCTCGTTGAAGACCAACTATTGCAATGATCTATCCCCATCACTATGAAACTTTACAGATTACCCTAGCCTATCAGTGACCATAGCATTTGGGCACATGTTTCTAGCTTTTTAATTTGGTATTTTATACGTTTTTTATAACTTATAACAATTTTTTAGCTTCTTTCTAAACTTTGGGTTAGTATTTTATTATAATTTTACTAATTCCATTTTGACCCTTTCTCTCCCTGTAGGCCATAACTTAAGCTCTGGATATCGGATTGACGCATACGACGAGGCGTTGAAAAGCTAAAAATCAAAGATACAACTTGGGTGTTGGAAGAAAAGACCAATTCTGAACTTTACTAAGCCTAAATTGCAGATTTCATAATATGAACTTTTGTAATAATTTTAAATAGCGGGCCACTTGTTTCTAAACCGTAAAGCCCAATATCGAGTACTATATATTGGCGGTTTTGTTTCTTTTCAAAGGATGAAATATTAGCATTCAGATTGCTGCAAGAATTAAACAATTTTTAATTTAATTTCATGGAAGGCTAATTTTATAAGTGTAATCCACTAGTTCAGAGTTTCATCAACACCTTGAGATTCATTTTACACTGTCAAATTCGCTTCATGATTTTATCTCTATTTATTTTATTATATTGATATTCGGATTTCATAAATTGTATTTCAATAGGATCAAATAAATTCACTTGACATAATTTGGTTTCAGTTTCTGATTTAATTGAATTATCTTTTTTTGAGTCTTGATCGTTAATTGTAATATTTTGATGATTGTGATGCTTCATCCAGTCAAAGAACCCGGATTCACATAGGATGGATTACAATTGTTTGATCAATTCTACAGTCAAATAAGAATAGAATCACGAATTAGAAATTAAACTCATCGATAGAATATGTGTTAGGTTTGAAACTCAAATAAGTGGATTAATCCTTTTGCTCATATGTTCAAACAAAAATCTAAAAACTCATTTTCTAATTTCAATTTTCAATTCGATTAATATTATTATATTAGAAGTCCTTGCGAAACAACTTGAGTTATTACCTCTATTTACATTTTATCAATTGTATTTGACCTCCGTGTGACAGCGGATCAGTCGGCCAAGGTTGTAGACACGTTCAATACATCAGTGCAGCACGCGTGCAACCCAGAACATCTAAAGGCATCACAGACCTGTTATTGCGTAAAACATCTGTGGCCTAAGTGCCCATAGTCCCTCTAAGAAGATGGTCGTCCAGAGTTACCTCCATATAACTATTTAGCATGTTGACGTCTTGTTCGTTAACGGAATTAACCAGACAAATCGCTCCACCAACTAAGAATGACCATGCACCACCCCCTAAAATCAAGAAAGAGCTCTCAGTCTATCAATCCTTACTATTTTTGGGCCTGGTAAGTTTCCTCGTGTTGAGTCAAATTAAGTCGCAGGCTCCACTCCTGGTGGTGCCCTTCCATCAATTCCTTTAAGTTTCAACCTTGCAACCATACTCTCCTCGGAACCCAAAGACTTTGATTTCTCATAAGGTGTTAACGGAGTCATAAAAGAAACATATGTTGATCTATGGTCAACATCGTTTAAAGATGAGACTAGGATGGTATTTGATCATCTTCGAGCCCCTAAATTTCGTTCTTGATTAATGAAAACATCCTTGGCAAATGCTTTCGCTATTGTTCATCTTACATGACTCCAAGAATTTCAACTATGAGTATGAAATAAGAATGCCCTCGATTGTCCCTGTTAATCATTACTGCGATCCCGAATGCCTACACAATAGGATCAGAATCATGTGGTGTTATCCCATGCTAATGTATCTAGAGAGTAGGCTTGCTTTTAGCACTCTAATTTCTTCAAAGTAACAGTGTTGGAGGCACAACCTGGCCAATTACAGCCATGAGCGCATCGTCGGCAAAATGGACGAGCCAAATGGGGCCAACTAGAGGAAAATCGATCAAACACAAGGTCCAACTACAAGCTTTTTATCTAGAAAACTTAAATATACGCTATTGGAGATGGAATTATTGCGGCAGATGGCACAAGACTTGCCCTCCAACGGATCCTTGTTATGGTATTTAGATTGTACTCATTCCAATTACCATACTCAATGAGCTTGGTATTGTTATTTATTGTCACTTCCTCCCCGTGTTAGGATTGGTTAATTTTCGCTCTTGCTACCTTCCTTGGATGCGATATCCGTTTCTCAGACCCCCTCTCCAGAATCATCCCTAATTCTCCGTCACACATCACCTCCATGGTAGGCCACTAGCCTACTATCACCATAAGACCGTGCAACAGTAGGGGACAAATCAAGCCTAACAAGCCACACATATATCGTTTTAAAGGCAAGCAAAACAAGAACCACATACGAACACCAAGGGCATACAGCGAAAACCGAAAAGGATTACATGCAGACCATTCAATGCAAAAATACAAAGTCGACAAATATCCAAAGCACATCTCACACGCAAACACGTCAGCGAGACCCAACATCACTGAATGCACCACACCCTACAATGCAAAGCATTGCAAGCACATGAAGTCGTCCAACAATGTCGGTTGCACATCGCTAAGCATGACAAATTAAATCCAATCACCCCTTGTGTTAAACACAAGAGACAAAACCTAAGACACACGTGCTTTCGAGTCGAAATAGCTGCATCGGGGCGTGACTCACGGAAAACCTAAATACAAGGGATAACTTTAATGTAGGACCAACTGAAGGACTAATAAGAAACCCAACGTATTTAAAAGCTCAATGTAGTCACGCATCAAAGCCAACCAAGATATGAGAATAGCCCACCACCCATGAATCATTATGCCACTGTCTGTGAAGACTAGAGCAAGCACGGGGACGATCCATGGAACCCAACACCAGCTTGGTTGACAATGGTGAAGGGGGCCCCAATACCTCAAGAGCATTGGAAATAGCTTACCACTAATCAGACAACATCTACCCATGAGATTCCACTTCCTATCTGAGTCATGTTCACTATCACCTAAACCCAGGGGGAGTAATCCATGACTAACGTGTTAGGGACTTTCCAAGCCAGCCATCCCAATTCACGAGCTTGCCCAACCAATTTAAGAGTTGGATGAGGTTGTCCACGACATCCTATGTCTGCCATAGTAAAAAAAAATGATTAGGACAACGTTCAGTCCAAGCCAATCACACCCAGCAAGAGCTGGCAATTTTTGTTTGAAAGCTGGCCGAGTCAGCCCATGAGTGGTACGAAAATCACCTGAAAAGTCCATATGAAATCGATGACTTGGAGACCCTGATAGCATTCTTCTCGCAAATTTATAACTATGTTTTAGGTTCAGAGTCATATTTCAAAACTAGTCATCGTTTGGTTTGAAAATATGGCGTTCAGTCCATTTTTGTGAGCTGATATGAATATCACCCGAAAAGTCCAGATGAAATCTAGGACAGAGAGACGCTTGTAGCATTCATTCCCTAAATTTAAAATAGTGTTTTGAATCAGATTTGATACACTAGCCATCTTCTAGTTAGAAAATACGAATTTCGGTTCATTTTTATCGGGTGGTGGGAAAATTGCCTAAAAAGTCCAAATGAAATTGAGAATTGGGAGACCCTTGTAGTATACTTCTACTAAATTTATAATTGTGTTTCAGGTTCTGGGTCAGGTTTCAAACACTAGCTTTCGTTTGGTCAAAAAATATGGATTTTAGTCTATTTTTGTTGGTGGGTACGAAAATCGCCAGATATGTCTAGATCATATCGAGGATCGGGAGACCCTTGTAGTATTCTTCTCCTAAATTGACAACCATGTTTGATGTCAGATTTCAATTAGTAGCCATCGTCTAGTCCAAATATACAGATTATGGTCCATTTTTGTCGCGAGGTACGAAAATTGCCCTAAAAGTCTAGATGAAATTGACGACCAAGAGACCCTAATAGCATTATTTTCAAAAATTTATAATTGTGTGTCTGGTTCTGGGTAAAATTTCAAACACTAGCCATCGTATGGTATGAAAATACGAATTCTGATCCATTTTTGTGAGGTGGTACTAAAACCTTCCGAAAAGTCTAAATGAAATCATTGATCGGGAGACCCTCGTAGCATTCTTCTCATAAATTTATAACTGTGTTTTGGGTTTCGGGTAAGGTTTCAAACACTAGCAATCATTTTGTCTGAAATTACAGATTTCAGTCCATTTTTTTCAAGTGGGAAAAATATCGCCCGAAAAGTCCAAATGAAATCGATGATTGGGAGACCCTTGTAGAATTCTTCTCCTAATTTTATAACAGTATTTCGGGTTTCGAGTCGAATTTCAAATACTAGCCATCGTCTAGTCCTAAAATAAGGTTTTCGGTCCATTTTTGTAGAGTGGTACGAATATCGCCTGAAAAGTGCAAATGAAATCGAAGACCGGGTGACCCTTGTAGCATTTTTCTCCTAAACTTATAAATGTGTTTTAGGTTTCGGGTCAGATCTGAACCACTAGCCATCGCGTTGTTCGAAAATACTAATTTTGGTCCTTTTTTTTCCGAGTGGTACGATAATTGCCCAAAAATTCCAGATGAAATCGAGGACCGGGAGACGCTTGTAGCATTAATCTCCCAAATTTATAATTGTGTTTGAGTTTTAGGGTCAAATTTGAAACTCTAGCCATCGTCTGGTCCGAAAATACATATTTGTATCCTTTTTTGCCGGGTGGTACGAAAATTTTTGTGGCATTCTTCTCCTAAATTTATAATTGTGTTTCAGGTTCCGTGTAAGATTCCAAACATTCCAAACATTAGTCAATGTCTGGTGGGTTGAATATCGCATGAAAAGTCAAAGAAGAAATCGAAAATGGGGAGGCCCTTGAAGCATTCCTATCCTAAAATTTTAACAGTGCTTCAGGTTTTTGGTTAGATTTTAAACAGTAGCCATCCTCTAGTCCTAAAATAGGGATTTCGGTCCAAAAATTGCTCGAAAGGTACAAATAAAATCGCGGACCGGGAGACCCTTGTAGAATTCTTCTCCTAAATTTATAACTATGTTTCAGGTTCTAGATCATATTTCAAACACTAGTCATCGTCTAGTTCGATAATACATATTTCAATAGATAATTGTCGCCTGGTACGAATATCGCTCGCAAAGTCCAAATGAAATCAAGGACTAGGAGACCCTAGTAGCAATCTTCTCGTAATCATAGAACAATGTTTCAAGTTACAAGGTCAGATTTCAAACACTAGTCATCGTCTAGCCCAAATATATGAATTTCACTTCATTTTTGTCGGGTTGTACAAAAATCACTCGACATATCCATATGAAATCGAGGACTAGGAGACCTTTGTAGCAATATACTCCAAAATTTGCAATTGTTTTTTGAGTTTTGCGTTAGATTTCAAACACTAGCAATCGTGTGGTATGAAAATACGAATTTCAGTCCATTTTTGCTGGGTGGTAGGAAAATCGCCCAAAAAGTCTAGATGAAATCGAACATTGGGAGACCCTTGTTGCATTCTTTTCCCAAATTTATAAATTATTTTCGGGTTTAAGGTCATATTTCAAACACTAGCCATCGTCTAGTACGAAAATGCGGATTTCGGTTAATTTTTGTCGGGTGGTACAAAAATTGTCTGATAAATGCAAATGAAATCGAACCGGGTGACCCTTGTTGCATTATTCTCCTAAATTTATAATTCTGTTTCAGGTTCTTGGTCAGCCTTCAATCACCTACTATGATCTTGTCTGAAAATACAAATTTCAATCCATTTTTGTTAGGTGGCACGAAAATTGCCTAAATCGAGCACAAGGGTACCCTTGTAGGATTCTACTCCAAATATTATAATTGTGTTAGGGTTACGGGTCTAAATTCAACCACCATCCATCATCTAGTGCAAATATACATATTTTGGTCCATTTTTGTCTAGTGGTAAAATAATAGCCTGACATGTCCAAATGAAATTGAGGACTGGGAGACCCTTGTATCATTCTTCACCTAAATTTATAATTTGTTTTAGGTCAGATTTCAAACACTTGCCATCGTTTGGTTGAAAAATACGTATTTTGGTCTATTTTTGTCATGTAGTACGAAAATTGCTCAACAAGTCCAACTGAAATCGAGGACCGGGAGACCCTTGTAACATTCTGATCCGCTGTCGCACACGGGTCAAATACAATTGATAAAACGTAAATAGAGGTAATAACTCAAATATTTTTGCAAGGACTTCTAATATAATAATAATAACCGAATTGAGAATTGAAATTAAAACGGGGTTTTTTAGATTTTTTATTTAACTGATGAGTAAAACGATTAATCCACTTATTCGAGTTTCATAACTATCACATATTCTATCAATGAGTTTCATTTCTAATTTATGATTCTATTCTTATTTGACTATAGAATTGATCAAACAAGTGTTATCAACCCTATGTGAATTTGGTTTCTTGGATTGGATTAAGCATCACAATCATCAAAATATTACGATTAACGATCAAGCGTCGCAAAATTATAATTTAATTTAATTAGAAACTGAAACCAAATTCTATCAAATAAATTTAATCAATCCTATTGAAATTCAATTTAAGCAATCAAAATATCTATATAATCAAATAAACAAGAATATAATCATGAATCAAAATTGACAGTGTAACCTGAATCTCAAGGTGTTGATAAAACTCGAACTCGTGGATTAATCTTATAAAATTAACCTTCCATGAAATTAAAATAAAAAATATTTATTCCTTATAGCAATTTGAATCCTAATTTTCTCCTTCTTTAGAAAAGAAACAAAACTGCCAATATATAGTACTTGATATTGGGTTTTAGGGTTTAGGGTTTAAAAACAAGTGAGCCGCTAATTAAAATTATTACAAAAGTCCAGATTATGAAATCTTCAATTTAGGCCCAGTAATGTTCGGAATTGGTCTTTTCTTCCAACACAAAAGTTGTAGCTCGGATTTTTAGCTTTTGAACGTCTGCTCATATGCGCAAATCCAATATCCAGCGCTCATGTTATGACCTACAGAGCGAGAAAGAGTTAAAATACAAATAATAAAATTATAATTCAAATTCGACCCAAAGTTTAGAAACAAGCTAAAAATATTAATCTAAGCTATAAAGAGCTTTTAAAATACCAAACTAAAAAGCTAGAAACATGTGCCTAAATGCTTTGATCAAATTCCCCCCACTTAAACTTTTGCACTCCTAGCAAAATAATGCATGTGATTCCAAATATTCTTATGAATGCAAAGTGGTGAGAGAAAAAAATATATTTCTAGTTGAAGGCAATCATGAAAAGTTTTGTTGACACAACCAAGGCAAACAAGAGTACCAGATAACTAAAGAATACATCATAAGTGATAGAGTCCTCACAGGATATAAAATTCTCTCTACGTGTTTGGGCTACTGTTTACACTCAAAGCACATCATGATAGCTAGCACTACCATAGGATTGACAAGCCTCTATAATCTATATTTGAAACACATGCAGAGAATGATGAAAGGTCTTTATTTAGGTTGTAATGTGGCCAAGGTAAGGGCGCATTAATCCTAAGTTAACTAGGGCTAAAAATCAATGTGGATAAAGGAGTAATGATTAAGAGAGAAAAACAACATTAAGATAATTCAACAAAACATCATTGATTTTTATTTACACACTTTCTTTGCTCACAATACAACCATTTTTCCTCTTATTTTGTTTCCTTTTTTTTCTTCCTTTTTTTTCATTTTTTTTGCATAACCCTCAAATTTAAACAAACAAGTTAAGCACCCCTACACTTATTTAAGGAAAGACTCCTTTATCTTGGGTCAATTCATTGTTTTTCACTTTTAGGTTTGTAATGAGCTATATGACAAACAATGGGGTAATTAGGCTCAATGGGGCATACACAAATGGATAATTGTAGGGTAGGCTTATTTGGCTAGTAGCTTAATTAGATACAAATGCCTAAATCATTTCAATATATGCATGCGAACAAGAGTCAAGTCAAGTTCTGGGTTAACTAGCAATCATGAGTGAGATAACAAACAAGAAAAAAAGATGGAAAAATGTATTCCATTCATTATAAGGTTCAAAAATCTCACAAAGGTTAATTGTAATATTTTGATGATTGTGATGCTTAATCCAATTAAAGAAACCAAATTCACATAGGATTGATTACGTTTGTTTGATCAATTCTATAGTCATATAAGAATAGAATCATGAATTAGAAATTAAACTCATGGAAAGAATCTGTGATAGGTCTGAAACACGAATTAGTGGATTAATCGTTTTGCTTCCCTATTAAATCAAAATTCTAAAAAAACCCCTTTTTAATTTCAACTTTCAATTCGGTTATTATTATTATATCAGAAGTCCTTGCGAAATGACTCGAGTTATTTCCACTATTTATATTTTATTAATTGTATTTGACCCGTGTGCGACAGCGGATCATGTTTCAGCCTTAGTCTCTGTAGGATTATCAGACCCTTACATTGGTCACGTTACAAGCTAAATAAAAATCTTTTGATCATTATGTGCATGTGTTTCAAATATAGATTATAGAGGCTTGTCAAGCTTATGATAGTGTTAGCTTTCATGATGTGCTTTGAGTGTAGATAGTAGCCCAAACACTGAGAGAATTTTATATCTTGGGAGGACTATATATCACTTATCATGCATTCTTTAGTTAACATATTCTCTTGTTTGCCTTGGTTGTGATAACAAAACTATTCATGATTGCCTTAAACTAGAAATATTTTTTTTTCTCTCACCACTTTGCATTCATAATAATATTTGAAATCGCATGCATTGTTTTGCACAGAGTGCAAAAGTTTAACTGTGGGAGAGTTTGATCATAGCATTTGGGCACATGTTTCTAGCTTTTTAGTTTGGTATTTTATAACTTCTTTATAACTTAGAATAATATTTTAGCTTGTTTCTAAACATTGGGTCAAAAATTTATGGTAATTTTATTATTTGCATTTTGACCTTTTCTCGCTCTGTAGGCCATAACTTGAGCTTTAGATATCGTATTGACGAATACGAGCAAACGTTAGAAAGCTAAAAATAAGACTTACAACTTTTGTGCAGGAATAAAAGCCCAATGCCGAATTTCACTGGGCCTAAATTGCATATTCTGCAATATAGACTTTTATAATAATTTTAAATAGCGTGCCACTTGTTTTAAAACCCTAATGCCCAATTCAAGTACTATATATTGGGAGTTTTCTTTCTTTTCTAGACAAACGAAATATTACGATTCAAATTGCTACAAAAAATAAAACAATTTTCATTTTAATTTCATGGAAAACTAATTTTATAAGATTAATGCACGAGTTCAGAGTTTCATCAATTCCTTGAGATTCAGGTTACACTGTCAATTTCGATTCATGAATCTATTCTTGTTTATTTGATTATATTGATATTCTAATTGCTTAAATTTAATTTCAATAGGATCGATTAAATTTATTTGACAGAATTTGGTTTTGGTTTCTAATTTAATTGAATTATAATTTTATGACGCTTGATCGTTAATTGTAATATTTTGATGATTGTGATGCTTAATCAAGTCAATGAAACTGAATTCACATATGATTGATTACACTTGTTTGATCAATTATATAGTAAAATAAGAATAGAATCACGAATTAGAAATAAAACTCATTGGTAGAATCTGTGATAGGTTTGAAACTCGAATAAGTGGAATAATTGTTTTGCTCATTTGTTAAAACAAAAATCTAAAAAAACCCCTTTCTAATTTTAACTTTGTATTTGTTTAATATTATTATATCAGATGTCCATGTAAAATGGCTCGAGTTATTACCCCCTGTCTCAATCGACCAACACCCTTTTTGTGGTCTAGGTTAGTGCGTAGTTGGGCACTGTAACCCAGGTTTCGGTTCATCCTGCATCGCCAGATCTACTTACCAAAAATTACCCACTTGGAGCTCTCGTTTCCATGGCATGTCCTCAACAAAGCATGGCTCAACGACGCTTGCTGCTGTCCATAATTTGTTAGACATATGTTCGTTTTTGATGTTATTGACAAGCATACAATCTGAAATAAATCTAACACTGTCAACTGAGAAAAATTTCAGGAACAACAAATTCAATCCTACATACTCGAGACAATTGCTTGGAACTCAAGGAATCAACAAAATCTTGATGGTCCATGAGCACATCGATTAGTACAATCGATTCTATAACAGGGTTGAATAGTTTTATAAAGTTTGGTGTTACCCAATCGATTAGCACAATCAATTTGTACATCCTTGAAGAAATCAAACGGGCTATCAATCGATTCTCCAAATCGATTGGTACACCTATTAGAAAATAAATTGTGCAAGTCAGAGAGCTAGTTTGCCACCAATCGATTAGGCAAATCGATTGAGTAAATCACCAAGACTGAACTGATTGTTTACATCGATTAGACAAATTGATTGACATACTTACTGAAATTAAAATGTGCAAGTCAGTAGCACGTTTTGCAGGCAATCGATTTGGCAAATCGATTGAACGAATCACATCTTTAATTTTGTTTTGTCTACATAGATTGACACAATCGATTGTTAATGTCCCAGAGCCAAACCTGTTTACTAAATCGATTAGGCCAGTCGATTCACTAAAACAAGTTTCAAAATAACTTAGGTCTGGAACATACACAATCGATTACTACAATCTGCTTATATAAATCTGTGTTATAAATGTTGGTATCAATCGACTTGGTAAATCGATTGAATAAACCAACTGATGAAAAGTGCTTCAGACTTAAAGTCCACAATCGATTGGCAAAATCGATTGGCACAAAAAGTTTTAGAAACAGAGATGACTGAATGGTTAAATCGATTAAGCACATCGATGGTTTTGATCTCGTTGTTTGAACAAAACACATCAAGTCGATTCTGCAAATCGATTTAATTATATGCTGTCATCAAATTCTGAAGAACTACTTAAAATAATCGATTGAGTAAATTGATTAGAATGTTCAGTTTCAAGATTCAAGAAAAACAAGACTCGCGAAATCGATTGAGGAAATCGATTAGCCAGCCTTATTACTTTAATGAATCGATTGGGTAAATCGATTCATATGTTGTTTTTCCTGAAACTATATAAACTGTTTTACATTCTCTTCTTCTGAGATATACAACAACATACACATAACTTTCTGATATCTTTGTTTCTCACTGTGAAATAACTTTGAACATTACTTTTTTAGTCATGAAGATTCATCTTTCATGATCAACAAGAACTGAGAAAGATTGCTGGAGAAACAACTTTAGAGAAGAAGACTACTGAAGAAATTTCTGTGTAATTTCTGTTTAGATACATCTGTAAACAAATTCTTAAAACAAATAACATTGAGAAATCCAGTCTTAACTGGTGGTTATCTTCTGTGATTGAGAGGTCTCATCAAGAAGAAACTTGACTGTAATCTTGGAAGAGTTTATGGGAGATAAACTCTGGGATTCAGGGAGATAAGAATAGAATAGAAAGAATCGTTTTAGATTGATAGGCGAGGAGCTAGAACATCTGTAAACGGATTCTGAGACATTCTATTGGAAAGGCCAAGATTGGATTTGATCTTGGGACTGGACGTAGGTCGTTCAACAACGGCTGAACCAGTATAAATCACTGCATACAATCTTTCTTACCCTTATCTCTTTTTAATTTCTGCATTGTGTATTTGTTTGATATTGATTGAGTGCTTAAATATCTTTCTGCATATTTTGATATTACATGAAAGACTGTTTCTAGCATGATTGTAAGTGAATCAATATCTTGAATAATAAACGTAACTGGTGCATCTCTCAATATATTCTTTGATCCATATACTTTGTGCATTCATTTGTATTGTAGTTTTGGGACCTTAATTGATGTTGTGTTTAATAAATGTACGATTTGTTAAACTGCTGCGCATATCTCTAAAAATAGGTAATCTTCCGCATACTTTTCATTTAACAGAGGTTACTGGTACCAACAATTGGTATCAGAGCCAATTTTTGTTAGAGTAACTCTCATCAAAAATCATGACCTCTGATTTCCTAGGAGAGGGTGCATCATTAGCTAGGCCTCCCGCTTTTAACGGGGCCGCATACATGTATTGGAAACAACGCATGTTAATTTTTCTTGAAGCAAGTGGTATTGATATTCTAGATGCTGTAGAAAATGGACCATTTGTGCCAACCATAGCAGGTACAGGTGAATCAGCAATCCTAAAGCCAAAAAGTGACTGGACTGATGAAGACAAAAAGAAGGTTGGGTACAACGCCAAAGCCAAGAACATTATAACTGCAGCCTTGAGTCATGATGAATTCTTCAGAGTCTCAAATTGCAAAACAGCAAAACAAATGTGGGATACACTTCAGCAAACGCATGAAGGAACCACAGATGTAAAGAGAGCTCGGATAAATACTCTCATGCACGAGTACGAATTGTTTAGCATGAAGAAAGAAGAATCAGTAAACAACATGCAGACCCGATTCACGCACATAGTCAACAACATAAATGCCTTAGGGAAAGAGATTGATAATGATCAGCAAATTAGTAAAATAATGAGATGTTTGACTAGAGAATGGCAGCCAAAAATCACTGCCATTGCAGAATCCAAGGATCTAGGAAGCATGACAATAGCTACATTGTTTGGAAAACTGAGAGAGCATGAGATGGAACTACATCGACTCAATGAAGCTGAGCAAATTGACAGGAAACGTAAAGGATTGTTGTTGAAAGCCCAAACACAACAGTCCAAATCTGAACATGAGACCAGCTCAGATGAATCAAGCAGTGAGGATGATGAAGAACCTGAACTGGGACTACTTGTCAAAAGATTTAAGAAATTTCTGAAAAAGAAAGACAGTAAATTCAGAAAGCAATCCAGCTCGAAAAACAATGACAGTAAAACAGTTACATGCTACGAATGTGGCAAACCTGGTCATATAAAAGCTGATTGTTACAAGCTGCAGAACAAGAACAGAAATTCCAAAACTAAAGGCAAGGAACCAGCTCAGAAAAACAGAAAAGCATACATTGCGTGGAATGACAACGAAGATTCATCCACATCTTCTGAAACGGAAGAAGCAAATTTGTGTCTTATGGCTAAAACGGATTCTGAATCAGAAAGTGAGGTAAGCTCTCAATATAATCCTTCTTTTGATGAACTGCAAGATGCATTTAACGAACTGCATGCTGAATATGTTAAATCTGTTAAGCAATTAGTAAACACTAAGAAAATGCTTGAACAACAATGTAAATTGCATGATCAAATGAAAAATGATTATAAAAAGATTGAGGACTTATGTGAACAACTGAAAAAGGACTCACATGATAAATCTGCCAAATGCATTGATCTTGAGAATTCTGTTGCATTATTGAAGTCTGATTTATTGAAACTCTCTAGTAGCAAGGATAAATTGAATGATATTCTTAGCAACCAGAGAAGTGTCAATATAAAATCTGGACTTGGTTTTAATAGCAAAAAGCATGCAAATCGGAATATGACTAAACATGGCATAGGTTATGAAAATGTTAAACATCACCAAAAATGTGCTAAGTCTAGTCATTTGCATAATGTCTTTGTCAAACCGAAACAGTTTGCATCCTCTGCTGTCACTTGTCATTTCTGTTGTAGAATAGGACATTTTGTTTACAATTGCAAATTTAAAAGACTTGCCAATAGAGGATGTAAACAGATTTGGAAAATTAAGACACAAGATGTTAAAATTAACCCCCCAAGACCCAATTTGTATTGGGGACATAAATGCAAATTCTAATCCTATTGCAGGTATGCTTGAGATCCACAAAACACCAATGGTATCTTGATAGTGGATGCTCAAAGCATATGACAGGGGACAAATCAATGTTTGTGTCCCTTAATCTGAAAGAAGGTGGTTTCGTAAAGTACGGCGATAACAACAAGGGCAAGATATGCGGTGAAGGTAACATTGGCAGTAGATCAACTGCCATAATTAAAAATGTCTTATATGTGGAAGGGCTGAAACATAACCTTCTAAGTATAAGTCAGCTGTGTGACAATGGCTTTCAAGTAAGCTTTTCACCACTCTCTTGCACAATTGAAAACAAGCATGATAAAAGCATGAAATTAGTAGGTAATAGAGTTAATAATATCTACATGTTGGATTTAACTGATATGCCTGTTAATTCTGCCTGTTGCTTATTATCAAATGCTGATGAAACATGGTTATGGCATAAACGCATTGCACACATTCATATTGATCATTTGAATAGACTTGTTAGCAAGCAGTTAGTCATAGGCCTTCCCAATAGAAAGTTTTCTAAAGATAGGCTGTGTGACTCCTGTGAGCAAAGCAAGCTTGTTAAGTCTTCTTTTCCCCCTATAGATATGGTCAAAACCAATAGGGTTTTACAACTTATCCACATGGATTTGTTTGGACCATCTCAGATTAGAAGTTTTGGTGGTAACTTGTATGGATTTGTGTTGATCGATGATTATTCTCGTTTCACATGGACGTATTTTCTGACTCATAAAAGTGACACTTTTTCTGTTTTCAAAAAGTTTGCAAAATTAGTTCAAAATGAAACAAGTCAGAAAATTATATCCATCAAGAGTGATCATGGAGGTGAATTCCAAAATGATTCTTTTGATACTTACTGTGAAGAGAATGGCATACATCACATGTTTTCAGCCCCTAGGACACCTCAGCAGAATGGTGTAGTGGAGAGAAAGAATAGGTCTTTAGAAGAGTTGGCTAGGACCATGCTGAAAGACTCAAATACTCCCAAGTATTTCTGGGCTGATGCGATTAACACTGCCACACATGTTATCAATAGAGTGTTGATTAGGCCCATTCTTAAGAAAACTCCTTATGAGTTATACAAAGGGAGAAAGCCTAACATCTCCTACTTTAGGATTTTTAGGTGTAAGTGCTTTGTGTTAAACAATGGCAAGGGACATCTAGGTAAATTTGATCCTAAAGCAGATGAGGGCATCTTTTTGGGGTATTCCCAGGTTAGTAAGGCCTATAGAATCTACAATAAAAGAACCAAAACTATAGAGGAGTCTGTCCATGTCAAATTTGATGAAAACTTGAACAGCACTCTTACTATAGTTGGTAACTCATTGGACGATATTGTTGATTCTGAACCTGTAGAAACCAGTGAACCTGAACCTCCAACCAATCCTGACTGTGTAGAACCTATTAGGGAAGATGATCTACCCAAAGAGTGGAAGTTTGCCAAGAACCATCCCATAGACAATATTATTGGAGAGATTTCAAAAGGTGTTTCAACCAGAAAATCCCTTAGAGAATTTTGCAACCTTACAGCCTTTGTTTCCCAAGTAGAACCCAAAAACATTAAAGAAGCTCTTTTGGACCCTGACTGGATAGTAGCCATGCAAGAGGAGTTAAACAAGTTTGAGAGGAACAAAGTGTGGCAGCTAGTACCTAAACCAGAAAACCAGCATATCATAGGAACTAGGTGGGTGTTTAGGAACAAGCTAGATGAGAATGGTGTTATAACTAGAAATAAAGCTAGGTTAGTGGCCAAGGGTTACAACCAAGAGGAGGGAATAGATTTTGATGAAACCTATGCCCCTGTAGCAAGACTAGAAGCCATTAGAATCCTCCTTGCTTATGCTTGTATAATGGACTTTAAGCTTTATCAAATGGATGTGAAAAGTGCCTTTCTCAATGGTGAGATCCAAGAGGAAGTTTTTGTTAGCCAAACACCTGGTTTTGAAAATACAGAATTTCCAAATCATGTATACAAGTTAACAAAAGCTCTCTATGGATTGAAACAAGCCCCTAGAGCTTGGTATGAGAAACTTAGCAACTTTCTCATTTCACAAAATTTTTTAAGAGGAAATATGGATAAGACTCTTTTCATACAAACTACTGATAAAGATATCTTGCTAGTCCAAGTTTATGTTGATGACATAATATTTGGATCTACAAATGATAAGCTATGCAAAAATTTTGAAAATCTAATGAAAGGTCAATTTGAAATGTCAATGATGGGTGAACTGTCATACTTTTTGGGATTTCAAATTAACCAAAGCAAGCAAGGTATCTTCATTAGTCAAACAAAATATTGTAATGACTTGATAAAGAAATTTTCCTTTGATAGCTTCAAGCCCATTGATACTCCAATGAGCCAAGGAAACCTTTTAGATAGAGATGAGTTGGGTAAACCAGTGGATGTTACAAGGTATAGAGGCATGATAGGATCATTGCTCTATCTCACAGCAAGCAGGCCTGACATCATGTTCAGTGTTTGTTTGTGTGCGAGGTATCAATCAAATCCTAAAGAGTCTCACCTTAGTGCAGTTAAGAGGATTTTCAGGTATTTAGTTGGAACTAGGAACCTTGGTTTATGGTATCCTAAGGGATCAACTTGTTCTTTGGTTGGGTATTCAGATTCAGATTTTGCAGGGTGCAAACTGGATAGAAAGAGTACCTCTGGTACTTGTCATTTGCTGGGTAATTCACTTGTATCTTGGTTCAGCAAGAAGCAAACCAGTATCGCTTTGTCAACAGCAGAAGCTGAGTACATTGCAGCTGGAAGTTGCTGTGCTCAAATCATGTGGATGAAACAGCATTTGTTAGACTTTGGTGTGGACTTAGGAACTGTTCCTATCTTGTGCGACAACACAAGTGCGATCAGTATCACTAAGAACCCAGTTATGCATTCCAGGACCAAGCACATCGAGATTCGGCATCACTTCATTCGAGATCAGTTTCAGTGTGGGAATATCAAGTTGAAATACGTCAACACAATTGAACAGCTAGCAGACATCTTCACCAAAGCACTGCCAAAGGAAAGCTTCCGTCACATTAGGATGAAATTAGGCATAATTGATCCTAGTCAGATCTGATTTATGTGTCAAATCGATTGGCTAAATCGATTGTCCTGTGATTACACATGAAAATGTGTTACACAATCGATTGCCCTAATCGATGTGACCCATAATATGTCTATTTTTATCAAAACTGTGAACACGAAATCGATTTGGGAAATCGATTGATTTATATGTGGTTTTTATGTCTTTAAAAGAATCAATTTGGTAAATCGATGCTGAGGCAGGTATCTTCTGAACTGAGATGAAAGTTCTTCTGAAATTACTCGAAATCGATTTGGGAAATCGATTGAGCTAGTTGATTTTTTTTAAAGAATCGATTGGGGACATCGATTCTGAGTTAGTTGTTGAAGTGGATTCTGAGTTGAACTGATATGAAAACTGTTAAGTTGATACGAAATCGATTTGGGTAATCGATTGAGTAACTTCATGAATCGATTTGGGTAATCGATTGGCATAGTTACCGTTGCAGTTTTTACTAGCCGTTGCAGGATCTAACGGCTCTGTTGGTTGATCTTCCCCAGTAACGGTCATCAAATCGATTGGAGGAATCGATTTCTGGATTTTTTTCTATAAAAGGAACAGTGACAATCGATTTTCCATCCATTTCCAATCACTTTCCCTAATCGATTGCAACTTCAGTTTTCTGCAATATTTCTCAAAAATTCTCTGTTTTCAACTCCCAAACAATTTTTTTTCTTCAAATCTTCATCTTGTCACGATCCTTCTTTCACAAATGGCTCGTGTTAAGCAAACTCAACCCCGAACCCCTTCTCTTTCACCTTCATCTTCTTCATCTAGTGGGAGGACTCCGTCTCCACCACCCACTCTTCCAAAACGGGTACCAATACCTACACACAAGATTGCATCTCAAGATAAGGGTAAAGGTATTGCCCCTGATCAAGGTAAACCCAAAAAGAGAAAGGAAGCTCCGACTGAAAAATTGCTCGCTGACGCAATGAAGGAAATATCGCAAAGGAAAAAAAAAAAGAATACTCCACAGAAAAAGACTACTCCAAAGAAATCAACTGCTCCTCCTCCTAATCAAGCTGATGAATTCAAACTTCCGCAAGCTTTTGTCAATCGGAAAATACACGAAGCTCGCGTCTTGGACTTCAGCTACTTCGACAGTAATGGTTTTTCATTTCAAAACCATCTCCGGTTTCATGGTTTAGAAGACTTCTTATCCTGCTCGCTCGATACGTATCCGAATCTTATTCGGATATTCTACTCTAACTTCAAGATGACCGACACCGGCTTCAAAGCAACAGTCAAAGGGAAGAAGATTTCGATGTTTTTCGAAGAGTTCTCTACTCTGTCAGGACTTCCCTACTTTGGAAACTCAGTGGATGGCAGCACCGAAGCAGACACTGATGACGACGGATGGGAAGAGTATCTGGATAGGCAAGCAGCTGTGAAGGATCTTATGGTCGAAGGGTTCGTGGAATCTGTTTCACTCCCTATAGGCCAGATGAAGGTTCAGCAACGGATGCTGATGTACGCCCTCAAGGAATCAACAAAATCTTGATGATCCATGAGCACATCGATTAGTACAATCGATTCTATAACAGGGTTGAATAGTTTTATAAAGTTTGGTGTTACCCAATCGATTAGCACAATCGATTTGTACATCCTTGAAGAAATCAAACGGGCTATCAATCGATTCTCCAAATCGATTGGTACACCTATTAGAAAATAAATTGTGCAAGTCAGAGAGCTAGTTTGCCACCAATCGATTAGGCAAATCGATTGAGTAAATCACCAAGACTGAACTGATTGTTTACATCGATTAGACAAATTGATTGACATACTTACTGAAATTAAAATGTGCAAGTCAGTAGCACGTTTTGCAGGCAATCGATTTGGCAAATCGATTGAACGAATCACATCTTTAATTTTGTTTTGTCTACATCGATTGACACAATCGATTGTTAATGTCCCAGAGCCAAACCTGTTTACTAAATCGATTAGGCCAGTCGATTCACTAAAACAAGTTTCAAAATAACTTAGGTCTGGAACATACACAATCAATTACTACAATCTGCTTATATAAATCTGTGTTATAAATGTTGGTATCAATCGACTTGGTAAATCGATTGAATAAACCAACTGATGAAAAGTGCTTCAGACTTAAAGTCCACAATCGATTGGCACAATCGATTGGCACAAAAAGTTTTAGAAACAGAGATGACTGAATGGTTAAATCGATTAAGCACATCGATGGTTTTGATCTCATTGTTTGAACAAAACACATCAAGTCGATTCTGCAAATCGATTTAATTATATGCTGTCATCAAAGTCTGAAGAACTACTTAAAATAATCGATTGAGTAAATCGATTAGAATGTTTAGTTTCAAGATTCAAGAAAAACAAGACTCGCGAAATCGATTGAGGAAATTGATTAGCCAGCCTTATTACTTTAATGAATCGATTGGGTAAATCGATTCATATGTTGTTTTTCCTGAAACTATATAAACTGTTTTACATTCTCTTCTTCTGAGATATACAACAACATACACATAACTTTCTGATATCTTTGTTTCTCACTGTGAAATAACTTTGAACTTTACTTTTTCAGTCATGAAGATTCATCTTTCATGATCAACAAGAACTGAGAAAGATTGCTGGAGAAACAACTTTAGAGAAGAAGACTGCTGAAGAAATTTCTGTGTAATTTCTGTTTAGATACATCTGTAAACAAATTCTTAAAACAAATAACATTGAGAAATCCAGTCTTAACTGGTGGTTATCTTCTGTGATTGAGAGGTCTCATCAAGAAGAAACTTGACTGTAATCTTGGAAGAGTTTATGGGAGATAAACTCTGGGATTCAGGGAGATAAGAATAGAATAGAAAGAATCGTTTTAGATTGATAGGCGAGGAGCTAGAACATCTGTAAAAGGATTCTGAGATATTCTATTGGAAAGGCCAAGATTGGATTTGATCTTGGGACTGGACGTAGGTCGTTCAACAACGGCTGAACCAGTATAAATCATTGCGTACAATCTTTCTTACCCTTATCTCTTTTTAATTTCTGCATTGTGTATTTGTTTGATATTGATTGAGTGCTTAAATATCTTTCTGCATATTTTGATATTACATGAAAGACTGTTTCTAGCATGATTGTAAATGAATCAATATCTTGAATAATAAACGTAACTGGTGCATCTCTCAATATATTCTTTGATCCATATACTTTGTGCATTCATTTGTATTGTAGTTTTGGGACCTTAATTGATGCTGTGTTTAATAAATGTACGATTTGTTAAACTGCTGCGCATATCTCTAAAAATAGGTAATCTTCCGCATACTTTTCATTTAACAGAGGTTACTGGTACCAACATAATTGTGATTATGACGTCTCCGTCAGCATTTCAACAACCTAGGCTTGGACCACCATCACAATCCGCGTTGGTTGATGTCCTAAGTCGATTGGCGGACCGACACAAACTGTTCCCCATCCGACCGACACACATCCTTGGCCCCTATGTGCTTTCCTCCCAACAATTTCAAGCACTCTTTGACTCTTTTTTCAAAGTCTTTTTAATCTTTCCCTCGCGGTACTTGTTTGCTATCAATCTCTTGCCAATATTGGTGTTGCATTCCCAAACAACCCGACTCGCTGACAATGCTTCGTGGTGCGATATAGTTTGAGCACAACGAGGCTCTAACCCTCTCAAACGCCCCCTTCCAGGGGACTTGGGCCCGGTGGGTCGCTGAGGTCGCTTCATTAGACTACAATTCGAACGCCAAAGGGAACCAATTCTCATGGTGGGGTTATCCCGGTTCGCTCTCCATTACTTAGGGAATCCTTGTTAGTTTCTTTTCCTCCATTTATTGATATGCTTAAATTCAGCGGGTACCCCGCCTGACTTGAGGTCTCATCACGAGCGCTTATAAGCGCAAATGGGTAAATGAGGCCAAAATTCAATAGGGCAACGTATGATTGGTCTCATGCGACACACAACCACCATATATCATGGCACACCCTACCATGGTCTCAATTTTCAACCAACCATGAGACAAAAAAGCTCACGGGAACTCATCATTCACCCAACACAAGACCTATGAGTTAGAAATCTTCAATGAGCTTTGATATTCAAAACCCAAGCACACGTGCCCTCAACCTAGTGGCATTAGGCGCAATTTGCATTCAAAGACTCGATCATTCACGGGATTTGGCAATTCACACCAAGTATCTCATTTTGCTACGTTCTTCATCGATACAAGAGCCAATATATTTGTTATGGACAGTCATTCTATATTTCATGTGTCAAAATACATCCCGCATGAAAACCGTCTATAGTTCCATGCAGGTGTGCACATAACAATGTTTTAATTCCTTGACGCATTTAGTGTCGGGGTTTGGGTTTTGACGCAGAGGAGAACACACTTGGATGTCCCCCTCCAAACCGAAGTTAGTTCGAGGTGTTCAACACCCCTAGCCAACCTGTGTGTTCAAACTGATTCACGTGTTGGACTATATGTAAGGGATCGACAATGATCCTTTTGCAGGTTCACCTACGGAAACCTTGTTATGATTCTCCTTCCGCTAAATGATAAGGTTAAGTAGACTTCTCCCAACATCGCGGGCAGTGAACCGCCCACATCGTCACAATCAGAACACTTCACTGGACCATTCAACATGATGGGCGATGTGTACAAAGGGCAGGGACGTATTCAACGTGAGCTGATGACTTGCGCTTATTAGAAATTCCTCGTTGAAGACCAACTATTGCAATGATCTATCCCCATCACTATGAAAATTTACAGATTACCCCGGCCTATCAGTGACCATAGCATTTGGGCCCATGTTTCTAGCTTTTTAATTTGGTATTTTATACGTTTTTTATAACTTATAACAATTTTTTAGCTTCTTTCTAAACTTTGGGTTAGTATTTTATTATAATTTTACTAATTCCATTTTGACCCTTTCTCTCCCTGTAGGCCATAACTTAAGCTTTGGATATCGGATTGACGCATACGACGAGGCGTTGAAAAGCTAAAAATCAAATATACAACTTGGGTGTTGGAAGAAAAGACCATTTCTGAACTTTACTAAGCCTAAATTGCAGATTTCATAATATGAACTTTTGTAATAATTTTAAATAGCGGGCCACTTGTTTCTAAACCGTAAAGCCCAATATCGAGTACTATATATTGGCGGTTTTGTTTCTTTTCAAAGGATGAAATATTAGGATTCAGATTGCTGCAAGAATTAAACAATTTTTAATTTAATTTCATGGAAGGCTAATTTTATAAGTGTAATCCACTAGTTCAGAGTTTCATCAACACCTTGAGATTCATTTTACACTGTCAATTTCGCTTCATGATTTTATCTCTATTTATTTTATTATATTGATATTCGGATTTCATAAATTGTATTTCAATAGGATCAAATAAATTCACTTGACATAATTTGGTTTTGGTTTCTGATTTAATTGAATTATCTTTTTTTGAGTCTTGATCGTTAATTGTAATATTTTGATGATTGTGATGCTTCATCCAGTCAAAGAACCCAGATTCACATAGGATTGATTACAATTGTTTGATCAATTCTATAGTCAAATAAGAATAGAATCAAGAATTAGAAATTAAACTCATCGATAGAATATGTGTTAGGTTTGAAACTCAAATAAGTGGATTAATCCTTTTGCTCATATGTTCAAACAAAAATCTAAAAACACATTTTCTAATTTCAATTTTCAATTCGATTAATATTATTATATTAGAAGTCCTTGCGAAACAACTTGAGTTATTACCTCTATTTACATTTTATCAATTGTATTTGACCTCCATGTGACAGCGGATCAGTCGGCCAAGGTTGTAGACACGTTCAATACATCAGTGCAGCACGCGTGCGACCCAGAACATCTAAAGGCATCACAGACCTGTTATTGCGTAAAACATATGTGGCCTAAGTGCCCATAGTCCCTCTATGAAGATGGTCGTCCCGAGTTACCTCCATATAACTATTTAGCATGTTGACATCTTGTTCGTTAACGGAATTAACCAGACAAATCGCTCCACCAACTAAGAATGACCATGCACCACCCCCTAGAATCAAGAAAGAGCTCTCAGTCTATCAATCCTTACTATTTTTGGGCCTGGTAAGTTTCCTTGTGTTGAGTCAAATTAAGTAGAAGGCTCCACTCCTCGTGGTGCCCTTCCATCAATTCCTTTAAGTTTCAACCTTGCAACCATACTCTCCTCGGAACCCAAAGACTTTGATTTCTCATAAGGTGTTAACGGAGTCATAAAAGAAACATATGTTGATCTATGGTCAACATCGTTTAAAGATGAGACTAGGATGGTATTTGATCATCTTCGAGCCCCTAAATTTCGTTCTTGACTAATGAAAACATCCTTGGCAAATGCTTTCACTATTGTTTATCTTACATGACTCCAAGAATTTCAACTATGAGTATGAAATAAGAATGCCCTCGATTGTCCCTGTTAATCATTACTCTTATCCCGAATGCCTACACAATAGGATCAGAATCATGTGGTGTTATCCCATGCTAATGTATCTAGAGAGTAGGCTTGCTTTTAGCACTCTAATTTCTTCAAAGTAATAGTGTTGGAGGCACAATCTGGCCAATTAAAGCCATGAGCGCATCGCCGGCAAAATGGACGAGCCAAATGGGGCCAACTAGAGGCGGAAAATCGATCCAACACAAGGTCCAACTACAAGCTTTTTATCTAGAAAACTTAAATATACGCTATTGGAGATGGAATTATTGCGGCTGATGGCACAAGACTTGCCCTCCAACGGATCCTTGTTATGGTATTTAGATTGTACTCATTCCAATTACCATACTCAATGAGCTTGATATTGTTATTTATTGTCACTTCCTCCCCGTGTTAGGATTGGTTAATTTTCGCTCTTGCTACCTTCCTTGGATGCGATATCCGTTTCTCAGACCCCCTCTCCAGAATCATCCCTAATTCTCCGTCACACATCACCTCCATGGTAGGCCACTAGCCTACTATCACCATAAGACCGTGCAACAGTAGGGGACAAATCAAGCCTAACAAGCCACACATATATCGTTTTAAAGGCAAGCAAAACAAGAACCACATACGAACACCAAGGGCATACAGCGAAAACCGAAAAGGATTACATGCAGACCATTCAATGCAAAAATACAAAGTCGACAAATATCCAAAGCACATCTCACACGCAAACACGTCAGCGAGACCCAACATCACTGAATGCACCACACCCCACAATGCAAAGCATTGCAAGCACATGAAGTCGTCCAACAATGTCGGTTGCACATCGCTAAGCATGACAAATTAAATCCAATCACCCCTTGTGTTAAACACAAGAGACAAAACCTAAGGCACACGTGCTTCCGAGTCGAAATAGCTGCATCGGGGCGTGACTCACGGAAAACCTAAATACAAGGGATAACTTTAATGTAGGACCAACTGAAGGACTAATAAGAAACCCAACGTATTTAAAAGCTCAATGTAGTCACGCATCAAAGCCAACCAAGATATGAGAATAGCCCACCACCCATGAATCATTATGCCACTGTCTGTGAAGACTAGAGCAAGCACGGGGACGATCCATGGAACCCAACACCAGCTTGGTTAACAATGGTGAAGGGGGCCCCAATACCTCAAGAGCATAGGAAATAGCTTACCACTAATTAGACAACATCTACCCATGAGATTCCACTTCCTATCTGAGTCATGTTCACTATCACCTAAACCCAGGGGGAGTAATCCATGACTAACGTGTTAGGGACTTTCCAAGCCAGCCATCCCAATTCACGAGCTTGCCCAACCAATTTAAGAGTTGGATGAGGCTGTCCACGACATCCTATGCCTGCCATAGTAAAAAAAAATGACTAGGACAACGTTCAGTCCAAGCCAATCACACCCAGCAAGAGCTGGCAATTTTTGTTTGAAAGCTGGCCGAGTCAGCCCATGAGTGGTACGAAAATCCCCTGAAAAGTCCATATGAAATCGATGACTTGGAGACCCTGATAGCATTCTTCTCGCAAATTTATAACTATGTTTTAGGTTCAGAGTCATATTTCAAAACTAGTCATCGTTTGGTTTGAAAATATGGCGTTCAGTCCATTTTTGTGAGCTGATATGAATATCATCCGAAAAGTCCAGATGACATCAAGGACAGAGAGACACTTGTAGCATTCATTCCCTAAATTTAAAATAGTGTTTTGAATCAGATTTGATACACTAGCCATCTTCTAGTTAGAAAATACGAATTTCGGTTCATTTTTATCGGGTGGTGGGAAAATTGCCTAAAAAGTCCAAATGAAATTGAGGATTGGGAGACCCTTGTAGTATACTTCTACTAAATTTATAATTGTGTTTCAGGTTCTGGGTCAGGTTTCAAACACTAGCTTTCGTTTGGTCAAAAAATATGGATTTTAGTCTATTTTTGTTGGTGGGTACGAAAATCACCAGATATGTCTAGATCATATTGAGGATCGGGAGACCCTTGTAGTATTCTTCTCCTAAATTGACAACCATGTTTGATGTCAGATTTCAATTAGTAGCCATCGTCTAGTCCAAAAATACAGATTATGGTCCATTTTTGTCGCGAGGTACGAAAATTGCCCAAAAAGTCTAGATGAAATTGACGACCAAGAGACCCTAGTAGCATTATTTTCAAAAATTTATAATTGTGTGTCTGGTTCTGGGTAAAATTTCAAACACTAGCCATCGTATGGTATGAAAATACGAATGCTGATCCATTTTTGTGAGGTGGTACTAAAACCTTCCGAAAAGTCTAAATGAAATCATTGATCGGGAGACCCTTGTAGCATTCTTCTCATGAATTTATAACTGTGTTTTGGGTTTCGGGTAAGGTTTCAAACACTAGCAATCATTTTGTTTGAAATTACAGATTTCAGTCCATTTTTTTCAAGTGGGACAAATATTGCCCGAAAAGTCCAAATGAAATCGATGATTGGGAGACCCTTGTAGAATTCTTCTGCTAATTTTATAACAGTATTTCGGGTTTCGAGTCGGATTTCAAATACTAGCCATCGTCAAGTCCTAAAATAAGGTTTTCGGTCCATTTTTGTAGAGTGGTACGAATATCGCCTGAAAAGTGCAAATGAAATCGAAGACCGGGTGACCCTTGTAGCATTTTTCTCCTAAACTTATGAATGTGTTTTAGGTTTCGGGTCAGATCTGAACCACTAGCCATCGCGTTGTTCGAAAATACTAATTTTGGTCCTTTTTTTTCCGAGTGGTACGATAATTGCCCAAAAATTCCAGATGAAATCGAGGACCGGGAGACGCTTTTAGCATTCATCTCCCAAATTTATAATTGTGTTTGAGTTTTAGGGTCAAATTTGAAACTCTAGCCATCGTCTGGTCCGAAAATACATATTTGTATCCTTTTTTGCCGGGTGGTACGAAAATTTTTGTGGCATTCTTCTCCTAAATTTATAATTGTGTTTCAGGTTCCGTGTAAGATTCCAAACATTCCAAACATTAGTCAATGTCTGGTGGGTTGAATATCGCATGAAAAGTCAAAGAAGAAATCGAAAATGGGGAGGCCCTTGAAGCATTCCTATCCTAAAATTTTAACAGTGCTTCAAGTTTTGGGTTAGATTTTAAACAGTAGCCATCCTCTAGCCCTAAAATAGGGATTTCGTTCCAAAAATTGCTCGAAAGGTACAAATAAAATCGAGGACCGGGAGACCCTTGTAGAATTCTTCTCCTAAATTTATAACTATGTTTCAGGTTCTAGATCATATTTCAAACACTAGTCATCGTCTAGTCCGATAATACATATTTCAATAGATAATTGTCGCCTGGTACGAATATCGCTCGAAAAGTCCAAATGAAATCAAGGACTAGGAGACCCTAGTAGCAATCTTCTCGTAATCATAGAACAATGTTTCAAGCTACAAGGTCAGATTTCAAACACTAGTCATCGTCTAGCCCAAATATATGAATTTCACTTCATTTTTGTCGGGTGGTACAAAAATCACTCGACATATCCATATGAAATCGAGGACTAGGAGACCTTTGTAGCAATATACTCCAAAATTTGCAATTTTTTTTGAGTTTTGCGTTAGATTTCAAACACTAGCAATCGTGTGGTATGAAAATACGAATTTCAGTCCATTTTTGCTGGGTGGTAGGAAAATCGCCCAAAAAGTCTAGATGAAATCGAACATTGGGAGACCCTTGTTGCATTCTTTTCCCAAATTTATAAATTATTTTCGGGTTTAAGGTCATATTTCAAACACTAGCCATCGTCTAGTACGAAAATGCGGATTTCGGTTAATTTTTGTCGGGTGGTACAAAAATTGTCTGATAAATGCAAATGAAATCGAACCGGGTGACCCTTGTTGCATTATTCTCCTAAATTTATAATTCTGTTTCAGGTTCTTGGTCAGCCTTCAATCACCTACTATGATCTTGTCTGAAAATACAAATTTCAATCCATTTTTGTTAGGTGGCACGAAAATTGCCTAAATCGAGCACAAGGGTACCCTTGTAGGATTCTACTCCAAATATTATAATTGTGTTAGGGTTACGGGTCTAAATTCAACCACCATCCATCATCTAGTGCAAATATACATATTTTGGTCCATTTTTGTCTAGTGGTAAAATAATAGCCTGACATGTCCAAATGAAATTGAGGACTGGGAGACCCTTGTATCATTCTTCACCTAAATTTATAATTTGTTTTAGGTCAGATTTCAAACACTTGCCATCGTTTGGTTGAAAAATACGTATTTTGGTCTATTTTTGTCATGTAGTACGAAAATTGCTCAACAAGTCCAACTGAAATCGAGGACCGGGAGACCCTTGTAACATTCTGATCCGCTGTCGCACACGGGTCAAATACAATTGATAAAACGTAAATAGAGGTAATAACTCAAATATTTTTGCAAGGACTTCTAATATAATAATAATAACCGAATTGAGAATTGAAATTAAAACGGGGTTTTTTAGATTTTTTATTTAACTGATGAGTAAAACGATTAATCCACTTATTCGAGTTTCATAACTATCACATATTCTATCAATGAGTTTCATTTCTAATTTATGATTCTATTCTTATTTGACTATAGAATTGATCAAACAAGTGTTATCAACCCTATGTGAATTTGGTTTCTTGGATTGGATTAAGCATCACAATCATCAAAATATTACGATTAACGATCAAGCGTCGCAAAATTATAATTTAATTTAATTAGAAACTGAAACCAAATTCTATCAAATAAATTTAATCAATCCTATTGAAATTCAATTTAAGCAATCAAAATATCTATATAATCAAATAAACAAGAATATAATCATGAATCAAAATTGACAGTGTAACCTGAATCTCAAGGTGTTGATAAAACTCGAACTCGTGGATTAATCTTATAAAATTAACCTTCCATGAAATTAAAATAAAAAATATTTATTCCTTATAGCAATTTGAATCCTAATTTTCTCCTTCTTTAGAAAAGAAACAAAACTGCCAATATATAGTACTTGATATTGGGTTTTAGGGTTTAGGGTTTAAAAACAAGTGAGCCGCTAATTAAAATTATTACAAAAGTCCAGATTATGAAATCTTCAATTTAGGCCCAGTAATGTTCGGAATTGGTCTTTTCTTCCAACACAAAAGTTGTAGCTCGGATTTTTAGCTTTTGAACGTCTGCTCATATGCGCAAATCCAATATCCAGCGCTCATGTTATGACCTACAGAGCGAGAAAGAGTTAAAATACAAATAATAAAATTATAATTCAAATTCGACCCAAAGTTTAGAAACAAGCTAAAAATATTAATCTAAGCTATAAAGAGCTTTTAAAATACCAAACTAAAAAGCTAGAAACATGTGCCTAAATGCTTTGATCAAATTCCCCCCCACTTAAACTTTTGCACTCCTAGCAAAATAATGCATGTGATTCCAAATATTCTTATGAATGCAAAGTGGTGAGAGAAAAAAATATATTTCTAGTTGAAGGCAATCATGAAAAGTTTTGTTGACACAACCAAGGCAAACAAGAGTACCAGATAACTAAAGAATACATCATAAGTGATAGAGTCCTCACAGGATATAAAATTCTCTCTACGTGTTTGGGCTACTGTTTACACTCAAAGCACATCATGATAGCTAGCACTACCATAGGATTGACAAGCCTCTATAATCTATATTTGAAACACATGCAGAGAATGATGAAAGGTCTTTATTTAGGTTGTAATGTGGCCAAGGTAAGGGCGCATTAATCCTAAGTTAACTAGGGCTAAAAATCAATGTGGATAAAGGAGTAATGATTAAGAGAGAAAAACAACATTAAGATAATTCAACAAAACATCATTGATTTTTATTTACACACTTTCTTTGCTCACAATACAACCATTTTTCCTCTTATTTTGTTTCCTTTTTTTTCTTCCTTTTTTTTCATTTTTTTTGCATAACCCTCAAATTTAAACAAACAAGTTAAGCACCCCTACACTTATTTAAGGAAAGACTCCTTTATCTTGGGTCAATTCATTGTTTTTCACTTTTAGGTTTGTAATGAGCTATATGACAAACAATGGGGTAATTAGGCTCAATGGGGCATACACAAATGGATAATTGTAGGGTAGGCTTATTTGGATAGTAGCTTAATTAGATACAAATGCCTAAATCATTTCAATATATGCATGCGAACAAGAGTCAAGTCAAGTTCTGGGTTAACTAGCAATCATGAGTGAGATAACAAACAAGAAAAAAAGATGGAAAAATGTATTCCATTCATTATAAGGTTCAAAAATCTCACAAAGGTTATTTTTTATTTATTTATTTTTGAAATATAACAAATAAAATCCTAAAACAAATAAAAATCTAAATGATACCCCCACACTTAAATTACACATTTTCCTCAATAAAAGTAACAAGTATAAAATAAGAGTAAGGAAAGGGAGCTCCCTGTTTAAACTTTAGTGTAGGTGGGCTTTTCCAAGGAGAGTTATTCTATGGTAACATCTTCAAGCACATAGCTCTCATGGAATAGGTTGAGGCGTTGTCCATTTACTTTGAACATTTTCTCAGTGTTTTCACTGTATATTTCCATTGCACCATGAGGGAAAATGTTTGCAACAACAAAAGGACCAATCCACTTTGATCGAAGTTTCCTTGCCACAATTTTCAAATGGGAGTTGAATAATAAAACTTTTTGGCCAAAGGAAATTTTCTTCCTAGAAATAATCTTATCATGAAAGTACTTAATTTTCTCCTTATAGATGGTAGAGTTCTCATAAGCTTCAAGTTTAAGCTCTTCAAGTTATTGCAACTGAAGCTTTCTCTCCAAACCTGGTTTCCCCATCTCAAGGTTACAACTCCTGACCGTCCAATAAGCACGGTGCTCTATTTCCACTGGGAGGTGGCATTCCTTACCAAACACAAGTCTATAAGGGGACATCCCTATTGGTGTTTTTTAGGTTATTCTATGAGCCCAAAGAGATTTTTCAAGTCAATGGCTCCAGTCTTTCCTGTCTGGCTGCACCAGCTTTTCTAAGATCTGTTTGATTTCGCTATTTCAGACATCAACTTGCCCATTAGTCTGGCGATGATAAGGTGTAGAAACTTTGTGCACAACCCTATACTTTTGAAGCAAAGCGTCCTTGGTGCAGTTGCAAAAATGAGTGACTTGATCACTTATCATGGCTCAGGGTATTCCAAACCTGCAAAAAATATTTCATCTAATAAAACCTGCAACAACTTTAGAATCATTAGTCCTAGTGGGTATGCTTCCACCTACTTCGAAACATAATCAACAACTAGTAAAATATGACATAACCAAAAGAAATAGGATAAGGGCCCATAAAGTCAATGCCTCACACATCAAATACTTCACATAAAAGCATAGGTTGTTGAGGCATCTCACTCCTACGAGTGATTTTTGTTCGTGCTATTTGGCACTATTCACAAGTTTTGTAAGACTCAAAAGAATCTTTAAACAAAGTGGGCCAAAAGCAACGCGAGTCTAAGACTTTTCTTGTTGTTCGTGAAGCACCAAAATGTCCTCCAGATTGAGAGGCATGACAAAAATGAAAAATGGATTGTGCCTCATGGGGGGAAACACATTGCCTAATCACTTGATCACTACAGAATTTCCACATATATGGATCATCTAATACATAGTATTTGGAATCACTTTTAAGTTTGTGTATGTGTGTTCGAGATGCATCTACAGGAAGGACTCCAGCAACTAGATTATTTACTAAATCAGGAAACCAAGGAGTTACCTCACGCAACCGTAGTAGTTGCTCATCAGGGAAGTCATCTTGAAGGGGGATGGGGTCCTCGGCCATTTCTATTCCACTCAAATATTCTGACACCAAATTTTTAGCTCCACTCTTATCTTTAATCTCTTAATCAAATTATTGGAGTAACAACATCCACCAGATCAATCTCGATTTTTGCTCCTGGTTTCTTCAACAAGAACTTCAAAGGTGCATGGTCAGTAAAAACAACTACCTTGGAACTTAAAAAATATGATCTAAACTTATCAAGTGCAAAAACAATAGCTAAAAGTTCCTTTTCAGTGGTAGTATAATTAGCCTGAGCAAAATCTAAAGTCCTAGAAGCATAATAAATAACTTGGGCAGCCTTACCAACCTTTTGTGCAAGGACTTCTCCCACTGCATAGTTAGATGCATCACACATAATTTCAAAAGGGAGGGTCCAATTGGATAGCTTAATTATGGGAGTAGAGGTCAGTGCTTCCTTTAAGAAATCAAATGCCTTCTTGCATTTGTCGGCAAAGGGGAAACTAATATCTTTTTGTCGCAAATTTGACAGCGAAAGAGCTATCTTGCTGAAATCCTTGATTAAGAGCTTGTAAAAACATGCATGGCCAAGAAAAGAACAAATCTCGCGGATGAAAGATGGGTAAGACAAATTTGAAATTACATCAATCTTGGCAGGATTAATTTCTATCCCATATTTAGAGATCACATGTCCCAAAATTATGCCTTGTTCAACCATAAAATGACATTTTTCAAAATTCAGCACAAGGTTAGTTTCAGTACATCTATGCAAAACTCAATCTAAATTGTTCAAGCATGCATCAAACGAGGAACCATACACAATAAAATCATCCACGAAAACTTTAATACAATTTTCTATCAAGTTAGAGAAAATACTAATCATGCAGCGTTGGAAAGTGCCAAGAGCATTGCATAGGCCAAAGGGGCGTGTAGGAAAATATGCCAAAAGGACAAATGAACGCGGTCTTTTCTTGGTCCTCTAGTGTAATATGGATCTGAAAATATCCAAAAACCATCAAGAAAACAATAATGTGACTTACCAGCAAACCGTTCAAGCATTTGATCACTAAATGGTAATGGAAAATGACCCTTTCTAGTTTCCTAGTTTAGTCTCCTGTAATAGATGCATACCCTCCAACTGTTTGGCACTCGTGTGGGGATAAGTTCATTATTTTCATTTTTAACCAGTGTGAGTCCTATTTTCTTAGGGACTACCTGCACCAGACTCACCCATTGACTATCAGAGATGGGGTATAAAATGCTTGCTTGCAAGAGCTTGGTCACTTCTTTTTTTACAATATCCAAAATTAATGGGTTAAGTCGCCTTTCGGGCTACCTGACTGATTTTACCCCGTCCTCCAGTAGTATCCTATGCATACACATGGATGGGCTAATACCAGGAATATCAGCCAAGGTCCATCTGATTGACTTCCTGTGTTTTCTCAAAATCTGCAACAACTTATCTTCCTGTCCATCTTCAAGTTTGGCTGAAATAATCACCGGTAACTTGCCACTTCCTTCTAAATATGCATATTTCAAATTTTCAGGAACTGGTTTAAGCTCTATAGTCAGTGGTTGTTCAATGGAAGGTACAACACCAATGGTCGAAGCTAAGTCTACAAAATCAATTATGTTGGTAGAAATATCAATATCAGCACAATGATCAACCTGCAAGGCTGCAAGGCAGCTTCAATCTCAGCACACACAAAGCACAATTGAGTTTTTGTGCAAAATTCACACCCAAATAATGAAGGAAAATCAGTAGCAAACATATTGGGGTAAGTTTCATCAACCAAATCAGCAAGCAATTCAATTTGAAAAAAAGAATGCTCTTCGTTGGAATGTTTCATAGCATCAAAGATGTTAAATTTGACAATGCTATCACCAAATTCCATGGATAGAGTTCCAGCATGCACATCAATTTTTGTTCTAGCAGTTTTTAAGAATGGTCTTCCTAAGATTATAGGCGCCCTGTTGGACTTATTACCTCCCTCCATGTCTTTATGGCTTAGATTAATATTTTTAGCTTGTTTCTAAACTTTAGGTCAAATTTGAATTATAATTTTATTATTAACATTTTAATTTTATTATTTGTATTTTGACTCTTTCTCGCTCTGTAGGTCATAACTTGAGCTCTGGATATCGAATTAACGCATATAAGCAGACGTTGGAAAACTAAAAATCATAGCTACAAATTTATGTAGAAGAAAAGTCCAAATACGAACTTTACTGGCCTAATTTGTTGATTTTGTAATCTGGACTTTTGTAATAATAATTTTAAATAGTGGTCACTTGTTTTTAAACCTTAAACCCTAATGCCCAATATCAAGTACTATATATTGGCAATTTTGTTTCTTTTCTACGAACGAAAAAAATAGGATTCAGATTGCTACAAGAAATAAATAGTTTTTATTTTAATTTCATGGAAGACTAATTTTATAAGATTAATCCACGAGTTTAGAGTTTCATCAACACCTTGAGATTCATTTTACACTGTCAATTTCGATACTTGATTATACTCTTGTTTATTTTATTATATTGATATTTTGATTGCTTAAATTTAATTTCAATAGGATCGATTAAATTTATTTGACATAATTTGGTTTCGGTTTTTAATTTAATTGAATTATAATTTTGCGGCACTTGATCGTTAATTGTAATATTTTGATGATTGTGATTCTTAATCCAATCAAGGAAACCAAATTCACATAGGATTGATTATGGTTTTTGATCAATTCTATAGTAAAATAAGAATAGAATCACGAGTTAGAAATTAAACTCGTTGATAGAATCTGTGATAGGTCTGAAACTCGAATAAGTGAATTAATCATTTTGATCATCTGTTAAATCAAAAATCTAAAAAAACCCCCTTTTCAATTTCACCTTTCAATTCGGTTATTATTATTATATTAGAAGTCCTTGCGAAACAATTCAAGTTATTACCTCTATTTATATTTTATTATTTGTATTTGACCCGTGTGCGACAGCGGATCAAAGATTTAGATTGTTATTAATAGAGCACATAGAGATAAGCTTTAGAAGCAAACCACTTTTATTGAGTTAAAGTGATATAGATTATATGGAATTTAAGGTTGGCATAGGAGAAATGAAGTTACCTAGTTTAAACACTTAGGATTAATTGTTCAAAACATAGGAGAAGTGAAGGAATTTGTAAGCTATCAGATTCCAGTTTAACACCCTAAATTTCATAATAAATTATTTCATTAATTAAATAGAATTTTAAATAATTGATTTGGTGTTAAAATTATTTTAAAATATATGTTGATTAATTTTGGAATTAATTTTCTTTATATGTGGACTTCCTATGATATACTAATTATATATTAGACTAAACGCGTGATATAAATAATAAATATTATATTCTTTTATATATTTTTATAAAATTATTACTATTTTAGTGCAATAATTTAAATAATAAGATTTTAGACAATTTAACGTGTATATGCATGTACCTAGTAAATGTGATATTTTTTTTTTGTCAGTTTGAATGATGTTAAGTATACACATAGTTATACTTCAATTTTTTTCTAACTGGTTTATATTTTTAGTTATTTAGTTGATAAATAATCATCTTGAGATGCTAGTACAATTGCAATTGATTTCCTTTATTTTTATATATTTGTCATGATACTATGACTATATATATATATATATATTATAATTTAGTAATTAATATAAAGTCACTACGCCAAAAATGACTTTTAACAGTGCCCCTTTTACAGCGCTTTTCTGACAAGCGTTGTAAAACAAGCGCTATTGTAGGGTCATATAACGTTTGCGCATAACGTTATAAGGCTTTTACAGCGCTTCCAACAAAAGCGCTATAAAATGAAGCGCTTTCGCATATTATTTTACAGCGCTTTTTTCACAAGCGCTGTAAAATACATGCGCTTTCAAATAATTGAACTACCTATTACAGCGCTTTTTTCACAAGCGCTGTAAAATAAATGCGCTTTCATTGAATTTAACTACCTATTACAGTGCTTTTTTCACAAGCGCTGTAAACTACATGCGCTTTCATTGAATTTAACCACCTATTACAGCGCTTTTAGTACAAGCGCTGTAAAATACATCTTTCAAATAATTATATACGTTGGGAACCCTCATTTCCTCTACGTACTGTGCGGCCATCTACGTTGTCTCGGGTATTTTTTAATTTGTTTTTGTCAAAAAATCTTTAGTTTTTTAATAATTGAAAACTAAAAATTGTTATATATACCACATGATATGTTTTGTTTTGAAATTGTTAGTTGATATTGGTTTCTTTTTGAAACTTGTTGATATGTTTTGACAGCTTATTATTTTTGTAACTGCATTTATATAGGTCGTATAATATGGATAGGAAATGGATGTCTGTCAATCGATTGTCAAAAGAGTATGAAAATGGAGTGAAGGAGTTTGTTGAGTTTGCAGTGAAGAATGCAAAAGATCCAAATAGAGTAGTTTGTCCTTGTTTAAAATGTTGTTTTGGAAAACGTGTTAGAGAAGATGAATTAGAAGGACATCTAGTATGTAATGGAATTGATCAAAGCTACACATGTTGGATAAGACATGGTGAGAAAAAAAAAAAAGGAAACATTAATTTTGAGAATAGTTCGACATATGCTTCAACTGACTTCGATACATATACATATGAGCCGGACCGAGTTGTTGAGTGATGCAGAGAAAGAATTATATAATGGTTGTACTAAATTCACAAGACTGTCGGCGATATTAAAGTTGTACAACATAAAAGCGAGTAATGGATGGTCTGATAAAAGCTTTACAGAATTATTAACACTCATAAAAGATATGTTGCCAGATGATAATAAACTTCCCAGTCGAACCTACGAGGCTAAATGGATTTTGTGTTCTACTGGCATGAGTTACGAAAGGATTCATGCGTGTCCTAACTATTGCATTTTATTTTAAAATGAATATGAACTACTTAAGGCGTGTCCGAAATGCAATGTCTCTCGATATAAGAAGAAAGAATCTACTCCAGCAAAAGTCGTGTGGTATTTTCCTATAATACCAAGATTTAGGCACATGTATCGCAGTGAAGAAGATTCAAAACACTTAACATGGCATGCAAATGAAAGAATTAGAGATGGAATGTTTCGAAACCCTGCAGATTCCCCACAATGGGCAAAAATTGATCACGAGTATCCTGAATTCGGGATAGAGTCAAGAAATCTAAGACTTGCACTTTCTACTGATGGAATGAATCCACATGGTCTTCAAAGCAGCTCACATAGCACGTGGCCTGTGATTTTGGTAATATATAACCTACCTCCATGGTTATGTATGAAGCGTAAGTTTATGATGTTGTCTCTGTTAATTTCTGGACCCAAACAACCGGGGAATGATATCGACATATACTTGACTCCTTTAATCGAAGATTTAAAACGTATGTGGGAGAGAGGTGTGGAACTTTATGATGGGTATAAGAAAGAATGTTTCAATTTGAGGGCTATGTTGTTCGGCACAATTAATGATTTTCCAGCATATGGTAATTTATCAGGATATAGCATTAAAGGTCAGTGTGCATGTCCTATATGTGAAGAGAGTACAAATTGGATGCGGTTGAAACATTGTAAGAAGAATGTGTTTCTTGGACATCGTATATTTTTACCTTATAGTCATCAGTATCGTGGGTGGAGAAATGCATTCAATGGAAAATCAGAGGAAGGTAAAGCTCCTTTAGCACTGACTGGATATCAAATACTTGAAAAAGTACAAGGTTTGACCAATAAATTTGGCAAACCTTTTGCGGGAGAGTTGGTCAAAAATGGGTGGAAGAAAAAGTCAATTTTCTTTGAGTTGCCATGTTGGAAGTCATTGTATATAAGACATTTCCTCGATGTGATGCATATTGAAAAAAATGTATTTGATAGTGTTATTGGTACGTTACTCAATGTTCCAGGAAAGTATAAAGATGGCATCAACGCAAGATTGGACTTGGTCGATATGGGAATAAGAAATGAATTGGCTCCAGTAAAGAAAGGAAATCGCACATATCTACCTCCAGCCGCTCATACTCTATCTAGAAAGGAAAAAAATTGTTTTATGTAAATTTCTACACGATGTTAAAGTTCCAGAAGGATGATGGTATATGTAACCTCTGTTTGATAGAAAAATATGCGGAAGAATGCCTATTCTAACAATTATGTGCAGCAGTTTAACAAATTCTAAATTTATTAAACACAACATTAAACAACGTCCCTAATATACAATTCTAATGAATGTCAAACTGTATGGATCATGGTATATATGGAGAAATGCTTCATAAACAATTATTATTCAAGATGTTGATTTTCATGCAATCATGTTAAGACAATCACTCATGTAAATTCACTTAACACAGAATCTTTATCATGCATTCAATCAATATCAAAAATGTAATAATTGCATAAATTTAAATGAGATAAGGGAAAGAAAAGTGTACGCTGATTTTTATACTGGTTCAGCCGTCTCGTGACGACTTACATCCAGTCCCAAGATCCAACTGGATCTTAGCCTTTCTTATAGAACTTCTTAGAATCAATTTACAGATTATACACAGCGCCTCGCACCAATCTTAAACTATTCTACCTGTTCTATCTTTCCCTCCCTGAATTCCCAAGTTTAAGTCCCATAAACTTGACCAAGAATTCAGTCAAGCGTCTTCTTGTTGACAGCCCTCAACCTCGAAGAACACCACCATTAACAACTGGATTTTCTCAAAGTAATTTGGTTACAGAAAATGATTTACAGAAATTGAAACATATCAATTTTACAAAGTTCTTGATCTTCCTTCTTCTCAAAGCAATCTTTCTCAATTCAGTCTTTTTCCATCCTTGTTGATCACAAAATGTATATTGTTCATGGCTGAAAAAGATGTTCAAAGTAATATCAGATGAGAAAGAATTAGTGGTGTATAATTGTTATTGATATTATGAAACTTTGTTATCAAGAGATAATATCAAGTTGTTATCTTGTTGTTATTGTGAGAAGAATTGAATGAAAGCAGTTTATATAGTTTCAGGAAAAACAACACATGAATCGATTTGCCCAATCGATTCATTAAAGTTATATAGCATCCTAATCGATTGATCCAATCGATTTCACGAATCTTGTTTTTCTTGAATCTTGAAACTGCATAACTTAATCGATTTATCCAATCGATTATTTTAAATGAGTTCTTCGAACTTTGATGAGTGTATATAATTGAATCGATTGACATAATCGACTTGAAGTGTTTTGTTCAAACAACGAGATCAAAACAATCGATGTACTTAATCGATTCAACCATTTCAGTCATCTCTGTTTCTAAAACTTTTTGTACCAATCAATTTGGTCAATCGATTGTGGACTTTAAGTCTGAAGCACATTTCATCAGTTGGTTCATTCAATCGATTTACCAAGTCGATTGATGCCAACTTTTATATCAAAAGAAGTATATAAGTCGATTGTGCTAATCGACTGTGTATGTTCCAGACCAAGGTTATTTTGAAACTTGTTTTAGTGAATCGATTTGCCTAATCGATTTATTAAACATTGGTTTGGCTCTGGGACATTCACAATCGATTGTGTCAATCGATTTAGACAACCAAAATAAAGAAGTGATTGGATTAATCGATTTGTCAAATCGATTTGCTTGCAAGACATGCCACTGACTTGCACATTTTAATTTCAGTAAATGTACCAATCGATTTGTCTAATCGATGTAAACAATCAGTTCAGTCTTGTTGATTTACACAATTGATTTGCCTAATCGATTTGTGGCAAACTGGCTCTCTGATTTGTGGCAAACTGGCTCTCTGATTTGCCTAATCAATTAATAAGTGTACCAATCGATTTGGCTAATCGATTGATAGCCTGTTTGATTTTTCAGAAGATGTGCAAATCAATTTTGCCAATCGATTGGTTAATCCCAGACTGCATAATATCATTCAACCCTGTTACATAATCGATTTTGCTAATCGATTTGCTTGTGGATCTTCAAGCTTTTGTTGATTTCTTGAGTTCCAAGCAATTGTCTCAAGTTTGTAGGATTGAATTGTTGTTCCTGAAATTTTTTCTCAGTTTACAATGTTAGATTTATTTCAAGCTGTATGTTTGTCAATAACATCAAAAACGAACATATGTCTAACAATCTCCCCCTTTTTGATTTAAGTGACAAACATCCAATTTTAACTTCAGAAACATTTCAAAGGAAAAAACATTGCAATAATAACAGTTTTAGTGAAGCTCCCCCTAAATGCAATTTTCATGTAGTGAAATAAGGGTTAGAGCATCAGACAATAACATAACGTATCAGAGTAATGTGCAGATAATATCAAGGCTTACTACTGGTATCAGAACTGTTAGAAGGTATAAAAAAAAAACTGTTAAGTAGTATAAGTAGCATAATGTTAGTACAAGTTGTAATTTCTCTCCCCCTTTGTCAATTAAGGCAAAAAGAGGTAAAAGAGAAAAGTTTGCTCCCCCTGAGTTGGTAGCAAACCTGAATATTGATATACAATGAAACTTGAAAAGATTAGTAACAAGAGCAGTAAATACAGTATGATTATAAACTTAGTTAAAAACAGTTTGGATTAGATCAATAAACAGAAACAGATTATGGCACGCACTAGACAATATGAAAATGAAATGCAGCAATCAATATGATCAAAATGCTCAAATATTTCATTAATCAATAGTCAAGTACATTCAAGTAGTTCATTACATAAAAACGAGCAAAACAGAAAAAAAACAAAACAACTAAGAAACCTAATGTCCTAAACGCCTAGAGTTTGCTGGTCCTCATTATTATATGGGGATGAGGTTGAGACAGCTGTATTAACCTCAGCAGGTGTCTCCTCATCATGAGTTGCAGCAACATCTGCGTCTGTTGGAGCTGCTTCTTTAGCCGCTTGTCTTCCGATTTCAGCAACATCGCTGAAGGACAACTTAATGCCCAGATGTTCCTGAATAGCTGCTACGTCTTGTGCAATCTGGTTCTGATCGGCTAGAATCTTCTGTATTGCAGCCTCCATTCTCTCATTCAATGCCTCCATCCTGGCGTTGTGAGCCGCTTGAGCTGCCATAAATTCAAGCAATTTGGTGAGCACCTCAGATTCTACTGAAACTGACTCTGCAGCTGGTGGTTCAACACTTTGCTGGGTTTGTTCAGCATTGGCTTGAGGTCGCTTCCAAACGCCATTCACTTTGAGAGATACCTTGAAGTGGGTGAGAATCTTTATGACTAATTGTGGATACGGAAGCACCAGCTTTCTTTGAGCTGCTTCCAGCATGTGCCGAACGATCCATGCCCAGCTCATCTTGAGCTCTTTGCACAGACCCCACAGTAGTACAACCGTTGGACAACCGCGTGATTTCCGGAACGCGGGACAAGCATCCGGGTGAGTGCGTACATCAGCATGCGTTGTTGAACCTTCATCTGGCCTATTGGAAGTGAAACGGATTCCACAAACCCTTCGACCATTAGGTCCTACACGGCTGTTTGCCTATCCAGATACTCTTCCCATCCGTCGTCAGCAGTGTCGGCTTCGGTGCTGCCATCAACTGAGTTTCTGAAGTAAGGAAGTCTCGACAGGTTCGAGAATTCTTCAAAAGACATAGAGATTTTCTTCCCTTTCACCGTTGCTTTGAATCCTGTATCTGTCATCTTGAACGTAGCGTAGAATGCTCGAATCAAGTCCGGATAAGAGTCGAGTGAGCAGGACAGGAAATCTTCCAATCCATGAAACCGGAGATGATCTTGGAACGAAAATCCGTCGCTATCGAAGTAGTTGAAATCCAGAACACGAGCTTCGTGAATCTTCCTTTTGACGAATGCTGGTGGAAGCTTGAATTCCTCAGCTTGCTTGGGTTGAGAAGCAGCAGTCTTCTTTTGAGGTGTAGTCTTCTTCTGAGGTGTTGAAGAAGTACCCTTTTTCTTCTGCTTCTTATGCGATATCTCCTTCATCGCATCAGCTAACAACTTTTCAGTTGGAGCCTCTTTCCTCTTTTTTGGTTTTCCTTGCTCTGGGGCAATACCTTTGCCTTTGTCTTGAGCAGCAATCTTGTGTGTAGGAATTGGAACCCTTTTGGGAAGAGTGGGTGGTGGAGATGGAGTCCTCCCACTTGAAGAAGAAGAAGGAGAAAGTGAAGAAGTTCTAGGTTGAGTTTGTTTTACACGTGCCATTTCTGGAATATGTGATCTTGTAAAACAAAGACAAATCAAAGAAGGATGTTTATGTGGGTTGAAAGCAAAAAATCAGAGAAGATTATAGTGATTTTGCAGAGAGTTTGAATGTGAAATCGATTTGAGGTAGTGAAAGGAAGTGGCTGGAATCGATTGTCACTATTCCTTTTATAGAAGCAGATGCATCAATCGATTGGTCCAATCGATTAGATGACCGTTACTGGGGAAGTCCAATCATCAGAGCCGTTAGATTCTGCAACGTCTAGTAAAAAACGTAACGGTAACAATGTCAATCGATTACCCAAATCGATTCCTTTAGTTACTCAATCGATTTCCCAAATCGATTTCGTATCAACTCAGCAGCTTTCATACCAGTTCAGAACAAAATCCATCTCAGAATCGATTTCCCACATCGATTCTTTAAAAGGAGAAACACAAACCAAATCTATCAATCGATTTCCCAAATCGATTTCGAGCATGTTCAGAAAACTTTCATATCAGTCCAGAAGTTACCTTGCCTCAGCATCGATTATCCAAATCGATTCTTTAAATAAAAATTCACACTTATTTAAGACAATCGATTTCCCAAATCGATTTAACTGGGAGAATAAGAACATCTGAAGCTTTCTGGGGATGGCCAATCGATTTCCCAAATCGATTTCGCGTGCAAACTTTGAGAAAATAGACATATTATGGGTCAAGTCGATTAGGGCAATCGATTTTATAAAAACATTTTCCTGTGTATCCACAGGACAATCGATTTACCCAATCGATTAGACACATAAATCAGATCTGACTAGGATCTATTATGCCCAATTTCATCCTAATGTGATGGAAGCTATCCTTTGGCAATGCTTTGGTGAAGATGTCTGCTAGCTGTTTAGTTGTGTTGACGTACTCTAACTTGATGTTCCCACACTGAAACTGATCTCGAATGAAATGATGCCGAATCTCGATATGTTTGGTCCGGGAATGCATAATTGGGTTCTTAGTGATACTGATCGCACTTGTGTTGTCGCACAAGATAGGAAAAGTTCCTAAGTTCACACCAAAATCTAACAGATGCTGTTTCATCCACATGATCTGAGCACAACAACTTCCAGCTGCAATGTACTCAACTTCAGCTGTTGACAAAGCAATACTGGTTTGCTTCTTGCTGAACCAAGATACAAGTGAATTACCTAGCAAATGACAAGTACCAGAGGTATTTTTCCTATCCTATTTGCACCCTGCAAAGTCTGAATCCGAATACCCAACCAAAGAACAAGTTGATTCCTTAGGATACCATAATCCAAGGCTCCTAGTCCCAACTAAATACCTGAAAATCCTCTTGATTGCACTAAGGTGAGACTCTTTAGGATTGGATTGATACCTCGCACACAAGCAAACACTGAACATAATGTCAGGCCTGCTTGCAGTGAGATAGAGCAATGATCCTATCATGCCTCTATACCTTGTAACATCCACTGTTTACCCATTTCATCTCTATCTAGAAGGTTTCCTTGGCTCATTGGAGTATCAACGGGCTTGAAGCTATCAAAGGAGAATTTCTTTATCAAATCATTACAATATTTTGTTTGACTAATGAAGATACCTTGCTTGCTTTGGTTAATTTGAAATCCCAAAAAGTATGATAGTTCACCCATCATTGACATTTCAAATTGACCTTTCATCAAATTTTCAAAATTTTTGCACAACTTATCATTTGTAGATCCAAAGATTATGTCATCAACATAAACTTGGACCATCAAGATATCTTTATCATTAGTTTGTATGAAAAGTGTCTTGTCCACATTTCCTCTCAAAAGGTTTTGTGAAATGAGGAAATTGCTAAGTTTCTCATACCAAGCTCTAGGAGCTTGTTTCAATCCATAGAGGGCTTTTGTTAGCTTGTACACATGATTTGGAAATTCTGGATTTTCAAAGCCATGTGTTTGGCTAATAAAAACTTCCTCTTGGATCTCACCATTGAGAAAGGCACTTTTCACATCCATTTGATAAAGCTTAAAGTCCATTATACAGGCATAAGCAAGGAGTATTCTAATGGCTTCTAGTCTTGCTACAGGGGCATAGGTTTCATCAAAATCTATTCCCTCCTCTTGGTTGTAACCTTGGCTACTAACCTAGCTTTGTTTCAAGTTATAACACCATTCTCATCTAGCTTGTTCCTAAACACCCATCTAGTTCCTATGATGTGCTGGTTTTCTGGTTTAGGTACTAGCTGCCACACTTTGTTTCTCTCAAATTGTTTTAACTCCTCTTGCATAGCAAGTATCCACTCACTATCTAGTAAGGCTTCTTTAATGTTCTTAGGCTCAATCTGAGATACAAAGGCTGTAAGGTTACAAAAGTGACTAAGGTTCCTTCTAGTTGCCACTCCTTTAGAGATGTCACCTATGATGTTGTCTATGGGATGGTTTCTATTGAACTTCCACTCCTTAGGTAACTCATCTATTCTAATGGGTTCAACACAGTCACTGTTTGTTGGAGGTGTAGGTTCCTTTGGTTCTAAAGGTTCAGATTCTATAACTTCATCCAAAGAAGCATCAACAATAGAAGGAGTATTGTTCAAGTTTTCTTTGAAAAGCTCATCAAATTTCACATGAATTGACTATTCTATTGTTTTTGTTCTCTTGTTATAGATTCTATAGGCTTTGCTAGTTTGGGAATAACCTAGAAAGATACCCTCATCTGCCTTGGGATCAAACTTGCCTAGGTGTTCTTTACCATTATTCAAAACAAAGCACTTGCAACTAAACACTCTAAAGTAGGAAATATTAGGCTTTCTACCCTTGAACAACTCATAAGGAGTTTTCTTAAGTATGAGCCTAATCAACACCCTGTTGATAACATGTGTGGCAGTGTTAATCGCATCAGCCCAGAAATACTTGGGAGTATTTGAATCTTTCAGCATGGTCCTAGCCAACTCCTCTAAAGACCTATTCTTCCTCTCCACTACACCATTTTGCTGTGGTGTCCTAGGGGCTGAAAACATGTTATGTATGCCATTCTCTTCACAATAAGTATCAAAAGAATCATTTTGGAATTCACCTCCATGATCACTTTTGATGGACATAATTTTCTGACTTGTTTCATTTTGAACTAATTTTGCGAACTTTTTGAAAACAGAAAAAGTGTCACTTTTATGAGTCAGAATGTAGGTCCAAGTGATCAAGTCTATTCAAATGATCAATATGAATGTGTGCAATGCGTTTATGCCATAACCATGTTTCATCAGCATTTGATAATAAGCAACAAACAGAATTAGCAGACATAGCAGTTAAGTCCAACATGTAGATATTATTAACTCTATTACCTACCAGTTTTAAGCTTTTATCAAGTTCATACTCAATAATGCAGGAAAGTGGAGAAAAACTCACTTGAAAGCCATTATCACACAGTTGACTTATGCTTAGAAGATTGTGCTTCAATCCTTCTACGTATAAGACATTTTTTATGATAACAGTTGATTCGCTGCCTATGTCACCAATTCCGCAGATCTTACCCTTATTGTTGTCACCGTATTTGCAATAGGATTAGAATTTAAATTTAGGTCCCCAATACAAATTGGGTCCTGGGGGGTCAATTTTAACATCTTGTGTCTTAATCTTCCAAATCTTTTTACATCCTCTATTGGCAAGTCTTTTAAATTTGCAATTGTAAACAAAATGTCATTTTCTACAACAAAATGACAAGTGACAGCAGAGGATGCAGACTGTTTTGGTTTGACAAAGACATTATGCATGTGACTAGACTTAGCAAATTTCTGGTGATGTTTAACATTACCATATCCTATGCCATGTTTAGTCATATTCTGATTTGCATGCATTTTGCGGTTAAAACCAAGTCCAGATTTTATATTGACATTTCTCTGGTTGCTAAGAATATCATTCAGTTTATCCTTGCTACTAGAGAATTTCAATAAATCAGACTTCAATAATGCAACAGAATTCTCAAGATCAATGCATTTGGCAGATTTATCATGTGAGTCCTTTTTTAATTGTTCACATAAGTCCTCAATCTTTTTATAATCAGTTTTCATTTGATCATGCAACATACATTGTTGTTCAAGCATTTTCTTAGTGCTAACTAACTGCTTAACAGATTTAACATATTCAGCATGCAGTTCATTAAATGCATCATGCAGTTCATCAAAAGAAGGATTATATTGAGAGCTTACCTCACTTTATGATTCAGAATCCGTGTTAGCCATGAGGCACATATTTGCTTCTTCATTTTCGGAAGATGTGGAGGATTCTTCATTGTCATTCCATGCAACATATGCTTTTCTGTTTTTCTGAGCTGGTTCCTTGCCTTTAGTTTTGGAATTTCTGTTTTTGTTCTGCAGCTTGTAACAATCAGCCTTTATATGACCAGGTTTTCCACATTCATAGCATGTGACGGTTTTACTGTCATTGTTTTTCGAGCTGGCTTGTTTTCTGAATTTACTGTCTTTCTTTTTCAGAAATTTCTTAAATCTCTTGACAAGTAACCCCAGTTCAGGTTCCTCATCATCCTCACTGCTTGATTCATCTGAGCTGGTCTCATGTTCAGATTTAGACTGATGTGTTTGGGCTTTCAACGAAAATCCTTTACGTTTCCTATCAACTTGCTCAGCTTCATTGAGTCGATGTAGTTCCATCTCATGCTCCCTCAGTTTTCCAAACAATATAGCTATTGTCATGCTTCCTAGATCCTTAGATTCTGCAATGGCAGTGATTTTTGGCTGCCATTCCCTAGTCAAACACCTCATCACCTTGCTAATTTGCTGATCATTATCAATCTCCTTGCCTAAGGCATTTAGGTTGTTGACTATGTGCGTTAATCGGGTCTGCATGTCGTTTACTGATTCTTCTTTCTTCATGCTAAACAATTCGTACTCGTGCATGAGAGTATTTATCCGAGCTCTCTTTACGTTTGTGGTTCCTTCATGCGTCTGCTGAAGTGTATCCCACATTTGTTTTGCTGTTTTGCAATTTGAGACTCTGAAGAATTCATCATGACTCAAGGCATCAGTTATAATGTTCTTGGCTTTGGCGTTGTACCCAACTTTCTTTTTGTCTTCCTCAGACCAGTCACTTTTTGGCTTAAGGATTGTTGATTCACCAGTACCTGCTATGGGTTGCAAAAAAGGTCCATTTTCTACTGCATCTAAAATGTCAATACCACTAGCTTCAAGAAAAATTAACATGCGTTGTTTCCAATACATGTATGCGGCCCCGTTAAAGGCAGGAGGCCTAGCTAATGATGCACCCTCTCCTAGGAAATCAGAGGTCATGATTTTTGATGAGAGTTACTCTAACAAAAATAGGCTCTTGATGCCAATTGATGGTATATGTAACCTCTGTTTGATAGAAAAATATGCGGAAGAATGCCTATTCTAACAATTATGCGCAGCAGTTTAAATAATTCTAAATTTATTAAACACAACATTAAACAAGGTCCCTGATATACAATTCTAATGAATGTCAAACTGTATGGATCATGGTATATATGGAGAAATGCATCAGAAACAATTATTATTCAAGATGTTGATTTTCATGCAATCATGTTAAGACAATCATTCATGTAAATTCACTTAACACAAAATCTTTATCATGCATTCAATCAATATCAAAAATGTAATAATTGCATAAATTTAAACGAGATAAGGGAAAGAAAAGTGTACGCTGATTTTTATACTGGTTCAGCCGTCTCGTGACGTCTTACATCCAGTCCCAAGATCCAACTGGATCTTAGCCTTTCTTATAGAACTTCTTAGAATCAATTTACAGATTATACACAACGCCTTGCACCAATCTTAAACTATTCTACCAGTTCTATCTTTCCCTCCCTGAATTCCCAAGTTTAAGTCCCATAAACTTGACCAAGAATTCAGTCAAGCGTCTTCTTGTTGACAGCCCTCAACCTCAAAGAACACCACCAGTATCAACTGGATTTTCTCAAAGTAATTTGGTTACAGAAAATGATTTACAGAAATTGAAACATATCAATTTTACAAAGTTCTTGATCTTCCTTCTTCTCAAAGCAATCTTTCTCAATTCAGTCTTTTTCCATCCTTGTTGATCACAAAATGTATATTGTTCATGGCTGAAAAAGATGTTCAAAGTAATATCAGATGAGAAAGAATTAGTGGTGTATGATTGTTATTGATATTATGAAACTTTGTTATCAAGAGATAATATCAAGTTGTTATCTTGTTGTTATTGTGAGAAGAAGTGAATGAAAGCAGTTTATATAGTTTTAGGAAATACAACACATGAATCGATTTGCCCAATCGATTCATTAAAGTTATATAGCATCCTAATCGATTGATCCAATCGATTTCGCGAATCTTGTTTTTCTTGAATCTTGAAACTGCATAACCTAATCGATTTATCCAATCGATTATTTTAAATGAGTTCCTCAGACTTTGATGAGTGTATATAATTGAATCGATTGACATAATCGACTTGAAGTGTTTTGTTCAAACAACGAGATCAAAACAATCGATGTACTTAATCGATTCAACCATTTCAGTCATCTCTGTTTCTAAAACTTTTTGTACCAATCGATTTGGTCAATTGATTGTGGACTTTAAGTCTGAAGCACATTTCATCAGTTGGTTCATTCAATCGATTTACGAAGTCGATTGATGCCAACATTTATATCAAAAGAAGTATATAAGTCGATTGTGCTAATCGACTGTGTATGTTCCAGACCAAGGTTATTTTGAAACTTGTTTTAGTGAATCGATTTGCCTAATCGATTTATTAAACATTGGTTTGGCTCTGGGACATTCACAATCGATTGTGTCAATCGATTTAGACAACAAAAATAAAGAAGTGATTGGATTAATCGATTTGTCAAATCGATTTGCTTGCAAGACATGCCACTGACTTTCACATTTTAATTTCAGTAAATGTACCAATCGATATGTCTAATCGATGTAAACAATCAGTTCAGTCTTGGTAATTTACACAATCGATTTGCCTAATCGATTTGTGGCAAATTGGCTCTCTGACTTGCACAATTTATTTTCTAATAAGTAAACCAATCGATTTGGCTAATCGATTGATAGCCTGTTTGATTTTTCAGAACATGTGCTAATCGATTTTGCCAATCGATTGGTTAATCCCAGACTGCATAATATCATTTAACCCTGTTACAGAATCGATTTTGCTAATCGATTTGCTTATGGATCTTCAAGCTTTTGTTGATTTCTTGAGTTCCAAGCAATTGTCTCAAGTTTGTAGGATTGAATTGTTGTTCCTGAAATTTTTCTCAGTTTACAATGTTAGATTTATTTCAAGCTGTATGTTTGTCAATAACATCAAAAACGAACATATGTCTAACAAAGGATACTCTTCAAACATTAAAAATTTGGTTTGTATGAAAGACCTCAAGTTAAAAGGTTTGAAGACCCATGATTGTCATATTCTAATGGAGCATTTGCTACCAATAGGTATACGTTCCATTTTACCTGAAAAAGTTCGACTAGCCTTAACTAGATTATGTTTCTTCTTTAGGGAAATTTGTAGTAAAGTGATCGACCATCAGAAATTACCGACATTGCAGAGGAAAATTGTTGTTACTTTGTGTGAGCTTGAAATATATTTCCCACCATCGTTTTTTGATATAATGGTTCACCTTACTGTTCATCGGGTTAAGGAGACACAACTTTATGGGCCAGCTTATATGAGATGGATGTATCTGATAGAACGATATATGAAAATATTAAAAGCATACATAAAAAGTAGAAGTCGACCAAAAGGTTGTATTGTTGAACGATACATTGTTGAAGAGGCTGCTGAATTTTGTACTGAATATCTATCCAATGTTGAATCCATAGGGCTTCCCATGTCTCATCATTCGGGAAGAATATCAGGAGAAGGGATAATTGGAAGGAGACTACTGACTATATCAAGGACAGAATGGGAGCAGGCACAATTGTATGTTCTGCACAATGATGATGAGGTTCAACCGTATGTTACAATACATATGGATCAGTTATCTCGTTTGAACATGAATATGAAACAAAATTGGATAACTCGAGAGCACAATCGAAGTTTTATAAGATGGTTAAAAAATGACATAAAGTCAAAAGTTGATATAGACCCCAAATCAATTTCACAGAGATTGAGGTGGCTAGCAAATGGTCCGAGCTTACATGTCTTTTCTTACACTGGTTATGTTATTAACGGCTACACATTTTATACCAAAAAACAAGATGATCAGACCGCTATGCAAAATAGTGGAGTCACTCTCGTAGCTGAAGCGATGCATGTCTCAAGTGCAAAAGACAAAAACCCAATATATGCAAATCTATCATATTTTGGGGTTATCGAGCGCATATGGGAGTTAGACTACACAATGTTTCGTGTTCCCATATTTGGTTGCATGTGGATCGATAATAATAATGGCGTTCGGAATGATGAGTCAGGATTCTTGCTTGTTGATTTTAATAGGGTAGGATACAAAGACGAGCCTTTTATTTTAGCGTCGCAAGCTTAACAAGTGTTTTATGTCACTGATCCTTCTGATGATAGATGGTCTGTTGTCCTATCGACCAACAAAATAAGTGATGATAACAATAATGATGAAGATGTTGGTAATGATCTTTTTATTTGCAACCTCACAACAACCACATGAAATTGATTCAACTGATGATTGTAAGACCCATAATTTTAAAGTGTATTTTATGTATTTTGGTGTATTTTCGGTATTGAACTCAGAGGCTTTTAAGCCAAAGTTATTAATATTTTGGAGTTTATATGTCCAAGAAGATATTTTGATGCCTGATTAGAATTACTCGTCGATAAATAAATTAAATTAACTACGGCGAATTTTTACTCGTCGATAAATATTTTGATGCGTTATGGGTGAAATGGTAATTTAACAAATATCTAGATATTTTGAAGATATTTGTTAAAAGTAAATAATATATATATTAAAATATATATATATATATATATATACATATATATATATGTTTGGAGGGAAAAAGAAAGGAAAGAGAAAAAGAAGGAAAGGAAAGAGAAAGAAGAGAAATAGAAAGGAAAGAAAGAGAAAGGAGAGAAAAACCACATTTTCCATCTTCCTCCTTCAGCCTCGCGTGAACCCATCTCCCTCCCTCTTCCATTTTCGCTTTTCTTTGCTTCCTTTTGCTCAAGAATAGAAACCCAAGGCTTAGTGGGTGATAGGACAAGGATTTCTCAACTCCACTCTTCCTCTTTGATTCGAAAACGAGGAAAAACGATTTAGGGATTTCAAAACCGTCAAACACAAATCTCCCCGTTTCTTCTAGATCTAAGCTTCGTTTCGCGAAGAGATAGAAGGGAAAGTTGCTCACCACTACACTACGGTGCTAGTGAGCTAATCTTGGAAACGGCGTTGCGAGCGGAAAATTTACCGGATTTATTCACGGTGCCATAACCGCATGTTAGAGCTAACGCGAAGGTAAGGGCTCCTTCCAAACTTTTAGCTTGCATTTAGGGCCTTATATGTGGTTGTGTGGAAACAAATTTTGTTAGGATTGGAGTATTGTTTTGGGAAAAATGAATTTAAACTCATTTATGTATGATTTTGAGTAAATGAAACTTGTGTGTTTGAGTGGTGGATTGTGTCGATTTGTGTTCGTTGTTTTTGATGTGTTCTTAATTGATACTGATGAAATTTGATATGTGTATGGTTGAATTTTGTGGAAAAATTAAATGATGTGTTTTGATGTGGATTGATAATATGTTTGAGTTGTTTTGCGTGGAATTTTGAAAAAACCATTAAGTTAAATGAGTATTAAGAATGGGGAATCTCTTAATGTTTGGGTTACTTAATGTTGTTTTGAAAATCGTTTAAGTTAACTGGGTATTAAGAATGGGGAATCTCTTAATGTCTGGGTTATTTAATGTTGTTTTGAAAATCGTTTAAGTTAAATGGGCGTTAAGAATGGGGAATCTCCTAATGTCTTGGTTACTTAATGTTTGTTTTGGAAAATCGTTTTCAGTTAAATGAGTATTAAGAATGGGGAATCTCTTAATGTCTTGTTTACTGAATGTTTTGTTTTGGAAAACCGTTTAAGTTACAAGAGTATTAAGAATGGGGAATCTCTTAATACTTTTGTTTGCTTAATGTTTTTGTTTTGAAACTCGTTAAGTTAAATGAGTATTAAGAACGGGGAATCTCTTAATATATGCGTTTACTTAATGTCGTCGTGAAAATGATTTTGTGGAGAAATGAATTGTTGTGTTTTGGCGTGAATTGTGTAATAAATTGTGAATACGTTTAAGTTCGTTCTGTGTGGAATTTGAAAACCATTAGAGTTAAACGAGTATTAAGAATGGGGAATCTCTTAATGTCTTGTTTACTTAATGTGTGTTGTTTGTGAAAATCGCTTAAGTTAAATGAGTATTAAGAATGGGGAATCTCTTAATGTCTCGTTTACTTAATGTTTGTTTTGAAAATCGTTAAGTTAAATGAGTATTAAGAATGGGGAATATCTTGATGTCTCGTTTACTTAACGTTTGTTTTGGAAAAATCGTTTAAGTTAATTGGGCGTTAAGAATGGGGAATCTCTTAATGTCTTGGTTACTTGATGTTGTTTTGAAAATCGTTTAAGTTAAATAAGAATTAAGAATGGGAAATCTCTTAATGTCTTGTTTACTTAATGTTTGCTTTTGAAGAATCGTTTCAGTTAAACGAGTATTAAGAATGGGGAATCTCTTAATATCTTGTTTACTGAATGTTTTGTTGTGGAAAATCGTTTAAGTCAAAAGTATATTAAGAATGGGGAATCTCTTAATATGTATGTTTGCTTAATGTTTTGGTGTGAAAATCGGTTAAGTAAATGAGTATTAAAAATGGGGAATCTTTTAATATCTGCATTTACTTAACGATCGTTGTGGATGGAGTCAGTGTATGCTCATGCATTTCATTTTGGTAAATTGTGCTGACCCGTGATAGGTGGCACCTCGGTAAATAGTACTAACCCGTGATAGGTGGTACGTTTACGATTTACGTTTGGTAAGTTGTGCTGACCCGTGATAGGTGGCACCTCGGTAAACAGTACTGACCAGTGATAGGCGGTATGTTTACGACTTACGTTTTTGGTAAATTGTGCTGACCCGTGATAGGTGGCACCTCGGTAAACAGTACTGACCCGTGATAGGTGATACGTTTACGATTTACGTTTGGTAAGTTGTGCTGACCCGTGATAGGTGGCACCTTGGTAAACAGTATTGACCCGTGATAGGTGGTACGTTTACGACTTACGTTTCTTGGTGAATTGTGTTTGTCCGTGAGAGACTAAACAGGTGTTTGTCTGTGAGAGACTGCACAGGTGTTTGTCCGTGAGAGACTACGCCCTGGTGAATTGTGTTTGTCCGTGAGAGACTGCACAGGTGTTTGTCCGTGAGAGACTACGCCCTGGTGAATTGTGTTTGTCCATGAGAGACTGCACAGGTGTTTGTCCGTGAGAGACTACACCCTGTTAAATTGTGAATTGTTGGTTCATCTTGTCCATGTGGGTATTGTGTTATAATTGTTAAGTGTTATGTTTTGGAATTTGGTGATAGCATGTTTGATTGCAATACTATTTCGAAACTCATGATGTTGTAGTAATTGCGTTATAAGTGTTAAGTGTTATGTTTTGGAATTTGGTGATAGCATATTTGATTGCAATACTATTTCGAAACTCATGATGTTGTAGTAATTGTGTTATAAGTGCTAAGTGTTAAGATTTGGGATTGTGTATGAATGTGATTGAGTTAGTTTATGTATTTTGGAAGAACATGCAGGGAAATCGATTTCCCAATCGATTAGCATTAAGTCAGTGGCTCAGCTATGCTGTCAATCAATTGCCCAATCAATTGCCCAATCAATTGCCCAATCGATTGGCATTAAGTTAGTGGCTCAGCTATGCTGTCAGTCCATTGCCCAATCAATTGCCCAGTCCATTGCCCAATCGATTGGTATTAAGTCAGTGGCTCAGCTATGCTGTCAATCAATTTCCCAATCATTTGCCCAATCGATTGCCCAATTGATTGAATTAAGCTCAGAATTCAAATTTCACTAAAAACCTTCAGGAAATCGATTTTGAAATCGATTGGCTTAGTAGAAATTCTTATTTTGCGTTAGATAACAGATTGCTCATTGATTTATCAATGTCTTGGTTAGTTATGTATAACTTGAGGGATTGAGAACTTTATTTTGATTTCATTTTTAATTGGCAAGTATTATATGAACTTTTCGCATATGGAAAATCCTTTTAAGGTGCATGCTAAGTTGAAAGGTTAGTTGTGCATTTAAAAGCTTAAATGTTATGTGTTAACTGATAATTTCGGTTGGTGACCCTTTACTGGAAATCTGGGCTTTGCCCTCAGATGAGAGCCAAGATGATCCTACCGGTTCGTACCCTACGGATGGGAATGTAGATGGGAATGCTTGAATGGAGCTACGTTAGGAGGATCTCACGGGGCACGTGGAGATCACTCAGGGGGTTTAGTTGTTTTGTCGAATGACCAGACTAGGTTGACAGAGGGAACATATGTCTTTCTTTTGGGTTGCCTTTATTTTTAAACTGGAAGACTGTACCACTTTTGATATGTAAATATTTTGAATTCATATTTTGAGAACTTTTTTCCGCTTCTTGTAAATTATAATGGCTTAATTATTTATCCAAATGTATTACCTCATTTATTTTTCTGTTTTATTTTAATTTCTTTTGAAAAAAAAATACACCCTCGCTTTGAAAAACGGGGTGTTACAATGATGGTTTATATCTTAGAGATGATCATGATGAGGGAATTTGGATTAATCCATCGTTTCATATTGGAAATGGACAAACAAATGTGAATCCCACCAGGAAAAGAAGAAGGGAATCTTAATGTACATGTTTTATCTAAGCCATGCATGTAATCTGAATTATTGTGATAAATATGCATGTAATTTGAATTGAGTGTTTTATACTAAGTTCTGATTAATTTATTTTCTGATTATAAATTAGTAATTTACTTGAATATAAATTAGTAATTTACATGAACTGACCTGATCTGTACAAAGAGATTCTCATTTGCTCAGTGCATAGATTATTCAGAAGTTCTCATTTCTAACAATTTATCATCTCCTAATGTATTGTGATAACATGTTTTTAATCCAATAAACAATGATAACAATGTTTTTAATGTCATCCAATATAGAACCAAAATAAACCAAATGTTGGTATAATGAACTAATCGATTTCCTAATCGATTCTTTTAATGCATATATCAGAAATTGATACTCAGTTTATATCAGAATCGATTGACTAATCGATTTAGTTCAAATCGATATTTAGTTCAAATCGATGTGCCAATCGATTTCTTTAATCACATAACACATACCTTATTAAAAACATTTTAGTAATCGGTTTGCCAATCGATTGACTCAGTACAAGCTTTGTTCTGTGAGATATAAAATCGATTACCCAATCGATTTGCAAAGCGCTATAAAAGGCTTTAAAAAAACATTCATATAACATAATAAAACAAGGAGGTCTATTACAGCGCTTGTTAAAATAAGCAATGTAAAAGACTCTTTTAAAAATAAAATAAAGAGACCTTTTACTGCGCTTGTTTGAACAAGCGCTGTAAAAGGCTTTAAAAAAACATTCATATAACATAATAAAACAAGGAGGTCTATTACATCGCTTATTGGGAAAAGCGCTGTAAAAGACTCTTTTAAAAATAAAATAAAGAGACCTTTTACAGCGCTTGTTTGAACAAGCGCTGTAAAAGGCTTTTAAAAAACATTATATAACATAATAAAACAATGAGGTCTTTTACAACGTTTATTGGGAAAAGCGCTATAAAAGAGCCTTTTAAAAAATTAAATAAGGACGCCTTTTAGAGCGCTTTTCAAGCAAGCGTTGTAAAAGGCTTAGGCCTTTTAGAGCGCTTTTTGAAAAAGCGCAGTAAAAGGATTATAAAAAAGCGCTGTAAAAGGGTTTTATATATAACAGTAACCGTTTCAGTTTCCTCTTCATTACGTAAACTTCACTATCATCTCAACCTTCATCGTTCTTTTCTTCATTGCAAACCCTACAATCCCGTCCATTACGAACCTTATTTCCACGATCATCTCCTTCATTTCGAACCTTATTTCCATCCAAGATCATCTCTCCCATTGCACACAATATATTTTCATTGAAATACGTAACCCTCATTACGTATTTCTTCAAACCGTATTTCTGTGAACTTTTTGCGTTCCCTCTTTTCTTCACATTTCATCTTTCTTCGAACCATTATTCAGGTATTGATGTTATTAATTTTTTGTAATCATTAAAATGCATGTTGAGCTTATTTAAGATATACTGATACATGTTGAGCTTGTTGATGTTATACTAAACTGCATGTTGAACTTGTTGTAGTTAAATGGATACAAACAAAGATTTAGAATGTCAAAATGAACAAGTTGGCACCACTAAGACTTATGAAAATGAAGTCAAATGTGGTGCAACTATAATGCAAAAAGTGATTAAAGCAAGGAGCAATGGCACCAAGTTTGAGGTTATACTATACTATACTCTATTTGTTGTGTATGTTTTTATCTTTTTTTTTAATAGCATGTACTTACTATATGAGTTTATTAGGTTGGCTGGAATGAGAGTGGTCAGCCAGTTGACCCCAATAGCTCTATGTTTGTAAGCTATATTGGGGTTGTTGTTCGTCAAAATATCCCTATTACAATTGACGATTGGAGAGATAAGGCGTTAAAGGATGCCAAAGATATAATATGGAATGACATTCAAGTAAATTTTTTGATCCACTCTTTTGTCATTTATAATTTTTTTCATTGAAATACTTTACTTATAATTTTTTTCATTGCAGACGACTTTTGTTCTTGATGAGGGACGAAAGAGTTATGTTTTGAGAGTTGCTGGGAAGATCCATCGTGGATTTAGATCTCATCTCTCAAATTTCTATCTAAAAGATAGAGAAGGACACACAAATGCTGAACCTCCAAAAATATATCAACATTATATATCAAACGATGAATGGAGTGCATTTGTTTCCAAACGTTCTGACCCCGCGTTTGTGGTAAGTGATTAATTTAATAGCATTTGTGTTTTATTATTCATATTCGTAGCGTATTTTAAATTTTTACACAATTGCTACTTTTTTTATATAGAATATTAGTAAGGCAAATCGTGAACGGGCAAGTAATCCAACACACACATACAAAAAATCACGTATGGGATATACACGCCTTGATCAACAACTTGTAAGTAATTAAACATCACTTTTATATAATGAAGTAATTTGTATTATAAACTATAGTGTGTAACTAATTTGTATTATTTTGTTTATGATATTAACGAATAGCGAAAAGACACCCAAGCCGATCAACCCTTGGGTCGTCATATCTTATGGAAGGAAGCGCGTGTTAACAAAGACGGAGTGGTTGATAATGAAAATGTCAAAAAAGTAGTAGAACTTTGTGTAAGTATATTATCACTTTAATATTTTTTAATATTGTATTTATCACTTGAATACTTTTTAATATTGTATTTTAGGAGATTATCGAACAAAGTTCTAAAAATCAGGACGGCAACAAGGATACTTGCAGGGACATTCTTGGTAAAGTGTTTAATGTCCCTATGTATTCTGGTCGAGTTAGGGGGAAAGGATTTGGCGTAACTCCCAAAAGCTTTTTTCCTGAAGAGAAGCGCCAAAAATCTTCCAACGAGGAAGTATTAGAGAAGCTCAGAATACTTACAGAGCAAGTGGCACAATTGGTGAATACGAACAAAGACAAGCAACTCCCGGATTAGCTCCAACATGAAATGAAGAGTGAAACCGCGAATTGCAACCTCGGTCTCAAAAGTATTCCCGAGGTAATTAATTACTTACTTGCTTATGTAATTACTTATGTATTAAACAAACTTATATATTAACCGTACTTATGTTTTAACTATTGATTTAGGGTGTCACTCCATGTGTCCTATACTTGTCCTTGCCTACTCATCAGAAGGTGGGAAAAGGAAAATTGTACAATACTTCGGGAGAAGTATTGCACAATACTCTGATCCCTACGGGCCATGTCAAAGTATCGCATGTTGTTGCTTTCGAACCAACTGCACCGTTGCCGATACCGGACAACGACGGAGATATGCACTTATTGGGCGACGCTATTGGTAGTTACGTGGAATGTCTCACCCACCTTGTTGCCCTCGAAAAAAAGATTCCCATAAACAAATCAGTTACATCTCCGGAAAAGGTTTGTCACATTTATTCCCTAAGGTTTGTCATTTTTTCAGATTCAATAAACTAACATTTAACCTCATTTTTGTAGATCCAATTAAATAAAACACTCGTACAGCCAAAAAGAGCCAGCAAACGTCCAACATTGGAGGTTAATAAAGCTGCCAAATCACAAAGGCCGGAGGGTAATAAAGCTGCCAAACTTGCAGCAAGAAAAAAACTAGATCGGGGAAAATCGGCCGCTGCTGCTGCTGCTCCTAATAAAAGTCAGCCATGCCTTGGTAAATACGCGGCGTGTCTTGACATGCAAATAAAAAGGAACACGGGCAGCAGCGACGATTCGTGCATCGTACATATGAATAAAGATATATTCGGAGATGAGTATGTTGAATATCTCGAAAAGGAGCACATATACAAACTTTTCGAACATAAGGAGCTCAGTGCTACTGTAATGAGCTTGTACATAAGGTAAAAAATAATTTTAATTACATTTATTGGTAATTAATCTAGTTTAAAATTTTCATTGAAGGTTTTTGTATGAGAAGGTCGTGTGCACGAGGAAATTTTCAAATAAATACTCATTCTTGTATCCGCATAAGATGTCGATGTGGAAACTCGATCCAGACAATGTAAAGAAATACATTGTAAATATGTTTTTAGGAAATATAGAAAATGATAAATTGTTCTTCGCACCATATAATTCAGGGTACGTAATTTAATCTTTTTTAATTGATGAGAATTTAATTTATTAGTTGTGTATAAACAAAATTGCTTAACCATTTTTTTGATGTTGTAGGGCACATTGGGTGCTATTCGCAATCAATGGGGTCTCTGAAGTTATATACTATTTGGATCTCGTGCATGGCAATTACAACAATCACTCCGAAATAAAGACTATGCTCGACACGTAAGTAATATTCATTTATTTCTTACATATATATATAAATAATGTGTTTGTTCATGCTATAATAATCACATTTATTCATTCGATAGTGCCTTAAAAGTTTTTCGAGCTCAAAGAGGTGCTACAGTGTCGAAGCAAAAGTCTAATAACATTACATAGATCCCAATAAAAGTGCCATCGTCAAACAAACAACATCGATTGTGGGTACTACGTATCGAGATTCATGAAGGAGATTGTTGACAAGAATAAAACTATTATCCCAGAAACGGTACGGTATTTTCATTATATGATTTTCATATATAAATTATCTATATATGTGATATTAACTTAATATAATATGTTCAATTTTTATATTGCAGTACTTTGACAATTCCAATCCATCATATTCTGAGGAAGATCTAATGGAATTAAAGGAAGAGTGGTGTCAGTATGTGCTTGATATGAAAATTATTTGATTTTCTGGGAAATAGCATGCTGTTGGGCAAGGGATCTAAATATTATATGGTAGCTTGTGCATATTCTGTATATTCTGTTAGTTATTATATGTATATGATCATAGGACAATATATGAACATGCATATGAATATGTAGTTAATTAGGTTGTAAATTAGGTTCAATGTATATGTAGTTAATTAGGTTGTAAATTAGGTTATATATTTGTATCTGAATGTAGTTAATTAGGTTGTAAATTACATTGTTACAGGGTTATATATATGTATCTGATTGTGTGAACTGCTTATTGTAAATTACAGTGTTACAGGTTTATATATATGTATCTGGTTGTGTTGTGTTGTGTGAACTGATTCTGGTTGTGTTGTGTGAACTGGATCAAAATAAATTTGGATAAAAAGATAAAAGACAGCGGTTTCTAAAAAAAATGCCATAAAAAGCTAAAAAGCGCTTTTCAAAAATATAATATACAACGTTTAAAAAAAAATACACATTTTACAGCGCTTTTTTGAAAAAGCGCTGTAAAATGTGCATTGGATGGACATTTTACAGCGCTTTTTACAAAAAGCGCTGTAAAAGGCACACCAAACAAAAAAATATGGGTCTACATTTTACAGCGCTTTTTTTAAAAAGCGTTATAAAAGGCACACCCAGTATATGAATTTTATATGCACATTATGTGCGCATTTTATAGTGCTTTTTTTAAAAAAGCGCTGTAAAATGTACATAACAAGCGCGCGTTATATTTACATGATTTATAGCGCTTTTTTTAAAAGCGCTGTTGTATCTTTTACAGCGCTCGATTCCACAGCGTTTTTTTTTTTTTGAAAAAGCGCTGTAATTGGATTAAAAAAGCGCTGTAATTATTTATTTTTTTTGAAAAAGCGCTGTAAAAGGCTATTTTTGGCATAGTGAGTTTAGATGTTATATTTATTTGTTTTATAATATTGAATACTCTCTGATGGTAGTATTTTAATGTGAGTATTTGGATAAAAAAATATATAAAATTATAGTAATTATTTTAAATATGAGAGTCTTGGTTATTAATGTATTTTAAAAGATTAATTATTTTAATCACTTTAGTTTATAAAATATTAGTTTCAAAATATTAGTAATATTTAGTAATGGAATTTTATTAAAAAAAATAAAGTATTAAAGAAATTAAGTTTTGGTAATTATTGGTTTTATAAATAAAAAAAAAGGAGTAAAATGTGTTTTATGGGTTAAGTTCATATACAAGAGTAACAATTAATAATTAAACTTATTTATTTTTATTTTAATGAAAGTAAAGTTAATAAAAAAACAAAGTTTTGAATAATAATAATAATAATAATAATAATAATAATAATAATAATAATAATAATAATAATAATAATAATAATAATAATAATAATAATAATAATAATAATAATAATAATAATAATAATAATAATAAGGAAGAAAGAGAATAGGAATGAGATAGAAGATCGGAACACAGTTTTCTTTTTCCTTCACCTTCTTTGTATACACCGCCGCCAAAACCATTCCCTCTCGTTTCTTCTCTCGTCGACCACTGTAACACCCCGTTTTTCAAAGCGAGGGTGTATTTTTTTTTTTTTTTGAAAGTAATTAAAATAAAACAGAACAATGACCAAGGGAAATACCCATGGACAAACATTTAAGTCATTATAATTTACAAGCAGTGGAAAAAGTTCACAAATTATGAATTCAAAATGTTTACATATCAAAAGTGGTACAGTCTTCCAGTTTACAAATAAAAACAACCCAAAAGAAAGACATCTGTTCCCACTGTGACAGCCTAGTCTGATCATTTTACAAAACCACTAAACACCCTGAGTGATCTCCACGCGCCCCGTGAGATCCTCCTAGCGTAGCTCCAGTCAAGCATTCCCATCTACATCCCCATCCACAGGGTATGAACCGGTAGGATAGTGCTGGCTATCATCTGAGGGCAAAGCCCAGATTTCCACAATAGTTGTAAAGGGTCACCAACCGAAATTAACAATTAACACATAACATTTAAGTTTTCAAATGCACAAAATACCCTTTCCACTAAGCATGTACCTTAAAAGGATTTTCCATATGCTAAAAGTTCATGTCATACTTGCCAAATAAAAATGAAATCAAAATAAAGTTCCCAATCCATCAAGTAATATATAATTGACCAAAACATTGATAAATCACTTGAACAATCAATTATCTAACTCAAAATAAGATTTTCCACTGAGCCAATCGATTGGGGAAATCAATTTCCTGAAAGTTTTTAGTGAAAATTGATTTCTGGGCTTAAATCAATCGATTGGGTAAATCGATTGACTCAATCGATTGGGTAAATCGATTGACTCAATCGATTGTGTAAATCGATTTCCTAAAAGACAGAGCCCCTGGAATGAATCCAATCGATTTACCAAATCGATTTCTTAAAGGGTTTTGAAAAACATATTACAAAATCGATTGGGTAAATCGATTTCGTGAAAGACAGGGCCCCTGTAACTCATCAAATCAATTGGGTAAATCGATTTCCCTGTGTATTCTTTCAAAAATTCATAAACTAACTCAATCACATTCATACATAATCCCAAATCTTAACACTTAGCACTAATAACGCAATCGCTACAACATCATGAGTTTCGAAATAGTATTGCAATCAAACATGCTATCACCAAATTCCAAAACATAACACTTAACACTTATGACATAATTACTACAACATCATGTGTTTCAAAATAATATTGCAATCAAACATGCTATCCCCAAATTCCAAAACATAACACTTAACACTTATAACACAATTACTATAACATCATGGGTTTCAAAATAGTATTGCAATCAAACATGCTATCCCCAAATTCCAAAACATAACACTTAACACTTATAACACAATCACTACACAGACAAAATGAACCAACAATTCACAATTTAACAGGGTGTAGTCTCTCACAGACAAACACATGTGCAGTCTCTCACGGACAAACACAATTCACCAGGGCGTAGTCTCTCACGGACAAACCCCTGTGCAGTCTCTCACGGACAAACACAATTCACCAAGAAACGTAAGTCGTAAACGTACTGCCTATCACGGGCCAGTACCGTTTACCAAGGTGCCACCTATCACGGGTCTGCACAACTTACCAAGAATCGTAAACCATAAACGTATTGCCTATCACGGGCCTGTACCGTTTACCAAGAAACGTAAGTCGTAAACGTACCACCTATCATGGGTCTGTACTGTTTACCGAGGTGCCACCTATTACGGGTCTGCACAACTTACCAAAAATCGTAAACCATAAACGTACTGCCTATCACGGGCCCGTACCGTTTACCAAGAAACGTAAGTCGTAAACGTACCACCTATCACGAGTCTGTACTGTTTACCGAGGTGCCACCTATTACGGGTCTGCACAACTTACCAAAATTCGTAAACCATAAACGTACTGCCTATCACGGGCTCGTACCGTTTACCAAGGTGCCACCTATCACGGGTCTGCACGGTTTACTAAAACAAACATTAAGTAAACGAGACATTAAGAGATTCCCCATTCTTAATACTCATTTAACTTAAGCGATTTTCAAAACAAACATTAAGTAACCAAGACATTAAGAGATTCCCCATTCTTAACGCCCAGTTAACTTAAATGATTTTCCAAAACAACATTAAGTAAATAAGTCTTTGTCCTATCTTTGTCCTATCACCCACCCAGCATTGGGCTTCTATTCTTGAGAAATCTTTGTCCTATCACCCACCCAGCCTTGGGCTTCTATTCTTGAGCTTAAAGGAAGCAAGAAAACGAAAAATGGAGGAAGGAGGAAAATGGGTCTTCACGCGAGGCAGAGGAAGGAGAAGGGAAATGTTCTGTTTCTCTCTCTCTCTTTTCCTTTCTTCCTTTTTATTTCCCTTCTATTTCCTTTCTTTCTATTTCCTTCCTTTCCTTTTCTTTATATATATATATATATATATATATATATATATATATATATATATATATATATATATATATATTTATATATATTAATTATAATTAACAAATATCTCAAACTCTTTAGATATTTATTAAATTACTATTTTACCCATAACGCATTAAATTCTTCGTAAAGGATTCGCCGCAGTTAATTTAATTTATTTATCAACGAGTAACTCTAATCGGGCATCAAAATATCTTTTTGATCATAAAAACTCCAAAATATTAATAACTTGGCTAAAAAGCCCCTGAGTTCGATACCAAAATCCATTAAAATACATAAAGTATAATTTAAAATTACGGGTCTTAAAACCACGATCATTATAGTGGATGTCTTACAAAACTGAGACCAGATTCGTGATCGTTGTGACCTCCTCTTCCATTCTCAACTTGAATTGCAAATTGAAACGTCATATTCCTCTTTGTCAAAAATCATGCCTCCAACTTTTGACCAAGATTTCGGCCATCATGATTATCACCAAGCAAAACCGAGACCATATTTGGACTCCACGAAACACCCTCTTTCATTACCTATGCTCGAAATCGCCAACCGTTACATTTTAAAAAATGGGTTTCCACCATTGTCGTAGCTGTTTTCTTGAATTCCAGAAAACGCGTTCATCATTTTGAAAAACTGCTATCGTTTTGGAATTCCTCTCGTCAAAACCTTCAAGAAGCACTACTCGTTTGTTTGTTTCGGGGAAGTTGAAGTCGGACCCTGTCGGTGCTCCAACACGTCGGTGAGGCCTTTTCTAATAACTTGTTTCACTTTGTTTTGAATATGTTTATTCTCTTAATATTTTTATTAATTATGTAACATTGAGTTTTATAGTCCGCATAAATTATCAGCCATGTTTCATTGACTCTATAAATTCGTTGATGCTTTTGGACTCATTCGTTGCGTGTTGTCAACATCTCTGGTTGCTGAAAATCATTATGGTCCTTATATCTTATGAAAGCGTCAAATTCAGGTATGGGATGAGAGTGAGTTCGAATGCGTGAGTATAAATTAAGTGAGATGAACGGGAATACCGTATTTCCCATATTTCATTCGGGACTCGCTACATATGGCAGAAGTCTTTTGAGTAATAATTGACTAATGAACAAACTTAAATTTTGTGAGGTTAAAAATATGAATTAGAAACTTTTATAGGATGTTGTTTGATTTGATTTTTGAAGATCATGTGATAGTTGAATTATTGTAGAATGGTGTATTTGATGCATTATGTGCTTTGTTTATATATATCCTTGATATTGATATATGATATAAAATGTGATGAATTGTAATTATTTGTCTTGCAATTGATGTGGTGTGTGTGAATGATCTATTATTATTATTATTATTATTATTACTACTATATATGAGTGAAGACCCTTTATTGTTTGAGATGACGTATTAGGATGATAAATTCTGAATGTAATGTATGGCTATGGAAATCTGCAATGACGATGTGTACTCATTGACTTATGATATTACCACCTTGACGAATATCATGAAATGCATATTGTGTTTAATTGAATAGTGACAAATTCGATATGTGCCAATGATGGTTCTCTTAATGGAGTAAGTAACCTAGGCCAACGAGGGGAGAAAGTAGTTGTTGATAATTTTTGAAGTGGAGATTATTTGATCATCATATAGGTAGGGTCTGACAAGCCTAGTAATTATGGGGAAGTACAACTGAATGAGCCTGATCGTGACAGTTTGCTGTTGAGCCTTAGGGCAAGATTGTTAGACCTTGGAGGTATTCGGGTGGGGAATTCCTAAGTGACTTAGAGGTAGCACTCCAAATGTCGGAAACTACCATGCAACACACGTTTACCTCGACTGTCGCGTATATGTGTCTCGGGTTGAGTTGAGGGGATCTATGAGGACAGGGCCAATTTGAATTGTCCGTCCACTTGCGTGGTGGCATAGTATCAAGCCTCCTAACCAAGTACTTCAGAGTTAGAATGGTACCAAAGAAAGAGGAGGAGTCTAGAGTATAAGAGCATGCATAACATTACTTGATTTGTGTATTTACATACTTGATGTTGTGGATTGTATCAATTTTTTACCTTGATTATTCTTGTTGGTTGTGATTTGATATGATATGATGTTTAATATATTTTACGTGTTCTTATCAATTATTTTATACTATTACATGTTTTTGAAGTTCACCCCTCGTTGCTTGTGTTTGGCGCTTGCGAGAGCGCAATTATTTCAAGTTATCGATTGGGGATCCACGCTCTGAATAGGTGATATTGGGTGGGAGTAATTTGTCGTATTTTGTTGAGTTATGAACCTATTGGATTTTTGTAAATTTGATTGATCAATTTTGTTATTTTATCAATTATTCAAAGGTATAAATTAATTATATCTAAGTTTCGAACTTATTTTTATATCAAAAATATTTATTTAATAAATGTCAACTATATTGGATATTAAAAACTAGTGCATTTTACTTTTTATTTCAATTTGGGTTCAGGGTGTCTCATCCATCATAGTGGTTGAAATGGAGGATCTATGTCATGAGGAAAGAAGATTAAGGATAACAATCTGAATGAATAATAGACAAAAAATAAAATATCCATTCAGAAGGAGTTAGAAACAATGTATAACGAATAAGATAAGCAACATTTGACAATAATTTTATCAATTTTTAAGTTGTTAGAGTTAGTGTAATGTCATTGCAATAATCGAAACAATTATGTAGTTTAGTTATGTACTGAATTTATGGTTCCTTTGATTTTGGATGGTTGAGTCATAAGTGGTTTCTTGGGGTATTTGATTTATGGTTTCCTATAGGTTAGGAGGAACTCTTGATAGTTTCTTGCACCCTACTTTAGATGTAGATACATGAAGTGATTAAATGCTAGATTATTTGGATTATATGAGACTCGTATGTGTGCATGTTTGGTACACCTTCAGTATGAGTGTGTTAAGATACTAAATAAGGGCTTTAGCCCAATAGAAGGGATGAATAGAGAACTAAGATTTAGTTATTGAGATATCAAAAGGATACATGTTTCTTGAATTAGAGTTCCTCTGATATAGTTCCTTTGAACATACTATATCTGATCCAATTTTCAATCTAATACAATTCTTCCTCTGATCAAATTACATCTGATCTAGTTTTTACTCTAATAAAACTCTTCCTTCGATCAGATTACATCTGATTAAGTTTTTACTTTGATACAGTTCTTCCTCTGATCAGATAACATTCAATCGAGTTTTTTTCTCTCTAATACAGTTCTTTCTTGACCTGACTTCCTTTGATGCAGTTTTTCCCATGATCAGATTACCTCTGGTCCAATTTCTCCTCTGATATAGTTTTTCCTTTAATCAAACTTCCTTCGATCCAATTTTTAATAAAATTGTTGTGAGTAGAGATGTGGTTTTGAAGAAGAAAAGCAATGCTATTGCATGCACATTTCTTAAAGTAAACAAAATATTCATAATTGCTTCTAATGTGGGTTAGACAATAGTTGATTGCAGGTGGCGTCCCACTTACAAATTAATATTTCCCATTTATCTTTAAAGGCATACAAATATTGTCGAAAACAATTTTCTCCTTTGCTGAAGTAATTTCTCAATATGATTACATAATTAAAATAATTTTTTTTGTCTAAAAAAATATAATTACAAGCTAACAATATCGTCATTTTTCAATTAATGAGATAGGACTTTCGAAGTCAATAAAACAATTTTGATCCTTTCACTTATGGTAATATATATTGGCTTAGTTTCTCATTCAAATTAGCAACATATAAATTCAAATTATTATTATTATTATTATTATTATTATTATTATTATTATTATTATTATTATTATTATTATTATTATTATTATTATTATTATTATTATTATTATTATTATTATTATTATTATTATTATTA
>JBBPBR010000001.1:29998550-30026480 GCA_037974775.1 Cicer pinnatifidum | reverse complement strand
ATATATAGTTATAGAAGAAAATTTATATATTAGTTTGACAAAAAATAACCATATTATAAATTAAACAATTGAAGTTAAGGGTACCAAAAAAAGAAAAAAACCTACACCAAAATGTAGTATTTCTTTTATTTATAGTTATATAAGATATTTACTTGCCACTATTGATTGTTTTTGGATCTGATGATCAAATATGTAATAAATTAATTGTTTAATTTAATAAAAATTAAAAAATATATAACTTTTTGGTCAAACAAAAACATACATTTCTATGAAAATTAAATTATTATAAATGGAATTGGTATTATGAAATTGAAATTAAATTCACTTGAATGCCATTATTTAAACATAACTTCCCTAGTTTTTTTAAATATTCTATTACAAATTGTTTCTTGTCAAACTTTCAAAATAGAATGGCAACACACATCCGTCCCCTCCTTTTTATCTTTTTCATTATGTGTGCTTCAATCATGGTTGCAGGTAACAATAGTGTTATATTTTCCATTAAAATATATGATTTGCAAAAAATGAGCGTAGTGTTAGATACACCCTTTTTCAATTTAAGTTTTTGGATTTTTTTTTTGTTGAAAATGTGTATATTATAATTGAAATGCAAAATATATGATTCAATATAATGCATGATTATATTTCTAATGGAGTTTTATTGGTGGTAGCAGAAACTGGATTTGTGACAATTCCACCGGGCTGCTTTCATTATGAACATTGTGCAGATACAGATGCAGTTTGTGACAATTTTTGTAAAATAACATTGGGTAAACCTAAGGGTGGTTATTGCATAAAGAATTTGGTCGTATGTTGTTGCAAACAGTAGAGATCTGTTGTTGCAAACAGTAGAGGTCATAGAGATTTGTGTGTCAAAATTGTTCTTTTTTATATATTTGATAAATTATATCATCCAAAAGAGTCTTTAAGTCTTTAAGATTCTTCTTATAAAATAATTAAAAAATCATATTTTGTAATAATTATTATATATTATGTAATAATTAAAATAATGTCAAAAATAACATTATTATTTTGACTAATAATCAATTGTTCATGGTACATATCTCTATTTATTATTTTGTCTAACTATCGACAGAGTGACATTAAAGTATTGAAAGTGTGAAAACATAAGAAAAATTGTAAATTTAACATTTGAGTTGTCCATGATGAGTCAGGGATTAATGGTAACAACGTCAATCTTTGATCTCATGAAATAGAGTTCAAATGCCACCTAAAACAGATATAAAACAGTTACTAGTGACACCATTATCAATAATAATATCATCTCCTCCAATTATTTAATTAAAGTTTATGCAATATTAACTTTTTAAAATAAAAAAAAATAAAGAAAAAACTCTCTACGTGCTAAAAATAATCAAGTATTTGTGATTCAAGTTATAACAAAAAACTAACCAATATAATTCATTCTTGCAATAATATCATTTCAAATTATTATAATTTATCATGATATCCAAAATATTAAAAATATTCAAATACTATCATTAATTAAAAATATCCTTTTTTATACTTTATTGAAATAATAGTCTTTTTGGATTATTCTGAAACCAATAGAATATGCCCTACATGTTATATGTTTTGGTTTAGTATTTTTATGAATATATATCAAATAAATCAATAAATTTTTTGTAACAGTCAAACCCATACTAATCCAACCCATACTCTTCCTGTTCCTGGCATTGTTAATAACAACCACCCTTTCATTAATACTTACAACTTAATTGGTAGTAAAAATAAAGGAGTGATGATATTCATCCCTAGAGCTGTCAATTTGACAAACCCCCTAATTATTGGCTCCGACTCACATTTTGAAGGAGTCAAAAAAATTAATAATTTAAAAGGCCCCTAAAAACAAAACCCCCTAAAAACTTGGGGGCCTAGAAGGCCCATAGGTGCACTTTTTTAAAAAAAGAATCGATTTATTTTTTTCGATAAAAAATGTTCGATTTTTTTTCAATAAAAATTTCTAATTTTCTTTCGATAAAAATTTCCGATATTTTTTTGATAAAAAATTTCCAATTTTTTTTCGATAAAAAATTTCAGATTTTTTTTCGATAAAAAATGTCTGATTTTTTTTCGATAAAAAATGTCTGATTTTTTTTCGATAAAAAATGTCTGATTTTTTTTCGATAAAAAATTTCCGATTTTTTTTCGATAAAAAATGTCTGACTTTTTTTCGATAAAAAAATTTCTGATTTTTTTTTGATAAAAAATTTTCAATTTTTTTTCGATAAAAAATGTCCGATTTTTTTTCGATAAAAAATTTCCGATTTTTTTTCGATAAAAAATTTCCGATTTTTTTTCGATAAAAAATGTCCGACTTTTTTTGGATAAAAAATATTCGATTTTTTTTCGATAAAGAATTTCCCATTTATTTCGATAAAAAATTTCCTATTTTTTTTCGGTAAAAAGTTTCTGATTTTTTTTTTCGATAAAAAATCTTAAAATTAACAAAATATTGGGGGCCTATGGGCCCTTAGAGCTCCCTCCCTTAGGCCCCATGAAATAATGGGCCGAAATTAAGAGCCCCTTAAAAAATCATTTTAATAGGGGGCCTAATAATAAAAGAAAAAAAATAAAGGGGCCTTGTAATTTGGGGGTTTTTTTGACGGCTCTATTCATCCCCTAGGTGTCGGTTTAGTATGGGCTAAGTTGTTATAAAAAATCTAAACATTTGAAAATATTATTATAAACTTTCACAAATCTAAAACACTACTATAAAAACTTTAATCAAAACAATATACTATTATAAAAAATATAAATATTTAGTTAATAGTAATGTCAATAAGTATTCAATTTTATAACTGTCATCGAAAATCTACACAAGTCTAAGAATTACCATCATCTTCTTCGTTGATTTTCAATTTTATTTTAAAATTAAATTTTCTTTTAAAATATAATACCTAAATGGACATGGTAAGAATTACGAAACTTTTTGTTTAGGTTCATATCATCACTTTGTTTCAACGATACTTTTAACTAATGATTCATAAGTTTTGTGGCTACATCCACGAGGCCTCGTACATAACTTATATGAAGCTTAAACAAATAATTTAGATAGTACGAAGAGACGAAAAGTTTTTAAAAAGTTTGTGAAGTTGGTTTTAGGGTTAAAATTAATTATTAAAATTTTGGTGTCATCTTTAAACAAATTTTCCTTATTAAAAGATGGGGCAATGGTATCACTTAAGTTAAGCCAAGTTATTTGGATACTTGTACCATACCAAATTTATGGGTAGAGTAGAAGTTATCTAAAAACAAATTATTTCTTTTAGCAACATACAAAATGAATTTGGCTTTACTTTTAACAATTACTACAAGTTTAGAAGCTCTTGTTGTATGTTGCTCATTCATTATATTTGTAATGAAAAAATATAATTAACTAATAAATATCGGAAAATTAAGTAAGAAATAAAGGTCTTCATGTCTTTATTGATTCAAAATTTCTACAATTGAGTTAAGTTTTAGTATTTTAATGGTTGGTGATCAACTTCAATTTTGGTAATTGATTCACCTAGAGGTAGGAATATGTCAGACTTCTCAACCAGAGCATATGGCTTGGCCTATAAAAAGTTTGGCTCGGTCAATCTCGAGTTCTATAAAAAAAACCTATTAGATCCGACATGTTGAATGGTATATCTATGTAATTAATTAGAATATAATATATATAGTAATAATTAAATATCATACTTTTCATGTTTTTGTTATAACTCGTTATTTTCTCTTTAAAAAAATAAAAGCATACTTTATGTACTAAGTTTCAAAAAGTCATCTGGGAAAAATTGTTTAAAGCTTAACTATAACTTAATAAGAGTAATACTTATATTTATATTTCTTACATATATTTGATTTAGTGATTAAAATAAATTGCTAATATTATATTTATTTATTTGATTGTTTAAAAAAATATTATTATTTTATTGACAGTAATTTGGAGATTAATATTTTAGTTATGAATGAGTAGAACAAGTGGTAAATGCTTTTAGAAATTTACATAAAATAAAATAGAATAAAAGAGTCATGTTTGGACCGAATTTCTATTTACACCCTTTTTTTTACTATTGCCACTATTTTGTGAGTTGGGCCCTTACTTTAAAGCGGATTACAAGTTACTTGCATTGGGTGGTTTCAAAGTGCTTGAATGTAAGAGAGTACAATTATACAAGGATCACTGAGTCGGACTTATTCATGATGTGATTGATTTTGGAAGGTATTTTGATTAATTCCCCAACTTATTTAGCTTTGGAAATGTTGATTATTATTATTTCAAAAGTTTAAAAAATATTTAGAAAAATAACAATGCCACCAAAAAAATATCACTGGATTGAGTCGCGGACATGGTCGCTCTCTTTAAGACGTTTCGAGGCACTGTCCAAATTTTGTAAGACAGACTATCAACCACGAAGTCCCAGGATAAAACAGCCTAGATACAATGTATCAGAGTTCTACTACACAGTAGAAAACTGTTCTAGAATTACACCCTCATTATGGCAGTCGAATGACTGCCACTCGTAATATGGCACTAAGACCACTCGTAATAAAAAGAAGAAAAAGTAAGAAGGGGGAGAAGTGAGAAAAACCTTAGATACGAAGAGCTTTTGGTGTGATTTTCAAATTGAGGATAACCCTCTATTTATAGAGGAAATCCGCAACTGGATCTAAGAGAATCAGAAGATCCATTAGAAATTGCTCTAGGAATTCACCTCATAACGGCACACAAAAATAGCAAAATGTGCGCTTTGACTCTGACTTTTGAACAGGAAATAACAAATACGTAAGACCAAATATTAGGGTTTTGACCTGGCAAAAATAGAAGCACAAATTCAAGAAGGAAGACTGGATTAAATAATTAATGTTGACTCGGTGGAGAGCAGTTACGTAATTAATGTATCAATTAGAGACAAAACGCCAGCATTTAGTTCATTAAAATAAATAATTAATTTTCACATGCTAAAAATAATACACCAGGTAATCTTATAAGCCAAGGCCAAAGTCAAGGCCAAGGCCGGGCAGAGCCGGCCGGACGGCAGCGGCGGCACGCGCACGTGTGTGGTGGTCAATTTGCTTGCGTTCTCCCTCCTTCACAAAATTGGGGTACCCCTTGGGGCCCTCCCCAAGTCTCATACCTCCACCTTATATATCCTACTAATGAGTGATATCTCTCCTATGTGGGACTTCTTCATTTTTTCAATTCACAACAACACTAGTTCTCATAAATGTCATCATTATTTCCAATAAATTTCCATTTAAAGCATCATCATTTCCAACAATCCCCCACTTGAATTTAAAAAATAGTTTTTGAATAGCGTCAAACGCTTCTATAAGATTATGCATAAACAAAGGTGTCTCTCGACTTGAACCTTTGCATAACAAGTATGATTTAGATTCAACAAGAGTGACTCGTAGTCTTTAACTCTATCTCTGACATCAAACCCACACACAAGCTTTTCATTGGGTGTATTCTCAAAAGCCCGTGCATTTAGGGCCGTGCACGTGTATCCCAGTTTAGTGAACGCTCAAGGAATTCTGGCTCAACATTCCATAGGAAGCTGCCCCCACTTCCACATTCACATAGGTGAGTCTATCAAGAGTACTCTTGTAGCTAGGTACTCCACTCCACATAGAATATAGATCTCATTAAGAGTTTCTATTATCTCATCCTTTTATCACTTCAGGAATCATGCTTCTCTCATATATTAAATAACAATTTCATCTCATATCACTATGACTTGTTATTACCCATTGAACCTAATTCTTGGGATCTCCAGTCTTTTAGGTCGGGTTACCATCATAAGTGGTTCATTTATCTATAGGCAATAGTCCCATCCTTTTGGATGTATTTAGAACTTTCTCTCTAGCAAATCCTTTCGTTAAAGGATCTGCTGAATTTTCATCAGTGCGAACATGATCCACTATAACAGCTCCTTTAGAAAGTAATTCTCTAACTGTGTTGTGCTTATGACGTATTTGTCTTCTTTTACCGTTGTAATAATGATTTTCAATTTTTGCAATAGTCGCGGTACTATCACAGTGGATCAACACAGCTAGCAATGGTTTTTCCCACAAAGGGATATCTGCTAGCAAGCATCTCAACCAGCTTGCTTCTTCACTAGTTATAGCTAGTGCTATCATTTCAGATTCCATATGGACTGAGCCAATATCGTCTGTTTCTTTGATTTCCATGATACATCACCACTGGCTATATTAAAAACATAGCCACTTGCTGCTTTGGAGTCATCTTATAAGGTGTTCCAATCAGCATCGTTGTATCCTACAAGGACGACAGGAAAACTTTGATAGTGAATCCGAGACTCATGGTCCTTTTAAGGTATTTCATGACTCTTTCGATAGGATGCCAATGCTCCATACTAGGTCTACTATTAAACCTGCACAACAATCCCACAACGTAGGCTATGTCGGGTCTAGTGAAATTAGTGGCATACGTGAGGTTGCCAATGATTCTCGCATATCCAGTTTGTTTAACACCTTCATCAGAGTTCTTGAAAAGTTTCACACTTGGATCATATGGTGTGCAAGCAGGTTTACAGTTAAAGTAATTATATTTCTATAGGATCTTTTCAACATAGTGAGTTTGATCCAAAGAGATTCCGTTTTCTGACCTAGTAATCTTGATTCCAAGGATTACACTTGCTTCTCCGAGGTCTTTCATATCAAAGTGGTTACTCAACAATGATTTCACTTTATATACAACATGAATCTTTGAACCAAATATGAGTAAGTCGTCTACATAGAGAATATGATAGTGCAAATGCTATTTTCATATTTGTAATAAATACATTTGTCACTTTCATTCAATTTAAACTCATTCGACATAATCAAGTTCTCAAATTTTTCATACCATTGCTTAGGAGCTTGTTTAAGACCATACAAAGATTTATCTAACTTACAGACCTTGTTTTGTTGTCCATGAATTACAAAACCTTCAGGTTGTTCCATATAAACTTCTTCTTACAGGTCACCATTTAAAAATGTTGTTTTAACATTCATCTGGTGTATCACTAGGTTATGAATAGACGCAAGTGATATAAGCACCCTAATGGATGTTAATCTAGTGACTGGTGAGAAAGTGTCCAAGAAATCTATATTTTCTCTTTGTCTAAAACCATTGACTACAAGGCGTGCCTTATATTTATCAACAGATCCATCGGGTTTTAGTTTCATTTTTAAAATCCATTTACAACCTATTATTTTGCAACCATGAGGCAAGTCTACAAAATGTCAGGTCTTGTTAGACTCTAGAGAATCCATTTCATAATTTATAGCTTCTTGCCATAGATCTGCATCCAATGATGCCAAGGCTTCTTTAAGATTTGCAGGATCCTTTTCTAAATTATAGGCCATATATTATGGTCGATAATCTTTAGCAACTCTTACTCTCTTACTCCTTCGAGTTTCTGTTTCGTCTTGTTTGTACTTTCAGTGCTTCTTATCATATGAACTTGACTAGGTTCGCTTCCCCCATTATTTCTCGATTTGAAGGGGAATTTATTTTCATAGAAGTCAGCATCATTTGACTCCATGATCACTTTCGCATTTAGGTCATAAAACCTATATGCTTTACTGTTTACTGCATACCCTATGAATACAAATTCATAGGCTCTACTTGCGAGTTTAATTCGATTGGGATCGGGGATTCTGACATAGGCCAAACAACCCCATGTTCAAAGATAAGACAAGTTAGGTTGTCTTTTCTTCATTATCTCATAAGGAGATGTTTTGCATTTAGATTTTGGAACTCTATTCAAAAAATAGAAAACAATCAAAATAATTCCCCCCGCCAGTGAGATGCAGCACTAGAGTTAAGCATAATAGCAACAACTAGTTTAGTAAGAGTTCTATTCTTTCTTTCAGCTTTACCATTCATTTCAGGTGAATACGGTCCAATAGTTTCATGTATAATTCCTTGGGTTTTGTACAACTCATTAAACAAATTGGAATCATACTATGTTCCTATATAACTATGAAACCTCTTAATCTTTTTACTAAATTGATTTTCAATTTCTATTACAAAGATCTTAAACATGTCAAGCGTTTTACTTTTATTTTTCATCAGATATACAAAAGTAAAGTCAGAGTAATTGTCAATAAAAGTTATGAAATAACGCTTTCCATTTCTAGTTAGCTTTCCATCAAGTTCACATATATTAGAGTGTATTAAGTCTAGGGGTTCAGATTCTCTAACTACTGATTTATGTGATCTCTTTGTTATTTTGGCTTGACTGTAAAAATCACATTTTTCGAAATCCTTTAGAGATAACTTTGGAATTAAGCTTAAGTTACTTAAATTTGAAATCACATGTTTTTTCATATGACAGAGTTTAGCATGCCAAATATTAAAATCACACAACATGTAAGCAGAAGGAGACATTTTATTCATTTCAACATTCAATTTAAACATGCAATCAGTGGCGTACCCTTTTCGAATATAAATACCATTTTTAGAAATGATGTACAAATTTGCCCCTATAGACTGAGTAGACCCTGCCTTATTGAGAAGAAACCATGAAACCTGATTCTTCCTTATTTCTGGAGTGTGAATGACATCCTTCAGAATTAAGGTTTTTCCAGATGTGAATATTAGTTCCACATCTCCTATACCAGCAATATTAGTGGCGTGGGAATCTCCCAACAACACTTTCTTATCTTCGACATCAGTGTATGTTTTAAACATAGCACAATCATAACTAACATGGCGTGAGGCGCCAGTGTCTATCCACCACCCATTTGATCCACCAACAAGGTTGATCTCAATTATCATAGCGATGAATGGCTCTTCTATCATGTTAGCCTAATTAGCAGGGCCTGGCTTATTCATGCACTTGCGTGCCATATGACCCTCTTTCCACATTGAAAACAGAGAAAGGGGAGAAGGCCATTTCTAGAAGGTGGGTGCTGTCTAGCAATTGAGAGCTTTTGAGGGTTCCCATTCTTGTTGCTGTTCTTTGAAGAGCGATTCTGATTCTTTAGTTGTTTGCCATTTGGCTTTAGAACTGCTCCAATGAATTTCCTTTTCTTGTTATTTGACACAAGAATAACTTCATCTTTCTGGTCTTGTTTACGAGATTCCTCCCCAATTCTAAGGCGAGTTATCAAGCTTTCTAGAGAAAATTCTTTTGTTTTATGCTTGAGAGAGTTTTTAAAATCTTTCCAAGCAAGGGGCAGTTTGTCAATAATAACAGCAATATGAAACTGTTCATTTAGGGACATACCTTTAGAGATGATCTCGTGAGTAATTTTCTAGATTTCATGAGACTGAGCTTCCATTGATCTGTCATCTCTCATATGATATTTGAGGTAGCGGCTAACACCATATTTTTTGGCTCCAGCTTCCTCAGTATCATATTTCTTCTTTAGAGCACCAAAACCTGTTTAGCAGTATTGCTATTGGAACTGTAGTAATCATACAGATCATCAACAAGTCTATTAAGAATATAATTCTTACACAAGTAATCATTATGTTCCCATTGGGTTAATTCAGCAACTATCTTATCCTTTTTTGTTTGTTCAGCTTTTTTTGGAACAACAGAAATGTCATCATTCAGAACATTGGCAAAATTTTTCATGGTTAGAAAAAATAGTATCTTTTGTTCACATCGTTTGAAGTGACTGCCCTTAAACCAAAACAGTTTGTTGAAGTCACAAGCAGAAGAACCTGTCCCAGTAATTTTGTCGGTAGACATGGCAGTTCGAAAACGTCTAAAATTGTTGTTTCAGAAGTTTAAAAAACCTTTAGAAAAATAACAATGCCACTGAAAAATATTATTGGGTTGAGTCGCGGACTAGGTCACACTCTTTAAGATGTTTCGAGGCACTGCCCAAATTGTACAAGGCAGACTATCAACCACGAAGTCCCCATGATAAAACAGTCTAGATACACTGTATCGGAGTTCTACTACACAGTAGAAAATCGTTCTAGAATTACACCCTCAGTATGGCAGTCGAATGACTACCACTCGTAATATGGCACTAAGACCACTCGTAAGAAAAAGAAAAAAAAGTAAGAAGGGGAAGAAGCGAGAAAAGCCTAGGACGGCGGCGGAGCGCGCACGCGCGCGTGTGTGGTGGTCCATTTGTTTGCTTTCTCCCTCCTTCACAAAATTGGGGTACCCCTTGGGGCCCTCCCAAAGTCTCAAACCTCCACCTTATATATCCTACTAGTGAGTGATATCCCTCCGATAATTCCACAAGCTTCATATTGGCTAGAGTGGTTCTAGTCGTACCCATTGAAGGATCTAGAACAAGGCATATGTTAGTTTCCAAAATCACATCAAAGTGTTCAAACACTAACTAAACAAAGCCAACAAATGGAAGCCCACTTGATGGTTTAAAGGCTGTTATGGCAGTTACATAGCAATTATTTTTCTTATAACTCGTTTTACATTTTTCTTAAAAGGATCATCATTTCAAAACAAAAGAAGGATTTCACTCATTCCTTATACTAAAGCATTCAAGATCGTATCATATAATGAAAAATTTCTTGATTGAGTTGGGTTTCCAATCGAGTAACGAAGTGATAAACAAGGGGATGGGATATCCTTCATTGGAGTGTCTATTCCATATACGAATCCTTGAGAGGATATCGATGGATTGTGTATCGAGGGTTGACTAATGTGTTCTTCAAAAGAGTCCTAGAAGAGTTTCTAGGTCTCTATCATTTAAGATTGAGGTACGATCTTCATCTTGAAGATAAACTTGTGTTTTAGAATTTGGAGGGTGTTCATGATTATGTGTAGAATAGTGTTTAAGAAAGAAGGAGGTCATTTATACAAGTGTTTGTAACTTTTGTCGAAAGATTCTATAAACATTTGCAATAAATATAATGGAAGAAAATTCTCATTCATTATATTTTGAACATTAGAATTAATGATTTTAGAATTGATTTAGTTTGAAGAAAATCTGATATACTAATAATTATGTTGATTAAGATTCATTGAATCTTTATTTTATGATCTTTGTCATGTATTGATTGAAGTGTTAAAAACCTTTTCTAAAACTACTTCAATCATTTTATGTTTTTCTTATACAACTATCTATTAAATTTTGTGTTTCTTATTTCATATACCAACATTGAATCAATTTGAATATCCTATGCACATGATAAACTAATATCACCACATTAAAAGTTTTTGGCTTAAATAAAACTTTGATCCTTTATCTTTTGCCTACTATTTATTTTGGTCTTTATCTTTTTTTTCTTAATTTGTTTGTTTCATTTAACTATTTTTTAGTCATTTATCTTTTACTTAATAATCTTTTTAACTATTTATCTTTCACAAAATTATATAAGTTTGTCTCTTTACTAAAGACTTAAATAAATTTGGCAGGGTATGAACTACTAATCTTTTTGTTTCAGTTCAAATCATCACTTTGTTTCGAAGAACACATACATCATATCTATTTAATGATACCTACGACAAATGGTTCATAAGTTGTGTTGTTACATCCACGAGGCTCCTTACAAGACTTATATGAATCTTGAGTTAAGCCAAGTTATTTGGATACTTGTACCAAACCGAATTTATGGGTAGAGTAGAATTTATCTACCAACAAATTATTTCTTTTAGCAACAAACAAAATCAATTGGGTCCTGCTTTTAACAACTACCATGCTCTTGTTATATGATATTCATTCACTATTTTTCTATAGGAAAAGATAAGTAACTAATAAGAACTGGAAAATTAAGAAACAAAGGTCTACATGTCATTGTTGACTCAAAACGTCTACAAGTGAATTATGTTTTACTTGAGTATTCAAATGGTTGATGATCAAATTCAATTTTGGTAATGGATTCCCCTTAGGGTGGAAATACGCCAGACCGCTTGACAGGAGCATATGACTTGACTTATTAAAAGTCTAGCTCGACCGGTCTCGAGTTCTTTAAAATAGATTATTAAAATTAGTTTAGTAAAATAGATTAATAAAATAGAACATTTACAAGATTAAGAAATAATTAGATTATTAGAATCTTATTATTTATTAATATTTTATTTTTAGTAATATTAATTTAGGATCAAGGGTAGAATAGAAAATTTCATTCTCTCATTCTTTCTTACTCACATGTATTAACTCATTCTCGAGTTCATTTCTTTTATTTTCCAACTACAATATTCTCTCAAAACACTTCAACACACAACCATCCATTTATTGTTCACCATCTTCCCCATTTCTTATTTTCCCTTTCCTTCTAAATTTCTTTAGGGGCGATCGAGTGTTTGCACATCTTCGGGTGCAACCGACAGCCTTCGCATCTTCGGATGCGACCGAGTGCATAAGTCAACAAGCCTTATGCTCTTGTACTCTGCAAATCGTTGGATGTGGCGAGTGGTAGAGTCCACAAGTCTTTTTCTCTTGGATTCTTCACATCTTCGGGTAAAACTGAGTGCCTTCACATCTCCAGGTGCGACCGAGTTGACGAGTCCACAAGTCTAATGTTCTTGGATTCTTGACATCTTCGAGTGCGGCCGAGTATAGGAGTCCACAAGAATGTTGCTCTTGGATTCTTTACATCTCGTGTGTGACCGAGTTCCTTCACATCTTTTGGTGCCACCGAGTAGATTAGTCCACAAGTCTTTTTATTTTGAATTTGTCTCCTCTTATATATTTTTCATTTGTGATTCTTCATCGCACTCTGCTACGCGAAGCATTTAATATCACACCACTTTTAGTTGGTGCACGACCCGTCACCAATGAGCAATAGAAACTACACGGATCGCCCCCTTGCATAAAAGGTTACACGACTCCTCCCCTGTTAAATAAAAGTTTTCATGTTATGCCCACTTGCCTAGGAGACAACACGACCCCCATGAACATAAAAAATCATACGATCATGAATCATACATCATCATCATCACATAATATTTACACATGTTCTTTCTCCTCAACTGGAGGCCATGCATTCGCTTTTTTATCTTGCTTTGGGTTGTGTGTCCAAGTCACTTTGTTTATGGGCTACGCGGTCCTCCAGTGTCATCAATATTTTCTCTCTTTCTTCACACCTTATAGTTGCTTATCTAAAACCTTTTTCTTTATCCTCACCAAAGTTATATTGTTTTTCCAAGGATTGCTATGTGTAGAGGTCAATGCTTCGATGAAGAGGAGGTATCACTCGGAGTTCCCGCACCCATTACACTCTTTGTACCCTTGACAGCTTTGAGTTTTTTGCCGAAGATGCTTGTCATCACAAATATTAGTACACTGATTAGGGATCACACCAATGTTTTGAGATTCTGCCATATATTTTTGACGAGATAGTATGTGCATCTTCCCTTGATATTGATTAAGTGTGTTCTATCTACTTATATAACTTCATTTTTGAAAGACTCAAGATCCAACTTTTCTTTTGACATTCCAATGCAATCTTTTTCACAATCTAAATGTGGCCCCCCACATCTCCATCCTCTCTCTTGCACTACATATCCGATCTCCAGAATAGGTACTTTCGGTTGTCGCCAATAGAAGATGAGTTGGTTGACATCAACATTTTGAGCATTGTTATCCATGGTAGCGCAACTTGTAACATCTTAAATTCATGATCAACTATTTTATTAATTAAATAGAATTTTAAAGAAATTAATTTGATGTTAAAATTATTTTAGAATATATGTTGATTAATTTTACGATTACTTCTCCTTATATGTGTGAGTTTCATATGGTTTGATAATTGTATATATTTGATTTAATGAGTAAAATAAATTATAAATATTATGCTTAGCTATTTAATTTATTTTCAAAAATACAATGGTATTTTAGCGAAGGTATTTAAAGGATAAGATTTTGAGTGAGTTTACATGTAGATTTGCATTAGATATTTGTGGTGATATTTTCGCGTGAGTTAAACTATATAATAAATGTGCATAGTTATATTTTAATTATTTAAGACTATAATTCCTATTTTAATTGTTTGTTTTATAAATAATGGTCTTAAGATAGTAGTAATATTGTGATTAATTTCTTTATTTCTATATATTTTCTATGATATGATGGTTTTATATGTATTTATTGGGATTTAGTAATAAATATAAATTATTTATGTTATATTTATTAATTTTATCGTTTTGACTATTCTATAAAGATGGTAGTATTTTTAATAATTGTAGTTAATATTGTGAATATGAGAGTTTTTGTTATTAATGTATTTTAAAATAATAATTACTTAAATTAATTTTTAAAAATATTAGTTTTGAAATATTGGTAAAACGTTAGTATTAAAATTGTGTTAAAAAAATTAGTTTTGGTAATTGTTGATTTTATTTAATAATAATAATAATAATAATAATAATAATAATAATAATAATAATAATAATAATAATAATAATAATAATAATAATAATAATATTTTCTCTATTCTATTCCTCATTTAGGCTTAACACTAAGAAAAGAATTCTAAAACTCTAGCCACTACTACAAAACCTATTTCACAAACCTTTTATAAATAAAGTTTTGCAAACCGAAAGGTATACCAAATCCTAGCCACCATCCCCATCACCTCCGCTTTTTTCAGCATCAAAAACTTAAAACTTATTTTCCTTGTGAATGAATTTGTGGGGCTTATAGCTTTCTACTAGGAAGAAAAACGACTAAGGTAAGTATTTTTCCCCACAATTATAGTTAGGTCGTTGGTTGAATGACATGAAATAAATAATCGTGATTACCTATATTTTAAAATGAATAAATATAGACTAATGGATTAAGATAATAAAACTCCAATTATTGTTGAGATTGAATTGTAATATATGACTTCTATGTAGTAATGTATGAAATTTCATGCTCTATGTGATAAATTATAGTTTTATGATGGATATGTAATAAAGTTTGAATTTTTACCTTATATGTGATAAAGTTTCAACTTTATTATGTATATTAGTTGGAGTGTGAGTTTTCTTGTTATATATTTTAAAGTGTTAATTTTTATGGCCTATATGATATCAACTTTTTATCTTTATGTGTATGTGGTGAAATTCATAACTTTTATTATTATTTTTCTATGAATATGTGATACTCATGATATGGATGTGTGTATGTGTTTTTAATGATGTATGAATAAGGTAATGATTTAAAAAAAAAAAGTGATTTTTGAATGCACATGACATATCTATTTGATACTATATATCTTCATGTCATGGTATATGCATCTTCATGGGAGTTGCCTTAGTGGTAGGTTGGCAGGTTTTTTTCCCCATTGGTATGGGTGATTTTCTGTGTGGAAGTTGCCTTAGTGACAGGTTTATTTTCTCCATTAGTGAGAGTGATTTTCTATGTGGAAGTTGCCTTAGTGGCAGATTTATATCCGGATCATGTAGTTTTAGGAGCATTCATTATGCATATATTTTGATATACAATTTACCGGTTTGCACATTTTTTTCTTTTAAATTTGAAGTTTTTATGTTTATATATTTTGTGTTATTCTTCTATATGTCTTGCTTTGGTTTGATGTGGGTGATGGAAAAAACTCACCCTTACAACAACATTTTAGGTCATAATGAGTTTCAAGAGATTCAAGAGTAATGAGTATTGACGTGTGGCGAACGTGGGGTAATCATGAGTTTTTCTTTCAAGACGATTTTGTAATAATAGAATTGCCCAATATTTTAAGTTATTTTAATCTTTTGTCACAAACTTTTAAAATGTACTAGAATTCTACAAATACGAAGTGGTTCCCTTTCGTTAAGAATACTTGTCTTCACATTATTTTAATTTTGAATAAATATTTTCTTAATGATAATAAATAATGTGATTGTTACTAATTATGTAAAGTGAATAAATGTTGAGTATTCATAAGAGAAAAAAAAATTCATAAACCTTTCTAAGAAATAAGTATTTTTTTAAGTAACGTTTTGGATTAAAAAATTCGACGCATTACACAGCTGATATATTGAATGTGGGGGATAAGTAGGACGAACTTTATAATCTTCTTTGTATGTCCATACTCGCTAATCATATTGATATTCCTTCTAAGCATTCCACCCAACTTTGAAATTATTTTCTATTTTCGTCAATTTGTTTGATCTTTTTTGGTTGTAAAGAATCTTTCATAATGGCCCCTATAATTGTTGTTGAGCTTCGTGTTGTCAAAGAATAGAAGATTTATGAAGCTTGTTGCAAAAAGGCTTCCTCTTTTGCTGGAAAAGGTTACACAAGGTGCATCGTTTGGGTTATCACCAAAATCTTGAAGTTGTGAATGCATACCAGATGGTTGTTTTCTAGCCTTGCCCATGAAACCTAGAAAATGTTGAAACACAATGTATAAAAGAATCAAGATTTTGAGGATGTTGTTAAGGCTTTGAAGACGAAGTTGGTCACATATGAGACAAACAAAAGAAGACTGAAACTTCATTGAAGGACTCATGTGACAAGAGATCCAATGCGGAGATCTCTCAAATATAGGCCATTCGGGCCAATGATGCCTTGTAAACTGAGTTGGTCGTGTCCAAGGTTCGTATCAAGTAATTGGAGGAAATGAGGGTGGAAGATTTTCACCACGAGTTTCCTATCGCTAATAAATGAGTTTGAGTTTTGCATCCTAATTTGGATCTAAGTAGTACGAACCATGACAAGGAGGTTTAGAAAGGTCAAATTATAAATACTATTCTTGGTCCTACATAATCCAAAAAAGATTGTTTGGAGGAAGAGATGTGTGGATGATTGAGTGAAGAATTGTAAGAAGGTTTTTGACAAATGGTTTTTGAAGAGTGGTTTTGGATGGGTGGTTTATAGACGAGTGGATTTGGGTGGTGTTTGATAACGAGTGTATTGTTAATATCTGTGTTTGTTGACCTCTTATATTTATGGCTTGTGTGCCTTATTTTTCTTTTAAACCATGTGTGCTTGTTATTGTTATGGCCTGCAAGCCTCTTCCATTAAATTTGTATACGAGCCCTCTATTAACTTAAGCCTTTTCTTACAAGCTTGTTGCTAACATTATGCATTATCTATTATATTTTGTTAGTTTTCCATTTATTGATTTTTAACTTTCAATTTTCTAAGTATATATCTTTATAGGAGATCAATGAGGTACTCTCAATACAAGCGTCCATATACCATAGTCTTAAAGGTATGACTCTTTCGGCATCCTTATCGAACATCAATAAATTCCTCGCAATGGAAGCTTTTCTATAATATAGTCTTGAAGGTATGACTTTTTCGATCATCCTTATCGGACATCATGGAAGCACTCTCAATCGAAGCTTCCCTATAAAGTAGCCTTAAATGTATGACTCTGTTAGTCATCCTTATCGGACGTCAAGGAAGCAATCTCAATTGGGAGCTTCCCTATAATGTAGTATAAAAGGTATCACACTTTCGATCATCTTTATTAGACGTCCAGAAAACATTCTCGATGGGAGCTTCCCTATAACGTAGTCTTGAAGGAATGATTCATTGAAGAATTTATTCTAAGTAATAGTTTTCCATTCCAACTTCCAATTGATTAACCATACCATAATGTCATAACGATATCTTCCACCTACACAGAAGTATATAATGTGACACCCTAAACATCGAAATAACATAGATAATAATTTATTTTAGATTTTTTCAACAAAATTTGTAGCAAATAAAGAAAATCTATTTTCAAAGAAATAAAACTTTTATAACTAATTTAAAATATCATGTTCCTCTAAATACACATGTAAAAATTCAACTTTATTCCTCGATTAAAACAGTGCAATCTCAAAGAACTTGCCTTAACTATAATTTCTTAATTTAATTCCTAAAACTTACTAGCACTCATAAGATTTTCATAGAAAAAGTCATTTCTAATTTAAACAATAAAAGTAAAATACAATTTACAAGTCTTATTCTCGGTATCACCTATAGAGAGGACTTTTTCCCAAAGTTGAACTTCAAGACTCATTAACATGTAATAACTGCGATTTTGGAAACGCAGGGCCAAACTAGTCAAACACAAACAACGAAGGAGGTGTGTTTCAAAGTCATGTTAATAGTATAATATAAGTAAGAAAAACACAATTAAAGATAATAAAATAGTGTCATAACACAAACATTCCTCAAGAAAATTAATGCATTTCACTATAACATCAAATAATCGAAGATAAATTATTTTTGTATACGATACATATTAATCACAAGAAAATGCAATGCTACAAACGAGCTTAGACTCTGCTTCACAATGTGGTATCATTCTAACTCTAAAGTACTTGGTTATGAGGCTTGATAATATGCCACAATCCGAGTGGACGGACAATTCAAATTGGTCATGTCGTCATAGATTCCCTTAACTTAACTCGAGACATATATATATGTGTGACAATTGAGGTAAACATGTGTTGCATGGTATCTCATGACATTTGGAGTGCTACCTCAAAGTCACCTAGGAAGTCACCGCTCGACTACCTCCAAGGTCTTACAATCTTGTATTAAGGCTCATTCATATGTACTTCCCCAAAATCAATAGGTTTGTTAGGCCCTACCTATATGATGACAACATAATCTTCAACTCGAAATTTCTTAACATCTATTTTATCACAAGTTAGCACAAGTTAGAATTGTCACTATTTTATCAACTATAAGGTTACTTCAAAATTCTCATCACAAATTTATAACATCACTATCATGAATCATCCCTCATCATCATCATCACATAAACTTATTATTAATTTACAACAATATTATTATCAATCATACTTCATCATCATCACATAAATTTATCACAAATATATAACATAACTATCATCATCATCACATAAATTTATATCATACAATGCATCCATATTTTATTATCACCTAAGAAAACTTGTCTAATCAAAATATGCATTGATGGTACCAGTAACCTCTGTTAAATGAAAAGTATGCGGAAGAATGCTTATTCTTAGAGATATGCGCTGCAGTTTAACAAATTGTAAATCTATTAAACACAACATCAATCAAGGTCCCAAATATACAATTCTAATGAATGCACAAAGTATATGGATCACAGAATATATGGAGAAATGCATCAGATACAATCTTTCAAGATATTGATTTTTCATGCAATTGTGTTAAGATAATCAAACATATAAATGCACTTAACACAGAAACTTTATCATGCATTCAATCAATATCAAAAACGTACTAATTGCAGAAATTTAAACGAGATAAGGGAAAGAAAAGTGTACGCAGAGATTTATACTGGTTCAGCCGTCCCTCGACGACTTACATCCAGTCCCAAGATCCAAAAGGATCTTAGCCTTTCTTATAGAACTTCTTAGAATCAGTTTACAGATTTTACACAGTGCCTCGCACCAATCTTAAACTATTCTAATTGTTCTATCTTTCCCTCCCTGAATTCCCAAGTTTAAGTCCCATAAACTTTACCAAGAATTCAGTCAAGCGTCTTCTTGTTGACTACCTTCAACCTCGAAGAACACCACCAGCAACAACTGGATTTTCTCAAAGTAATTTGATTACAGAAAATGGTTTACAGAAATTGAAACATATCAATATTACAAAGTTCTTGATCTTTCTTCTTCTCAAAGCAATCTTTCTCAATTTAGTCTTTTTCCATCCTTGTTGATCACAAAGTGTATCTTGTTGATGGCTGAAAATGGATATTCAAAGTAATATCAGTTGAGAAAGAATTAGTGGTGTATGATTGCAATTTTGATATTTCAAGTTATTGAAGTAATTATCTTATCATGTTATTATAAGAAGAAGTGAATGAAAGCAGTTTATATAGTTTCAGGAAAAACAACATATGAATCGATTTGCCCAATCGATTCATTAAAGTCACAAAGCTGGCTAATCGATTTCCTCAATCGATTTCGCGAGTCTTGTTTTTCTTGAATCTTGAAACTGAACATTCTAATCGATTTACCCAATCGATTATTTTAAGTAGTTCTTCAGACTTTGATGACAGTATATAATTGAATCGATTTGCATAATCGACTTGATGTGTTTTGTTCAAACAACGAGATCAAAACAATCGATGTACTTAATCGATTCAACCATTCAGTCATTTCTGTTTCTAAAACTTTTTGTACCAATCGATTGTGCCAATCGATTGTGGACTTTAAGTCTGAAGCACTTTTCATCAGTTGGTTTATTCAATCGATTTACCAAGTCGATTCAGGCCAACATTTGTAACACCAGATGTATAAAAGTAGATTGTGGTAATCGATTGTGTATGTTCCAGACCAAAGTTATTTTGAAACTTGTTTTAGTGAATCGATTTGCCTAATCGATTAAGTAAACAGATTTGGCTCTGGGACATTTACAATCGATTGTGTATATCGATGTAGACAAAACAAAATTAAAGATGTGATTCGTTCAATCGATTTGTCTAATCGATGTAAACAATCAGTTCAGTCTTGGTGATTTAATCAATCGATTTGCCTAATTGATTTGTGGCAAACTGGCTCTCTGACTTGCACAATTTTTTTCTAATAGGTGTACCAATCGATTTGGCTAGTCAATTGATAGCCTGTTTGATTTCTTCAAAGATGTGCAAATCGATTGTGCCAATCGATTGGTTAACCCCAGACTTTAAAAAAAGATTCAACCCTGTTACAGAATCGATTGTACTAATCGATTTGTTCATGGATCTTCAAGCTTTTGTTGATTTCTTGAGTTCCAAGCAATTGTCTCGAGCATGTAGGATTGAATTTGTTGTTCCTGAAATTTTTTCTCAGTTGACAATGTTAGATTTATTTCAGACTGTATGTTTGTCAATGACATCAAAAACGAACATATGTCTAACATGCACAAACAAAAAGCCTTTGTTCTTTGACTCCTTGTCCTTAAATCGAATACAGTTTTCCCATTGATCTCACAATATATTATACTCATGAATTCAAACACTTTATCACACCTTATCTTATTTGAACGCTTTCACACGTGAATATGAGTCCACAAGCAAAAAGCCTTTGTTCTTTGACTCCTTGTCCTTCAATCGATCTAACTCAATAATTTATGGGTAAACGTCAAAAATAAATTATGAGAATACACTCTAAAAGGGTCAATTTCAAAATTAAGTCAATTAAACTTAACTTAAAATGGAAATAACCATTGGTTAATATAGTCATTGTTCACACGGTCGTTAGGGCATTGATTTCACTTAAATCAGACTTACGGTGAAGAAAAACGGTACAAAATAACAAATTCGATAAACGGAGAAGTCAGGTATTTTAGAGAGAAATTGAGATGGTTAAAAATATAAGAAAAATGTGTTTAGTTGACTAAGTAAATAAATGAAACAACATACATAAATTTTGACAAAAACGGAGAAAATTTTCTGGAACAATTATCGATCACCGATGTCCAACGATAATTCTACTCTTTGTCTTCGTTAGGCGACTCTTGCTACTCCTCCACCATCCTTCCATATATTGTTTTATTTAATTAGATTTTACTTGCATATGAGCCTAAACCATGAAACACAGTTTACTCATTTCTTTTATTTTTGTAAAATAAAATCAACTATTACCAAAATTAATTTTTTAACACTTCTTTTTTTAACAAAATTTCATTACTAAAGTATTACTAATATTTTAAACTAATATTTTATAAAAAAAATTAATTAAAATAATTACTCTTTTAAAAGACATTAATAACCAAAATTGTCATATCCAAAATAATAACTACAATACTTTACAAAATAATCACATAAAATACAATTATCTTTATAAAATAGTCAAAACGATAGAATAAATAAATATAACATCAACAATTTATATTGATTACGAAATCATAATAAATACGTATAAATACATGATCTCATAGGAACTATAAAAATAAATAAAATCAACGTCAATATTACTAATATCTCAAGATAATTATTTATAAAATAAATAATTAAAAATAGAAAATAGTTAGAAATAATTAAAATATAACTTTGTACACATTTAACATCAGTCAAACGCACATGAAAACATCACACTAATTAGTTACACGCACATACACGTAAAATCGCCTAAAATCTTATTCTTTAAAATATTACACTAAATATTATTATTTTTAGAAAAATATATAAAATAATAAAATATAATATTTGTTATTTATATTACTCTTTTAGTCAAACATGCACAAGAATAACACATCCTAGAAAACACACATATAAAAAAAATTAAATATAAAATTAATCAATATATTTTATAATATTTTAACATCAAATTAATTATTAAAAATCATATTTCATTAAGAAAATAATTTAATATAAAAATTAGAGTGTTACACGTAAGAAAATGACAATAAAAAAATGGTGCTACTTACCTTCTTACAAATTGACGTTCCCCCACTAACTAATGTAATAACGCAAATTAACCGTGTTCCATGTCCTTTGGTTACTTTGTCCCATCAAGTTGCTCCAAACTTTATGCTCCCTCCCATCTTGGTTTCAACTTCCCTAGCGGTTCTTTTCTTTTTCACCTCCACAGAACCAGATCTCCTTGTCGAATTCTTTTATCCTCCACCCTTGAGTCATACCTACTTGCCGCTCTTATTTTACATGTTTCCTCCTTAGTGTGAGATTTTTCTCGCTCTTCATCCATGAAGTCCAGACTCGTCCTCATGTTGTGTTAATTTTCTCAATATTTGATAAACAAATTCCCTTGCACTTGGTTCAATCAACTATGGGTATCATAACATTTGATTCGTAAACCATCTTGAAAGGTGTTTCTTGGGTTGATGAATGTCGCATGGTATGCCAGGACCACATAACCATAGGGATCGCTTCCACCCATAACCCACAACTTGTTTTCCAATCCCTTCTTCAATCCTTGGAGCACCACCTTGTTTTCCAAATTTGCTTAACCGTTTGACTGTGAGTGTTCTGCAAAGGTGAAGATTTGTTTTATCCTCGTGTTTTCATAGAGTCACTACAAAAAAATAGTTGTATAGCTACGGAAATTTATACCCACAGATCTTTGGGTAAATTATTTAATATCTACGGACAAACTGTGAGTAAACTGTGAATAGCTTTGAGACATCCTTATTTTCTTCTGGGAGGTGATCAGGCAGCCGCAGTTTCTTTAAAAATTAAGCTTAAGTAGAAAGTGATCAGCATAGTAATGTGAGTATATGATCCTTTTTTATATTTCATTTATTTTTTCAATCCCTATTTAACCTATCAAATTTATGTGCACTATCTTAGGTGAGTTGAAAAATGCTTGCAGATGCAAAAGGTAGTCTCCAAGTGTTATGACAAGAATAGTTTTTTACTGGCTTTGGTTATGGATAATATGCCGAGAGGGTTACCCTTGACCCTTTACGGATATGTCATGGATAAATAGAAATCAGTAGAATTTCTTACGATTGTCTGTGAGTAATGTTAATTGTGATTTCTCAGTATTTGCATTGTTATCCACGGAAAATCTATGAATAAAGTTACCCACGGAGAATCGGTAAGTGAGTGCATGTACATTTGTGCTAGAAAATTGTGTCGCATTATCCGATACAACGACTCCTAGTACTCCAAATCTAGATATTATCTTTTTCGACTTAATATTTTTATTTGATCCATTCAGCTGTTATGGAGGCAATAAGCTTCACTTCCACCCACTAGGGGAAGTAATCTCCAACAAAAATGAAGAATTTTACTTGTCCAAGAGCAGGTAGAAAACGATTCAAGAATCTCCGATCCCCATTTCTAGAATGTCCATGGTCACATGAATGAGTGCAACACCTAGGGTGCAACTTGACGTAAATTCCAACTTTTTTTTACATTTGTGACTGTTTTTTTTTACTCACATCAAGCAGTCCTCCTTTCAAGTTCTAGCAAAATTGTTGCAGATAAACGGATTATTTGCTCTGCTTATGAACATTTGAGTCTGAGATGTGACTACGAGGGTCTCTCTTCCATTCATTCGAGTTGATGATCGGCTTGTTGAAGTGTCGAGGGAAGGCCACAATTTTTATTCCTCTTTGAAGGGTTGGAAAACTCTTGGTGTCATCTTGGTGGTCTCGGTCCCTATTATGTTGTTACGTAGAAGCTTTGATTGTTGGCGGAGCTCCCTCTCTTGAGCTTGCATATAATCCCTTAGCTTATGCTCCAACGTCTCAAGTTTATGTCTGAGTTCGGCCTATTGTGTGGTTGCTTCTTGATGTTGTTGGAGTTGCCTCGCATTCTGGTGTTGTTGTTCAGCGTTGCATTCTTGCAGCTTTCTCACAAAACTCATTAGTTGCGTGAGGAGCAGAGTATGTCATTCATTAATATTTGACTGGTCTGAAGCATTTCCAAATCTTAGTATTGTCATAGTAGTGTATTAGTGGTCGTATAACAATGGAGCTAGGTCGAAGGAATGTTTTATTATAGCCCAATGATCCGCTGTCGCACACGGGTCATATACAATTGATAAAATGTAAATAGAGATAATAACTCGAATCATTTTGCAAGGACTTCTGATATAATAGTAATTGAATTGAAAATTAAAATTAAAAAGTATTTTTTAGATTTTTGATTTAACAGATGAACAAAACGATTAATTTACTTATTCGAGTTTCAGACATACCACATATTCTATCAATGAGTTTAATTTTTAATTTGTGATTCTATTCTTATTTGACTATAGAATTGATCAAACAAGCGTAATCAATTCTATGTGAATTTGGTTTCTTTGATTGGAATAAGCATCACAATCATCAAAATATTACAATTAATGATCAAGCATCGCAAAATTATAATTCAATTAAATTAGAAACCGAAACCAAATTCTATCAAATAAATTTAATCAATCCAATTGAAATTCAAGTTAAGCAATCCAAATATCAATATAATCATATAAACAAGAATAGAATCATGAATCGAAATTGACAGTGTAACATGAATCTCAAGGTGTTGATGAAACTCTAAACTCGTGGATTAATCTTATAAAATTAGCCTTTCATGAAATTAAAATAAAAATTGTTTATTTCTTCTAGCAATTTGAATCCTAATTTTTCCCTTTTAAAAAATAAACAAAACTGTCAATATATAGTACTTGATATTGGGTTTTAGGGTTTAAGGTTTAAAAACAAGTGGCCCGCTAATTAAAATTATTACAAAAGTCCAGATTACGAAATCTGTAATTTAGGCCTAGTAAAGGTCGAAATTGGTATTTTCTTCCAACACAAAGGTTGTAGCTTGGAATTTTAGCTTTCCAACGCCTACTCATATGAACCAATCCGATATCTAGAACTCAAGTTATGACCAACATAGCGAGCAAAAGTGAAAATACAAATAATAAAATTAAAATGCAAATAATAAAATTATAATTCAAATTCGACTCAATCTTTAGAAACAAGATAAAAATATTAATCTAAGCTGTAAAGAGATTTTAAAATACCAAACTAAAAAGATAGAAACATGTGCCCAAATGCTACTATCACCCAACAAATAGAGTTGTTCCAAACCCTAGGAGAGAATAATGCACTATTCAAGAATATGCTCAAAGACCTCTAAACCTAATTGTATCCTATCCGTTTATAATCAAATCCTCCTAGGGAAATGAGCCTCCCAATCAAGGCCCATTTACTTCATCCCAAGTATTTGTGGGGCCTTAGTGGTTTTTAAGGCTTACTAGGTTCACGAAGGCCCCACTTTGTTTGGATGATTGGATTCACATACGCCACTCCATCACCCGTACCAAGACGAGTTGTCTGAATTGATTGTCACACTTTTCTATGTATTGGATTGGAGCAACCTAGAATGAAATGGGCTCAATCTAGACACTCTCATCTTAGGCCAATTTTTGGTTTCTTTATTTTGGATACTTCGTCCAATCAAAGTACAAAGTACAAATTTGCTAAACTCCATTTTTGCATTTTTTTAGGGATTTGATAGTGTTTCAGCAATTGTACTGAATCATTCACTACAACATTTTTGCCCTACTACAACGCATAAAAGTCGTTGCTTAACATAAAAAAACTGTTTCCGTAATCTACGAGAACGGTTTTCTGTCCGTGGGGAACCAAGGTGTTGCCTTTTACTTACGCAACGGTTTTTTTTTTTGAAACAACAACGCTTTTTAAAAACCGTACTGGTAGCTACCTCTAACAGAACGATTCTTCAAATTGACAACGACAACGGTTTTATGATGTTGGCAAATGAAAACCGTTCTTGTAAGTTCCTTTTTCAATTAAGTTACGGAAACGCATTAAAACCGTTGCAAATAATAAGTTTTTTTAAAAATAAAAAAATATCTTCAATTATTATATTTTAGAAAAATAATTTTAGTAAAACATTATTATTGTAATACTATAATAAATTTAAAAATATAACAATTGTTAATACTAAATTATTGTAATGTACTATATTAAATTCATAATGTAACAATTGCAATAGTATAAAATTATGTAATACTATATATATATATATATATATATATATATATATATATATATATATCTGAAATTTTCTGTTTTACCAAATGCTTTTTGGAATAGAAAACAACACATGGTAGACCTACCATATGAGAATGGCTTTTCCGATAAACAAATCTCAACTAAGGGTAGACCTATTCAAATGAATTATGAACTTGAAACACATTGCAAAGCAGAAATCCAAGACCTATAACAAAAAGGTCTAATTACAAAATCTAGGTCACCTTGGAGTTATGCAGCCTTCTATGTGAATAAAAATTCTGAAATAGAAAGAGGTACACCGAGGTTGGTCATAAACTACAAACCTTTAAACAAAGCTTTAAAATGGATTTGATACCCGATTCCAAACTAAAAAGATCTTTTACAAAAATTACACTCTTCTTTTGTGTTTTCAAATTTTGACATGAAATCAGGATTTTGGCAAATACAAATTGATCCAAAAGATCGTTATAAAACAACTTTTACCGTTCCTTTTGGTCAATTGAGTGGACAGTAATGCTTTTGGATTGAAGAATGCTCCTTCAGAATTCCAAAGAATTATGAATGAACTTTTTAATCCATACTCAAAATTCTGCATTGTCTACATTGATGATGTCTTGATATTTTCAGAAACTATTGAACAAAATTTCCAACATGTTAGAACATTTTTAATGATTACTAAGAAAAACGGAATGGTTGTTTCAAAATCCAAAGTCTCACTCTTTCAAACAAAAATCCGTTTCCTAGGACATTACATCTCTCGAGGCACTATTACACCCATTGAGAGATCCCTATCCTTCGCAAATAAATTTCCTGATAAGTGTAAGGAAACCATGACTTCTAAATGCAAGAATTATGTATATGGCAGTACTTCTCATGCAAGAATTATGTATGTTCAAATTATCAAGCAATCATAAAACGGAGCATGTATCAATATTAACCAATCAAACAATTAAGTAAAAGATAAGGGATAGAAGAATGATACTCAAAATTTTATCCTGGTTCGGTTGTCTACAAGACAACCTACATCCAGTCCCAAGATCAACTTGATCTTAGCCTTTTTCACTAGAATCTTCTATAGTACTTTTACAGATTGTCCAACTAGCTCCTAGCCTATCTATCCAACTATCTTGATTCTAACATACATCCATTGCATCCTTTGAGTTATTCCGGCAAACTCACACAAGATTGCAATGAGGTTTCTTCTTGATGATCACAAGCATCAACAAACGGTAACCACCAGTGTAGCTACTGGATTTTTACAGAATTTGGTTTCAATGTCATTTTACAGAATACATAGACCTCATCTTTTTTGATTTTTGGGATTTGCCAATTGTTAATGGATTTTTGGAAGTCTTCAATAGTGATTTCCTCACTAATGATGGGTTCCCTTCGTTCTGGGAAGTTTTTGGTAGAAGGAGTTGAGAAAGAAGAAGTTCTACAAAAGATGTTATCCATATTTAAAATTTTGTCTGTTTATTTTGAAGAAACTTTCAAGGATTCACTGCCCTTAAACGCCTGTTCGTCGGCTTAAATACGGGACTTACAACCCAGAAACTATTATTCTTCAAGATAAACTTTCAAGATTTTAAATATTTATAAACACTTTTATGTCACCTATTC
>JBBPBR010000001.1:29962115-29998389 GCA_037974775.1 Cicer pinnatifidum | reverse complement strand
TTCCCCCCCCCCCCCCCCAAGTTTGATACCAACGAACGTCCTGGATCAAAGGGTCACCAACAATATGCTAATCACGATAAAAGGTAAGAAATTCTTTTTTCAGTTCTTGTTCAAAGTTTTGCATATGATATATGGCGTTATAGAATTTAATAAAACAAAACCAAACCCATAAACCACGAGATCAGCAATTAGCTGCAAGTGAATCCTTGAAAGTTTCTGATGCACAAGATCAACAATTAGCTGCAAGTGCAGAGCATACTTATTGTACATAACATAAATACGGATTTGATGCCAATAAAAGCATAATATACATACTTAATAAATACTTACAATGAGAACTTGGTTTTGAAAACGAAAAAGGAAAATACAAGATTGTGAAAATATAGGAGACACTTAGGAAACTATTAAGATTTCTAATAGATATTTGCTTGCTGTATTTCACTCTGCCTTGAGCTTGAAGAGGAGCCTTCCTTATATAGAGAAAGGATTCGACTTCTGCTGCATTATGAGGTGGAGGAAATGATGGGAGTCTTTCCATTTTCGGTGCCATGTTTGTCTGTTGGTGCAGATGGCAGATAAGTGTCAATCAACTTTTGCTTTTGCGTTTTGATTTTCAGAAAGAAAATATCCGTGTTCTGATTTTCAAAATACTCATTTTTTTTGTCAGGAATCGGGCCAGGCCCGTTTATGATATTCTAGACTGATTTTTCACGAAATTTGGGCTATGCCCATTACATGATATATAAGTTTTTTTTTTTTTGAAGGGGCCAATATTGTGTCACCTATTTGACTTAAATTATATATTTATATATATATATATATATATATATATATATGATATGTCTATGTTAACAATGTATCAAGCAAACAAATAAAATAGACGAGGCGTTGTAGCTCTTGATCATTCATATGATGTATTTGCAGTGATTCAATTTCTCTAATTTATATTCTAGAGACAAGGAGACAATGAAAATAAAATTCCTTGTCTATAAAAACAAATAAACAAAGAAAACTTAATTATCAACATCTATTTCTTTATCTTGTGCTTCCAAATATTGAAATTCATCATTGGTATCACCATCACTCATCTACAAAATAAAAATAATATATTCAATAAGTAAAATCATGAGTAAATGACAAAATGTTAAAGTCTATAAATGTGATTGTAAAGTCAAACTAGCACACATGTATGTGAGAGCAATACATAACCATTTCCTGATGAATCATTTTAAATGTAAAATATACTTCAAAAAAAAGAGAATAAGCTGACAGTAAATAAAACTAACTGTAAAATTTCTAAATGTGTAGTATCATTATAATTCTAACAGTACAATTTCTAATAGTAATGTAGTTCTAACAATAATATATATATATATATATATATATAATTCTAACAATATTATTTGTAACCGTAATATAGTTCAGTCTTACTTCATTATTATTAGGAGCATATGTTGATGTAGAAGAGCGTAGAGTACTGTTAGCATCAGCTGGAGTTGATAAAAAAGTTGCTAAAGCATCTATATTCAATCCTACAGTGTTTGGGTTCAACATTGTCTTAAGAATAAGCTGAAATTTTCCTTCCATCGCTTCCATTTCCTTACGTTGTTTCTCCTCTATCTCTTGTATGTTATATTAAACTGTTGTATCTCTGCAGCGTGTTCTCTTTTATGTTTTGCAATTTCTTCATTTCTTCTCAAGAGAGTTGGTGTTGAAGTTCTTCCGTGACAATGAAATCTCCTAGGTTTTTCTTGGCCACGCACACTCTGAAAGGCTTCTAAAGATGACTGTCCATCTTTTTCAATCAAGTCTTGAAGCTTTATCAAGCATAAATAATAATGTTAAATGAATATGAGAGTTTTATTTAAGCTTGAGTGGGGGGCTCTTTATCTTCATTACTTTGACACTAAACCAAGAAAAACAAAAAATATGAGAGTTTTATTTAAGTAACATAATTAAATATTCACTTACAATGTTTGAAAAAAGAATACCAGTTTTTCCCTTATAACTTCAAAGCCTTTATTCCCCATTCGGTGTCTGTATTTCAGCTGAGCTATATTTTGAGCATTTTGATGACTGATTTCCTATATTCATTCACAATTTTTTTTATAAAATTACAAATGTTTGACAACAACTATGTATAACAAGTAGTTATATCTTACTTGACTGTGGTCTTCTTTCCAATATTCCAATAAGTTCTTAAAGTCTTCTTCTGGTACCTCATGAGGACGATTTTTTAACCGCTCGCGCGTGGTTTTGTACTTACTAAAATGCTCCCTTTTAAGAAAACATTTGTATCTTCTCTAAGCATCATTTAAAATAGCAAATACAACTTTCCTTCCTTTCTCTGGAATGATGTATTTTTGCTGCAAAAATATAAGAAACATATTAGGATCTATATTTATAAAAGTATGCTAACCCATACATTCAAATTAAAATGTAAGTACATCTAGATAATCCTACACTAGATCTATATTTTGATCCTTCCAAGTCCTAATCAAAGCCTTCCAGTTATTGAAAGTGAGAGGACACAAATCTGAACTTCTTGCGATTGTCCCCAAAAAACTACTATGTTCAGAAATTGCCATTTCATCAGTCCCAACCAGTTGTCCATCTTCATTCAAGATGATCTCTTGTCTATCTTTGAATTCTCGTGAATGAATTTTCCGACATATAGTCTTTCCTCATTTTTTTTATTAATCCTGACAATAAACCACATAATAGTAATTAAAAAAGTAAAAAAAAAATTCCAAATTTTTATATCCAATATGTAATCAACAAAAACATATAAACCATTGGTTCCCTTACTTTCCTCACTTTCATAGTCGATACCCTCCTCCATTTAATTTTCTTCTTATAGGCTTGTTGATGTACTGTTGATCCTTGAACTTGATTTCCCATGGTAGAGTTGACTTGCCTCTTAAAGTTATTGTTTTGATGGAGTCCTTTGTTTTTTTCCTCAATTTTCTTAGAGACTTTTGATTCTATTGAACCTTGAGTAGCCATTGTTGACTTTTGTTGCTTCTTAAGATTATTATTTTGAGAAAGCGTTTTGTTTTGATCATCAGTTTTCCTAGAGACTTGGGATTCTACTAATCCTTGAAGACAAGGAGCCTTTGTAGACCAAAGTTGTCTCTTTATATTATTATTTTGAACAACCCCTTTGTTCTTTTCAACAATTTTCTTAGATGATTCAAGAATTGGTTGGACTACAACTACCTTTTAGTTTGGCTTTTTATGTTGTGTTTGAATTGAATTCCTAGCTTCCAATGTTTGCTTCGATTGGTCTAGCTTTTAATTGCTTTCTTTTATAGATTTAGCATTTTCTAACTTGACTCTATTTTGCCGCATTAAGTCATTATTGGACTTAGCTTGAATATCAAGCCGAAAACCATTCCCTTTGTTCATTTTCCTGCAATCAAACAGAAGAAATAACATCAACAATTATGATTCAAAGTCCAAAATGAGTAACAAACAGTCCTAAAAATAACAGTCGAAATAGTAACAACAGTCCTAAAAACCAGCAGTACTAAAAGTAACAAGCAGTCCAAATAAGTAACAATCAGTCATAAATAAGTAACTAAGAATTAACAGTCCTAAAAAACAGCAGTCGTAAAAGTTTTGGATTGCTTCTTCTGTTTGATTGTAGGAAAATATAGCAGTCTAAATATAACAGCAGTCCTAAATATAGCAGCAGTCCAAATAACCAGGAAAATATTCAAGCTAAGTCCTGTTATTTGATTGCATGAAAATATAACAAGTAGTCCAAATAACAAGAAGTCCTAAATATAGTAGCAGTCCAAATAACAAGCAGTCCTAAATATAGCAACAGTCCAAATAACAAGCTATCCTAAATATAGTAGCAGTCCAAATAATAAGCAGTCTTAAATAACAAGCAGTGCTACAAACATCAGTCCAGATCTTAACAAGTAGTCCAAAGAAGTAACAAGCAATCCTAAATACAGCAGTCCAAATAATTGTAACAAATAGGAAGTGTCTTTGTGAACCAATTGGTGTTGTAACATTCAGCACATGGACACAAAATCTATTTTCCACGAGGTTTTCCTTTGGTGTATGCATAATCTAGGAAAAAGTCGACACCGTTTTGATACTCTTTGCACTCTCTAGCCAATTTTGTCCATTCCTTGTCCATCGAGTTTATAAGGAGACTACCATATAGGACAAATAATTTCAAAGGGATGTTAGTACGCGCTCGATCAAAATCTAGATGTGCCCAAAGAGGCCCTTATGCTATCCAATTGTAAATTTTTTTACAATTGTTTTGAAAATAACCCTTTTAATTAGTTTTTTTCTTCTTAAAACATGACATACATTGAGTAACTTATTAATATATTAATATTAGTATGGTGTTTGATAACAATATTATATCATCATGTATGATCATAGAAAACAAAAATCATAAGTCCTCTTACTGTTTTAATTAATGGTAGCAATATTGTTTTAATTTCTCTTATTGTTTTAAGTCCTCTTGCTGTTTTAATTAATGGTAGTAATACTGATTTCTAACATGCAACTAAAAATCATGTTCATGATTAAACATTTATACAAAGCTAAAGTTTTCTAAAAGGATAAAAGTTTAATGTAATTTTATCCTTATAAATCATAAAAGTACATTGTTATAGAAAACAAAAAAACTGTCATACCTATATGTAAAGCTATCAAAATAGTCCATACCAATGAATTGGTCTATTAGCTCACATTATAGGTCAAGTCAGCTCATAAACAAGTTGATCTAAAATTAACTTAATTTTTTCTAACCGAACCTAATTAATCAATAAATTCTTCAAATTTTTTGGCCAAAGCAATTCAAAATCTTCAAAAGTAACACTCATGTAACACTGTCTCGAAGTATGACAATTAAAAGTAACACTCATAATGCAGCCTATTATCAATGCAAATTCATGATGCTGGCAATTAGAGCAAATTATCAATGCAAATTTATCAAACTATCGCAGTTCATAGCAGTAGCAAATTAAGCAGAAAATGAACCATAACAATATACTATAAACCCATAAAAAAGTTACAACAAATGCAATTAAATATTATCAAATCTAATCAAACAAAAATTTGAAATTCCTTTAATAAATTTACTGAAGGTAATAAGTTTACGGTTGTTATGCAAATGAAGTGATACTGCCAATCTGATACTAGTTTTGAGTACTTTTGTAATTAATTTCCTAATAATTATTGTATAAATTTTAGGTTTGATCAATGTCCTTTTAAATTACTCATTTTTTTCCTGTATAACAATGGAAGAAGAAAATATTGGCAGAAATAAAACATATAAGTTGTAGAATAATATCTCCTCCTGAAAAGACAACAGTGACTCAGTGAGCCAATTTGGCAAAAACAAAAGAAATACATCTTCCCAAAACTAACTTTACACCATATGCACCTTGCTTAGCTATGTCTAGGATGACTGGCTCATTGATAACAAAAAGAAGCCTCGTCTTCTCAACAATTCCATGATGTTCACATCTCGTTGACAGTATCAACTTCATCCAGTCTCATCTTGAGATCTACAAGGAAAGCATATAATACTTTTCTTAACAAAAATCCTCCACTTAGATCTTTACTTGAAATCCCTTATTAGTCTAATGTTAATCCATCCATACTCATCATCTTTGAACCATTTCATAAATTCCATGTCGTCATGAGTCGCTTCAACTCTGCCTGAGAATCCGTCATCTCGAAGATCTTTTCCACTTCTTGAATTCACTGATAAGCTTTTTATGAATTCTCATCACTATTGAACTTTGGAGGATGGTAACGACGAAAATCTTCTAATCCTCTTAACTCAATAGCACATATCTCTCGTTCCCTCTTCTCCAGATCTTGTAGAGTCTTTGCAGCTGTATGTGCAATAACGAAAACATCCATGTTATTCGTAGCTTCAACCATTTGATCAACCCTACTAACATTCGTTCTTGCAACGTCGTTCCTTCTTGGAGGTAGTGATTCCCCAAAACCAACATCAAGAAGAGTGTCAACACCACTTCGGATAATTCCAAAACTAACTATCGACTATATCAACACATAATAGCTATCCCTGATCTAAAAACTTAGACCAATTACCCCGACGCATGATCAGATAACGACTCCCAACCTATAGGTTGACCTACAATCTATAACCAAAAACTCCACAGCCTCAAAGAAATCCAAACCAAAGCTCTGATACCACAATGTAACACCCCGATTTTTAACAGTGAGAGTGTATTTTTTTTTAAAACAAAGAAATAAATAAGGAAATACCTTTGGATAAATATTTAAGTCATAACACAACGACAATTAAGTCAACATAATTTACAAGCAGCAGAATAGTTTTTGAAATACGAATCCAAAGTATTTACACATCAGAAAGTGGTACATGGAACCCATCGAAAATAAAATGTCATGCTGACAATATTGGTATAGGTACAGTCTTCCAAATTAAAATAAACACATCCCAAAAGAAAGACATCTAGTCCTTATACGTCAACCTAATCTGATCATTCTACAAAAAACTATACATCCCGAGTGATCTTCACGCGCCCCGCAAGATCCTCCTAACATAGCTCCAGCCAGGTGTTCCCAACTACATTCCCATCCACAGGGTACGAACCGGTAGGATGGTCCTGGTTCTCATCTAAGGGCAAAGCCCAGATTTCCACAATAGTTGTAAAGGGTCACCAATCGAAATTAACAATTAACACATAACATTTAAGTTTTTAAATGCACAAAATAACCTTTCAACTTAGCATGCACCTTAAAAGGGTTTCCATATGCTAAACATGCATAAACAAAGTTGAAAAATGAAGTTTTTAACAAAACAACACTGTTGTATTCGAATACAGCATCTCTGTATTCGAATACAAGGCTGTTTCAGCATACTCAGACAATTCTCACGACAAACATTAAGTAAATGCAGATATTAAAAGATTCCCCATTTTTAATACCCATTTAACTCTAACAATTCTCACGACAAACATTAAGTAAACATAGATATTAAAAGATTCCCCATTTTTAATACCCATTTAACTCTAATGATTTTCAAATTCCACACAGAACATACTCAGACATATTCTCAAATTCAATCCACAATTCACACCAAATCACATCAATTCATTTTTCAACAAAATCAACACAAACACATCTCAAAATTTATAAATATTAGTTATGAACACGTCAAATACGACAAACACAAATCATCACAATCCACCACTCAAACACATCAAATTTCATTTCCTCAAAATCATACATAGATGAGTTAAATTCATTTTCCACAAAACACTCATCAATATCACCAAAACCCAACTCAAAAATTTTACCCATAAAAGCATTAAATTCATTTTCCCCAAATCAACACTTCAACCCTAAAAAAATTATTTTCTACACAACCACAAATAAGTCCCTAAATGCAAACTTAAAGTTTGGAAGGAGCCCTTACCTTAACGTTAGCTTTAATGAGCGATTACGGTACCGTGAGTAATTTCGATAAAATCCCCGTTCCCGACGTCGCTTCCAAAGTTAGTTCACTAGCACCGTAGCGTGGTGGTGAGCAACTTTCCCTTCTATCTCTTTGCAAAACGAAGCTTAGATCTAGATGAAGCGTGGAGGTTTGCGTTTGACGGTTTTTAAAACACTAACACCGTTTTTAAATCAAAGCAGATGAATGAAGCTTGAAATTCGTTATTTCTCACCCACTAAGCCTTGGGTTTCTTTTCTTGAAGCAAAAGAAGGAAGAAGAAAGTGGAAGGAAGGAGGAAGAAGAAGAAGGGTTCGCGAGATTGGAAGGAAACGTGTATTTCTTCATCTGTTTCATTTCTTTTTTCCTTTCTAACACACACACACACACACATATATATATATATATACACTACATCCAATTATATATATATATATATATATATATATATATATATATATATATATATATATATATATATATATATATATATATATATATTATACTTAAATTCAAACCCCAACAAATATCTAACAACTCTTCCACACATCACTTCACTCACATCTCAAACTATTTTGATAAAAATATCTACTCTCGTCGCAACTCAATTGACAGATACAATTTTCAGCAACCCGAGATATTTTGAACAAAACTGCCCAGAAATATGTTCTTCGTAACCTAATTAAATTATTCTTCGACAAATAATTTTAATCTAATTTCCAAAAATATATTTTTGGCATTTAACTCACTAAATACCGAAAACTGGGCTAAAAGCCTAAGCAATTTAACACAAAATACCCTAAAATTGTATAATTTAGGATTTAAAATTAAGGGTGTTACATTGCCTTTTTGTTTAGGCCATAGTGATGAAAATGTTTTAAACCACACTGTTTATGCGTTCTCTATACTTTTCAACCATAAACATTCAATTTATCTAGTCTACATTTTTCTAAATGTTGCCTATAGGTTTATCATACACTCTCAAGTTTTTGGCAAACATTGATAATTAATTATTATTGCTTGTAATTCATAATTGAACATTAACGAATTGCTATTGAACAAAACATAAAAAAGTTAAACATAATCAAGTGTTGATTAAAGTATATATTGCGAAGAAAAATAATTGTCTCATCAAAATAATGTAACACAAATATTACTAGATATCCAAAAAAAACCAATACATGATTAGATAAAAAAAAACGATCAAGTTTTTTATTCCTAATGCAACAATAGAAATTTGCTTCATGTATCTTGGTGATGATCTTCAAGTCCAACCTAGAAAGTTATTATATTAATATAAATAAAAGGAATAATATACAATTATAGTTATCAATATTAAAAAAATAAATCACAAATTTTTATCGCAACAACAAAATTAATGTTTTATTTAGGTATGTTAAACTACCTATTAGAAGAAAAGACTAGCAACATATCACAAGTACTAAAGACCAACAATTTATAAGTCTACAAGATACCTAATCATAACAATAAATCAACTTAATTATCTCACAGTTCAGTAAATTAAACTAATATACTTATACCTTTTCAAGAACATGAGTTGATGTAGAAGAATGGAGTGCCACACTATTTGCAATACCTAAAGCATGTCCCATCATGTTATCAACAACAATTTCACTTAAACTTGGATTTTGCTGCTTCAACACACATTTTAAAGTTCATCATATGCTTCCATCCTTTTCTTTGTAAATGACTCATATTCTTCCATCCTTTCCTTCATGCTACTAATTTCACCTTCATAATGTTTTTTAATGTTAGCAATTTCTTCATTTTTTTAACATTGTTGGTGTAGCTGTTCTTCCATAACAACGAACTCTACCGAGCTTTTCTTTACCGAACAATGACTGAAAGGCTTGGTCAGGAGGCTCACTAGAGTTTTGAATTGAATTTTGAAGTTTTGCCTGATTGGAAAAAAATTTAATGTTAAAATTTGAAAATCTAAACATTAAAAATATATAATGAGAAGGAAAAACATACAATGGCCTTTTCTGTTTCTTCATCAATTTTTTCCTTTTCTTCGCTAACGAGTTATGACAAACATTTCAGCTTGAGTGACTTCCTCCCCATTTTCCTCCTTTGCACGCTTTATTGGTAAAGTTGGTAATTAAAACTTATTAGAATAACTTGTTAATTTATATATAATAAATACACATAAATAAGAATAAATATTGTACCTCTTTTGCATGAATTCTAGCAAAATTTGTTGGCCCCATTCGATGCATAAACTTCTGTTTAGCCCTATTGACAATATTTTTATTGCTAATGTTCTACAATGTAAGCGAAACAAAATTAAAGTAGGATATATATGCAAAAGATTCTATACAATACAAAGTGACTAAAAGCAATGTAAAATATGTACAAACTTACTTGGATGATACTATTATCCCAATATTTCAACAATTTCTTGAAATGAGGTTCTGGTATGCTTTCAGGCCTGTTTATTAACCTTTCCTTCAAGGTTGAGTATTTCAAAAAATGCGTCCTCTTGATATAACATTTGTAACGTCTCCATGCATCATTTATTCGAGAAAAAATAGCTTTCTTTCCTTTCTCAGGAATGATAAATTTACTCTGAAAAACATTGTTGTGATCAACATGTGATAACCATTTGATGATCAAATAAAATATGAAAATTAAACACTTATACCTGAATATAAGGCCATATACGTTCCTCATGATTTTTGTACACTTTCTTAAAGTTTGTATAAATCAAGGGACAAAAGGCTGACTTCCTTGCAATCAAGGGACAAAAGGCCATATACGTCCCATGGAAATACCCTAAGACAGTTACAACTTTGTCATCGGGTCCTATCACTTCTCCATCATTGTCTAAGGTGACTTCTACACGGAATTTTCATCCATGTATATTCGAGCACTGAGTTGGTCCCCTGGTTTTTTTCTTAGTTGTCCCTATTTCGATATTAAGTTTACATAAGATAAGATAAAATCCTAAAGATGAGTCACAAATATATATATAAGAAATTAATATTTGATCATTACCATTACGTTCGTCATCTTCATCTTGATCTTCATTCTCTTCTTCCATGACACATTCTTCCTCTTCACTTCCTGTATCATTTCCCAGCTCTTTTTCATCATCAAGTTCATTATTTTCCTTAAGAAAATCTACAATTAACATTGATTTGCACAAGGGAATTCTTTTGGTTTTCTTTGTTGCACTTTGTGGACTTGTCATTTCCTCGTCATCTTCATTTTGCACCATTTTTTGTCCTTTTGTTTTGTTCTTGAAATGTCATTTTCTTTCGATGCCTTTCTCAATGGTGATTGAACTTCTTCATTATCCACACTTTTTTTTTTGGCTTTTTTGAATCTGCAAGGGTGATTTTCTTTGATTCATAATGGATCTTAATGCTTCATTTGAAACTTTCTTGACATTGTCAAACTTCTTTTTGGTTGAACAAAGATCCTTATTTGAAGATATATTTATTTGATCAGTTGCTGCAAAATTTGATAACTTGAATTGTGGTTGAGGTGCAATCTTAATTAAAGGATGCTTGACTCCTTGAATTTGCTTGTCTAACACTATAGTTTTGGAACTAATCTTGTTAGTTGATGGACTGCTTTGCTTGCCAATTGGTTCTTTGGTTCCAACCATATCTTCATTAGTTACTCCAATGCCTATCATTATTTTTTCACGCTTGATTTTAAATCTCCTTAGTAATTCATGGCTTGGTCTTGCGTGAAGTAGCTCAAACTTGGAAGTATATCTCTCACCTTGGTCTTGAGCTTTCATCTTTTGTTTTAAACTTGTATCCTTATTCATTTTCTGTAGAAAAATAAATAAAATATCAGTAAGAGGACAATAAAAAAAATTGTTTTTGTCAATATACTAATATCGATTTAAAAATAAACAAAACAGTAAGAGGAATATAAAAATAAGACAATATGATGACACCAAGATACTAACAGTAAGAGGAATATAAAAACAAGTCAACAGAATATTTTTTGAAAAGGACAAAATAAAATATACATATTAATAGCTCTTCATCGTCCAAGTCATAATCATCTTTGTCTTCGAATTCCTTCATAACATGTGCAGGCTTCTAAACTATGGTTGTTGGAATATCTTGCCTAACCCAATTGAGGTCGTTTTCATTATTTGATGCATTTATATTTCCAGTATCATAAAATAGATCATCCAAATATTCTTCTTGAGTTGTAGCATTTGATTGATCACCCATGTTAAATAGATCTCTAGGAACGGTTTTCATAACATAATGTTTATTTTCATCGAAAGGATCTTGCACATAAAAACATTGATGGACTTGAGACGCCAGGACAAATGGATCATTTTGATAACAGTTTTTGTTGAAATGTACACAAGTAAGCCTATATTTGTCTTCTTTAGCCTCAAACCAATCACACCTAAACAACACAAATTTGAGTTGACTATAATAGTCTAACTCAATTATGTCATTAATTGCTCCATAGTAAGTGACAAGATCTGTTTTAGGATTTTCATCCTTAGAACTTGCAAAACTTTCAGTCAAAGAAACCAAAGTTACACCAGAATTTTGAGTTTTGCGTCTTGCATCACGTTTCATAGTGTGAAATCTATAACCATTGACGAGATAACCTGAAAACCTCTTTGCAGCAACATTTGGACCTCTAGATAATGCTTTGAGGTGAATTGACACATCATTTTCCAAGGCTCGAATTTTAAACCATTCACTAAAATCTTGACCTTGTCTTTTGGCCTTGACCCACTTTCCTCCTTTAGTGTGACTACTAACACATTCATTGTACTCTCTACAAAGGTAAAAATATTAGTTGTTAAAAATAAATCTAAGATATGTTTTCATTACAAGTAGGGAATAAACAATAAACTATTATGGTACCTTATGTATGTTTGCATATCATCGCAATTGAACAATATGTATCGATGGGCTTGAGCTTTTGATGTTGAGTCTATTGAAAATGATTTACCATTTTGCTTCCCTCCTAAAGGGCTACCAATACTTGAAAAGTAATCATTTGAATCTACTTCCCAAGAATCATTGTTATCATAGTTTCTACCCATTCTATTAAGCCTTGTATGTACACTTTTATGAAAATATCTTGAGCAAAGAGTCAAAGCTTCTTCAGCCAAATATCCCTTAGCAATAGAACCTTCTGGATGAGCTCTATTACGAGCATAACTTTTAAGTCTACATAAGTTTCTTTCTATGCGATACATCTATCGAAATTGAACAGGACCACCTAATCTAACTTCATGTACAAGATGAATAGGCAAATGAACCATTACATCAAAAAAACTTGGAGGAAACACCATTGACAAAGTATTTCAGCAATCTCTCCATGTAGATAATCCAAATATTGTACTTGGATAACTTTTTGACATAGAGAGCGGAAAAAAGACCCAAGACGAATCAAAGGTCCAACCACTAGATTTGGCATTGTGCTCTTTATTGCTACTTGTAATAAGTAGTGTAACATGAAATGTGCATCATGACTCTTGTAACCAAATATCTTTTTATTAGCAACATGCACACATTTTGAAATGTTAGAAGCACTCCCATCGGGTAACTTGGCAGCCTTCAAAACACCGCAAAAAATAGACTTCTCTTGGGAATTCATTGAGAAAGATGCCTTTGTAAACTTTTTCCGACCTCCACCAATTTATATTGGATGAAGTTCCTTTCTAATTCCCATATCTTGCATATCATAACGAGCATCAACATGATCTTTTGTCTTTCCTGATATGTCCAAAAGAGTCCAGTAAAGATTATGACATAAAGTAAAAGAGTCCAAAAGAGTCCAATAAACATCGAGCATTAATATGTTTTTCTCAATATGCATTACATCAAGATTATGACATAAAGTATATTGAGCCCAGTTCGACAACTCAAAAAATATTGATTTCTTCTTCCATGGACCATCATTTTTTTTCTCTTAATCTTCTTTCCAAATTCATTCTCAAAATCTTTTATGTTTTCCAAGATTTCTATACCTTTTAAGTTTTCCAAATGTGTTCTTTCTTTCCATTGAACGACATTTTATTGGCCCTCCAAGCATGACTAGCCGGTAAAAAAGTACGATGATCCATATAACACATTTTGTGACTAAGTCTTAAGTAGGTAGAATTAGTGTTATAATTGCAACACGCACATGCCAACTTTCCTTTGGTGCTCCATCCTGACAACATAGAATACCCAGGATAGTCATTAATAGTCCATAGTAGAGATGCTCGCAATTGAAATGTTTGATCTCTTGAGGCATCATATGTTTCTACTCCAAATTCCCACAATTCCTTTAGCTCCTCAATCAATGGTTGAAGGTACACATCGATATCATTTCTTGGTGATTTTGGTCTAGGAATCAATAACGACAACATTGTATACTCAAATTTCATACACATCCAAGGTGGATAATTATATACCACCATCATGACAGGCCATGTACTGTGCGATATGCTCATAGTTCTAAATGGATTGAAACCATCACTTGATAAGCCAAACCTTACATTACGATGCTCAGAAGCAAAATCAGGATGAAGCACATCAAAGTCCTTCCATGCTTGGCCATCAGCAGGATACCTTAATTTACCATCCTTTGATCTACCTTCTTCGTGCCATCTCATTGACTCGGCAGTTTTTGAACACATAAATAGTCTTTGAAATCTTGGAATCAACGGAAAGTGCCTCAAAACTTTTGCAGGAACTTTATGTTCATACTTTGGATCCTCAAACTCTGAATCTACTTGAGTAAATTCCTTCCATCGTGAAGCTTTACAAGTTCTGCAGGTATCGTCATTTTCATGCTCTTTCCAATACAACATACAATCATTTGGACAAGCATGAATTTTTTTATAATCAAGGCCTAAATCTTTGATTATGGCTTTTGTTTTGTTAAAAGATTCGAGAATGTTCAGATTAGGCATGGCTTCTTTCAATAACTCCAAAAGAGCATTAAATGATACATTGCTCCACTCATGAAGACATTTTCACAAATAAAGTTGAATTATAAATGATAAAGTAGTGAAGTTTTCGCATCCCGGATACAAATCTTGCTTCGCCTCAATAATTTAATTACAAAACTTCTTAGCATCCTCTTTAGGTCCCTTGTTGCCTTCCTCTTCTTTTTCAACGTGCCTAAATGTGTTATAAAGTAAACCATTGATGTCATCACGTGAGTCCACTTGATCTTCCATATGATCATCAATTTCCTTAGTCAATGATATTTGCTCTTCGTGGCTTACCCAAACGTCGTAGCCTTGTACAAAACCGAATCCTATTAGGTGATCGCGGACCACTTTTCTTCTTCTCCAACAAATATTTCTACACTTGGCACAAGGACATAAAATTGTGCAACCTTGAGGTTCTCCTTTGGTGAAGGAAAAATCTAAAAAAGATTTTACACCTTTCTAATACTCTGAATTAAGTCTATGAAGTGTAGTCCACTTTTTATCCATCACTATAAATAACAAAAATAATAACATACAATTGAAGTTTAACACAATTGAAATTATAATATCAATGAAACTAGATGTAGATCTATACAACAAAATGCATATTAAGACATTAAAACAATGAACCGAGTGGAATTTAAAAACAAAAACTAACCAAATCAAATAAAAATAATAGTGAAATATTGCAGACACAAACATGTGGATTCTATTAAAATAAATCCAAATATATTAAACACAATGATAACTATGGTTAATAAATCCAAATATTCAAATTAGCAACAAAAAAAAAAAACCAAAATTAAATTAAACCTATAGGAAATCAGCAATAGATAACAAGACCAAACATAGAGCAATTCGAGACTACTAATTAACTAACCCACCAATACAAAAATTCATTGAAAATGCTTTTAGGATATTTGTAGATATTGGTTTTAAGCATTTGTAGCAATTCAAATAATTGAAACTGCACAACTGGTACTGTTGGTCTCAATTAACATTTAAATTTCAGATTTGAACAAGTACTGCTGGTCATAATTAACAATTAAATTCCATAATTCAGTAGCATAATTAAATCAATGTAATTCAAGTCATAATTAATAATTAACAGTTCTTGATAGTCCTAATTAACATATTTGAAAGTAGTTTATGTAAAACATAATATCTTATTAGCATAATATGTTATCAGAATATCACAAACAATCACAATTCACTAATTAACAATTAAATTCTAGAATTGAATTGGTATTGTTGGTCTTAATTAACAATTAAGTTTCATAATTCAGTAGCAGAATATCACAAAGCATAATATCACAAACAATTTAATAAGTAATTGAAAGTAGTTGGGAAATTGGCAAGGTGCCTATTGGCTAGTCCATAGAGTATTCCTTCTCTTCAAAACTTGGTTACTGATGCTTCTCTGAGACCTCATAGAAAGGTTGATGCATTGCTTCACTTGCTCAATAGGTGCTTCTGTTCACAACCTCATAATTGTGTCTGGTAGCAATAGCAGTGTGTGTAGTGTAATAAACTAATCATGGCATTACAGATGCAAAGCTGTATATTTTATGAATAGTATATAGCTATACTTGCAATTTTACTTCAAAATTGGAGTTTTGTCCAACAATTACTTGTTACGATTACTTTAGGAAATGCATATTGGAATTTTATTCCTTAAATTCATTTTCATGAAAATTCCAATATGCATTACGATGGTGTATGTGACAATGCAGTTGATAAATTGAAGAGCAAGTGAATGCTTAATGAATTAAAACATAGTATTCATAAAAACATAATATTCATAAGTCTTTGATGAATATTTTTAACCTTTTGGTTGTAATATCTCAGTTCCAAATTGTAATTCAATAACTAATTGCTGCTCTTGATTAGTAATTAATAATTAAATTTCAGAATTCAACTTATTAGCAAAGGAAATCAACTACCAAATGAACTTATATATTAGAATAGATAACACACTCTCATTGCATATATTATGATCACAAATATACCAGGACAAGTTTTTTCACCTCATTCAAACAAAACTTAGGAAGTTCTACATCCCTAACACCACAACATTAATTCCAACAGAATCTTAAAACATTAATTAATCTTATTAGTATTACTTTTGTTCACCACCATCATCTTCACCAAATATTCAAATTAGCAACAAACAAAAAAACGAAGCAGTAACATTAATACATGAATTAGCAACTGATAACAAAACCAAGCATGGAGCAATTCAAGATTGTTTAAATTCCAGAGTTCAGTAACGTAAATACATCAATGTCATGTATATTGAGCACAAAAAAATCAATTTAATGCAGATAACAAGGTTTGTAACCAGTGATGGGCAGCCATATCTATCATCTCAATAATTCAATAAATCATATAAAATTACTAATTAATCAAAAAGCAGTACTCATACATGAAATTGAAATACATCAAAACACAAATTGAAGAATAAGAAAGAAGATGGGTGAAGCATATCCTTACATGTGTGTGACCTTCAAGTGAGGGTTAAGTCAAACACGAGTTGTCAGAGCACAAGACGGCAAGAACTATCGAAGCACAAGACGACGGGAACTATCGGAGCACAAGACGGCGAGCGAAGTCACAGAATAAAACGACGGTGTGCAAGACGAAAGCGAAAAGGGGTTTTTGTTCCAGCAAGACGAAGATGAACGATATAGATGCGACTGAGACGGGTATTGGATACAGACGAGAGGCAAGGATACAGACGAGATGCGACTGTTGGTCGAAGCACTCCCATCCACATTCCCATCCGGAGGGTACGAACCGGTAGGATCATCCTGACTCTCATCTGAGGGCAAAGCCCAGAATTCCACAATAGTTGTAAAGGGTCACCAACCGAAAATTAACAGTTAACACATAACATTTAAGCTTTTAAATGCACAAATAACCTTCTCAAATTATCATGCATCTTAGAAGGATTTTCCATATGCTAAAAGTCCATGTAATGCTTGCCAAATGTAAATGAAACCAAAAGAAAGTTCTCAATCCATCAAGTAATACATAACTGACCAATACATTGATAATCAATTGAGAAATCCATCGTCTAACACGAAATAAGATTTCCTACTGTGCCAATCCATTGGGCAAATCGATTGCCAGAAAATTTTCAGTAAAAATTGAACCCTGGACTTGCATCAATCGATTGTGGCAATCGATTTCAAGAAGGTCTGAGACCTTGTATTGTCCAATCGATTGGGTAAATCGGTTTCGTGAAAGACAGAGCCCCTGTATTGAACCCAATCGATTGGGCAAATCGATTTTTGGAAGACAAAGCCCCTGACTTGAATCCAATTGAATCCAATCGATTTACCAAATCGATTTCTTAAATGATTTTGAAATACAACTTACAAAATCGATTGGGTAAATCGATTTCGTGCAAAACAGGGCCCCTGTAACTCATCAAATCGATTGGGTAAATCGATTTCCCTGTATATTCTTTCAAAAATACATGAACTAACTCAATCATATTCAAACACCACTCCAAACCTTAACACTTAGCAATACCCATACAATCACCACGTTATTATGAGTTTCGAAAACGTTTTACAATCTAACATACTATCACACAAATCCAAAACATAACTCTTAGTACAATCAACACAATCACAATTTGAATCAAACATACTTACACATAGTTTCAAACCATAACACTTAGCAAAAATCAACACAATCATAATTTGCATCAAACACACTTACACATAAGTTCAAAACATAGCACTTAGCAAAATCAACACAATCATAATTTGCATCAAAGACACTTACACATAAGTTCAAAACATAGCACTTAGCAAAATCAACACAATCATAATTTCAATCAACCACGACTCGTGTGCCAAGCACCCTAATGCAATGCGTATATGCCAAAATGCATGGACTCGGAATTCCAAACCAAAACCCTCCTCGAAGGGCCGTAAATCATAATTGTACTGCCTATCGCAGGCCAAAGTACCAATTACCGAGGTGCCACCTATCATGGGTCAGCACGATTTACTAAAAAGCGTAAATCATAAACGTACCACCTATCACGGGTCAATACTGTTTACCGAGGTGCCACCTATCACGGGTCAGCACGATTTAATAAAAGAAAAAGCGTAAGTCGTAAGGGTACCGCCTATCACAGGCCAAAGTACTACTTACCAAGGTGTCACCTATCACGGGTCAACACAACTTACCAAAAAGTAAATCGTAAACGTACCACCTATCACGGGTCAATACAGTTTACCGAGATGCCACCTATCACGGGTCAACACAATTTACCAAATGAAATGCATGAGCATACACTAACTCCATTCACAATAATGTTTAAGTAAATGAAGATATTAAAAGATTCCCCATTTTTAATACTCATTTAACTTAACGATTTGCACGCCAAACGTTAAGCATACAGACATATTAAGAGATTCCTCATTCTTAATATACTTTCGACTTAAACGATTTCCACAACAAAACATTCAGTAAACAAAACATTAAGAGATTCCCCATTCTTAATGCTCATTTACTGAAACGATTTTCAAAAACAAACATTAAGCAAACAAGACATTAAGAGATTCCCCATTCTTAATTCTCATTTAACTTAAACGATTTTTCCAAAACAAACGTTAAGTAACCGAGACATTAAGAGATTCCCCATTCTTAACGCCCAGTTAACTTAAACGATTTTCACAAGTACACATTAGATAAACAAGACATTAAGAGATTCCCCATTCTTAATACTCATTTAACTGAATGGTTTTCAAAACAACATTAAGTAACCAAGACATTAAGAGATTCCCCATTCTTAACGCTCAGTTAACTTAAACGATTTTCAAAACAAACTTCAAGTAAATAAGACATTAAGAGATTCCCCATTCTTAATTCTCATTTAACTTGATTGATTTTCTAAAACACACATTAAGTAAACGAGACGTTAAGAGATTCCCCATTCTTAATACTCGTTTAACTCTAATGGTTTTCAAATTTCACACCAAACAAACTCGAACATAATATCCAAATCAATGAACGATTCACACCAAATCACATCAATCAACAACCATCAAGTAAGAACACGCCAAGTACGACGACACAAATTAACACAATCCATCACTCAAACACAACAAGTTTCATATACTCGAAATCATACATAATGGGTTTAAAATTCATTCTCCACAAAACATTACTTAAACCCTAACCAAATTATTTTCCACACAACCACAAGTAAGTCCCTAAATGCAAACTAAAAGTTTGGAAGGAGCTCTTACCTTAACGTTAGCTCTGACGTGCGATTACGGCACCGTGAGTAAATCTGGTAAATTTTCCGCTCGCAACACCGCTTCCAAAATTGGTCCACTAGCACCGTAGCACGGAGGTGAGCAACCTTCCCTTCTATCACTTCATGAAACGAAGCTTAGATCTAGGTGAAACGGGGAGATTTGTGTTTGAATCCCTAGTACCGTTTTTCTTCGTTTTCGAATCAAAGGTGAAGAGTGAAGTTGAGAAATCCTTGTCCTATCACCCACTATCAATTTCGAACTCAAAGGAAGCAAAAACAACGAAAATGGAAGAAGATGGAGGAGGGAGGAAATGGAACACACGCGAGGCAGGGGAGGAAGAAGATATTTTTCTTTCTCTGTTTTTTCTTCCTTTTATTTTCCTTTCTTTCTATTTCTTTCCTTTCTTTTTCTTTTTCCTCCAATTCCTTCCTTTCCTTTCCTATATATTCATTATTTATATAATATAATTAACAAATAACTAAAAATATCTAGATATTTGTTAAATTACCATTTCGCCCATAACGCATTAAACTCTTCGCAAAAGATTCACCGCAGTTAATTTAATTTATTTATCAACGAGTAATTCTAATCAAGCATCAAAATATCTTCTTGGTCATATAAACTCCAAAATATTAATAACTTTGGATAAAAAGCCTCTGAGTTCAATACCGAAAATACACCAAAATATATAAAATACACTTAAAAATTATGGGTCTTACATAAGGCTACATTTATAATATGTTGTTTTAAAATCTTCTCAGACAATGGTTTAAAAGTGTTGTCTAAACCGGCCACATTTGTTATCCCGTACCTGAAAACCTAATATGCAACAGATTGATGTTAACAAGCAAGAAAATGTATTTTATATGTATGTTATAAACAACACTTGAAAAAATGTTGTCTATTCTCGTTTCTAGCCACATTTGTTTAGCCATTGCCATGATAAGTGTGGTCAAAAGTTAAAAATGTTGTAGTGCTCGTTTTTTTTCCAGCACTTCAAATAACGAAAGAAATATGAAACGTGTATAATAGGATTAACATTAGCCAAAGAGTTATGTGCCACCAAAGTCAAGTTAAGAACGAAGTCTCAACTTGTAATTTCTATGATCAAAAGGGGCTACCAAGCTAGAGTCAATCTTGAGAGTACTACACGTCCCCTATGAATAAAATAAATGAACAGATTTGGCAAGCACCAGAACATCCAAGAATAACCGGTCCTTGATATATACAAGAAGTCCTTGATACACCGAGTGTCATTCCCAAGAAGGTTGTTGATTGTGTTGAGGAAGATATATACGAAGGAAATTCATGGACCACCCAATACTCTAGTACATACAAGAAGGAGAATTACCTTCCTATCTTATCGAGATCGCAAAAGTCTACCGAAGGTCATGTGAACACTCCTTCATCGAGAGGATCATGCAAAAGAACGGTTAACCCGTAGGATCAAACAAAGTCATTCTACAAGGACTCTAGAGGAGATTGGACGAAGCCAAAGAGCTCCACTATGTCTTACACCAAAATATTAATAACTTTGGATAAAAAGCCTCTGAGTTCAATACCGAAAATATACCAAAATATATAAAATACACTTAAAAATTATGGGTCTTACATTACTACCCCCCTAAAATTAGTTTCGTCCTCGAAACTATGCATCGATAAATAACTCTGGGTGTTGCTCTCTCATCTTACTTTCCAGTTCCCAAGTCGCATCTCCTGTAATTGGGTTCCAAATCACATTGGAAGACCTCGTTTGGAGAATAGCCGACATTAGAATGAATAACATCAAAGACTGAAAAAAGGGCATATGTAACATCCCGCTTTTTCAAGACATTAACTAATGAAATTCTACACGTAAAGAGACATAAATATATATATATATATATATATATATATATATATATATAAAAGATTATCTTAAATACTCATTACCTTCACTACGCGAAAAATATGATTTTACAGCGCTTTTTTTAAGCAATTTACAACACTTTTTCAAAAAAAAAAAAACATTGTAGAATCCAGCGCTGTAACTGTAAAAGATACAACAACGCTTTTTTAAAACCAAAAAGCGCTATAAAACATGTAGATATATTGTGCGCTTGTTATGCACATTTTACAACGTTTTCTAAATAAGCGTTGTAAAAGGTGCCCCCATTATATGCATTATTATGCACCTTTTACAGCGCTTATTGAAAAGAGCGCTATAAAATGTGCATTATAATGTATATAATGGGTCCACCTTTTACAACGCTTATTTAAAAAGCGCTGTAAAATGCGCACCCAATATATGCATTATATTGCCACATTTTACAGCGCTTTTTGAAAGAAAAAAAAGCGCTGTAAAATGTGCACCCAATATATGCATTATAGTGCACATTTTACAACGCTTTTTAAATAAGCGTTGTAAAAAGTGCACCCAATATATGCATTATAGTGCACATTTTACAACGCTTTTTCATATAAGCGCTGTAAAATATGCACTCGTTATATGCATTGTAGCGCACATTTTATAGCGCTTTTTCAAATAAGCGCTGTAAAATGTGACCATTTACAGCGCTTTTTCAAAAAAGCGCAGTAAAAGGTGATTTTTTATTTATTTAAAAATATTGTAAATTAAATTTTTGAAAAGCGCTTTTTGGTTTTTTATGGCATTTTTTTAGAAAGCGTTGTCTTTTAATTTTTTTGCCAAAATTATTTTCATCCAGAATCAGTTCACAATCAGTTCACACAACAACAAACATGTTCAAATACATATTCAGAAAAAGTTCGCACAATCAGTACACAAAAACAAAACTTTATAACTTAACCTTATATATTAATTTACAACAGAACATTCAGATACATATATATATATATATATATATATATATATATATATATAACTTAATTAACTATGTATACATATTAAGATATTGTACAACAGCACATATTCATATACGTGTTCATATATTGTGCCATATTCATATACATATAACTAATAGAATACACATAATATTACTAGCTACCATATATTCAGATCCCTTGCAGCATGCTATTTCCCAACAAATCATATAATCTTCATTTCAAGCACATACTTACACCAGTCTTCCTTTAATTCCATTAGATCTTCCTCAGAGTATGATGGATTGGAATTGTCAAAGTATTGTGCAATATAAAAATTGAACATATTAAGTTAGAATCAAATATATAGATAATTTATATATGAAAATCATATAATGAAAATACCGTACCGTTTTTAGGATAATAGTTTGATTCCTGTCAACAATCTCCTTCATGAATCGCAATACATAGTACCCATAGTCGATGTTGTTAGTTTGACGAGGGCACTAAAAAATAAAACATATAAGTCAATAAAATATTATTACATTGATCGTAAAGGCATATATTTGTAAATGAAAATTTAAAGGCATATATTTCAAACCTTTATTGGAATTCATGTGATGTTATTAGACTTTTGCTTCGACACTGTAGCACCTCTTTGAGCTCGAAAAACTTGTAAAGCACTATCGAATAAATAAATGTGAATATTATAGCATTAACAAACACATTATTTATATATATATATGTAAGAAATAAATGAATATTACTTACGTGTCAAACATAGTCTTTATATCGGAGTGATTGTTGTAACACCCCGTTTTTCAAAGTGAGGGTGTATTTTTTTGTTCAAAAGAAATTCAAATAAAACAGAGAAATAAATAAGGTAACACCTTTGGATAAATAATTAAGTCATTATAATTTACAAGCAGCGGAAAAAGTTCTCAAAATATGAATCCAAAATGTTTACATAACAAATCTGGTACAGTCTTCCAGTTTAAAAATAAAAGCAACCCAAAAGAAAGACATTTGTTCCCTCAGTGTCAACCTAGTCTGATCATTTTACAAAACAACTAAACATCTTGAGTGATCTCCACGTGCCCCGTGAGATCCTCTTAACGTAGCTCCAATCAAGCATTCCCATCTACATTCCCATCCGTAGGGTACGAACCGGTAGGATCATCCTGGCTCTCATCTGAGGGCAAAGCCCAGATTTCCACAATAGTTGTAAAGGGTCACCAACCGAAATTAACAGTTAACACAAACATTTAAGTTTTTAAATGCACAAAATAACATTTCAACTTAGCATACACCTTAAAAGGGTTTCTATATGCCAAACATGCATAAACAAAGTTAAAAAAATGAAGTTTTTAACAAAACAGCACTGCTGTATTCGAATACAGCATCTTTGAATTCGAATACAAGGCTATTTCAGCATTCAGCAACAAAACAACATGTCTGTATTCGACTACAACAGTCTGTATTCTACTACACAGTAAGTCAGTGGTAAAACAACATGTACACAATAAGTCAGTGGCAAAAAAACATGTCTGTATTCGAATACAGCTTGCTGTATTCGAATACACATCAGACAGCAACAGAAAAACAGCAAAAATCAGCATTTTTCAGCTTTTCAAAGGGTTTCAAAATCAATCAACACTTACCCACAAATCCAAACAATCAAACTTAGCAATTATAGCGCAATCACCACGACATCTTGAGTTTCGAAACAGTTTTGCAATCAATCACACTTACAGCCAACTCCAAAACAGAACACTTAGCGATTATAACACAATTACCACAACATCTTAAGTTTCGAAATGGTTTTGCAGTCAAACACGCGATCACACAATTCCCAAACATCCACACTTGGCAATTATAACAAAATCACCACAACAACTTTAGTTTCGAAATAGTTTTACACTCAATCACATTCATACATAATCCCAAATCTTAACACTTAGCACTTATAACACAATTACTACAACATCATGAGTTTCGAAATAGTATCGCAATCAAACATGCTATCACCAAATTCCAAAACATAACACTTAACACTTATAACACAATTGCTACAACATCATGAGTTTCGAAATAGTATTGCAATCAAACATGCTATCACCAAATTCCAAAACATAACACTTAACACTTATAACACAATACCCACACGGACAAGATGAACCAACAATTCACAATTTACTAGGGTGTAGTCTCTCACGGACAAACACCTGTGCAGTCTCTCACGGACAAACACAATTCACCAGGGCGTAGTCTCTCACGGACAAACACCTGTGCAGTCTCTCACGGACAAACACAATTTACCAGGGCATAGTCTCTCACGGACAAACACCTGTGCAGTCTCTCACGGACAAACACAATTCACCAAGAAACGTAAGTCGTAAACGTACCACCTATCACGGGTCTGTACTGTTTACCGAGGTGCCACCTATCACGGGTCAGCATAACTTACCAAACGTAAATCGTAAACGTACCACCTATCACGGGTCAGTACTGTTTACCGAGGTGCCACCTAACACGGGTCAGCACAATTTACCAAAATGAAATGCATGAGCATACACTGACTCCATCCACAACGATCGTTAAGTAAATGCTGATATTAAAAGATTCCCCATTTTTAATACTCATTTACTTAACCGATTTTCACACCAAAACATTAAGCAAATATACATATTAAGAGATTCCCCGTTCTAAATATACTTTTGACTTAAACGATTTTCCATAACAAAACATTAAGTAACCAAGACATTAAGAGATTCCCCATTATAAATACCCAGTTAACTTAAACGATTTTTCCAAAATAAACATTAAGTAAACGAGACATTAAGAGATTCCCCATTCTTAATACTCATTTAACTTAACAATTTTCAAAAACAACACACATTAAGTAAACAATGGTTTTCAAATTCCACACAGAACGAACTCAAACGTATTCACAAATTTATTACACAATTCACGCCAAAGCACAACAATTCATTTCTCCACAAAATCATTTTCACGACGACATTAAGTAAACGCAGATATTAAGAGATTCCCCATTCTTAATACTCATTTAACTTGATGATTTTCTAAACAAAACATTAAGCAAACAGAAATATTAAGAGATTCCCCATTCTTAATACTCTTTTAACTTAAACGATTTTCCAAAACAAACATTAAGTAACCAAGACATTAAGAGATTCCCCATTCTTAACACCCAGTTAACTTAGACGATTTTCAAAACAACCTTAAGTAACCAAGACATTAAGAGATTCCCCATTCTTAACGCCCAGTTATCTTAAACAATTTTCAAAACAACATTAAGTAAACAATGGTTTTCAAATTCCACACAGAACGAACTCAAACGTATTCACAAATTTATTACACAATTCACGCCAAAACACAACAATTCATTTCTCCACAAAATCATTTTCACGACGACATTAAGTAAACGCAGATATTAAGAGATTCCCCATTCTTAATACTCATTTAACTTGATGATTTTCTAAACAAAACATTAAGCAAACAGAAATATTAAGAGATTCCCCATTCTTAATACTCTTTTAACTTAAATGATTTTTCCAAAACAAACATTAAGTAACCAAGACATTAAGAGATTCCCCATTCTTAACGCCTAGTTAACTTAGACGATTTTCAAAACAACCTTAAGTTACCAAGACATTAAGAGATTCCCCATTCTTAACGCCCAGTTATCTTAAACGATTTTCAAAACAACATTAAGTAAACGAGACATTAAGAGATTCCCCATTCTTAATTCTCATTTAACTTAAACGATTTTCCAAAACAAACATTAAGTAAACAAGACATTAAGAGATTCCCCATTCTTAATACTCATTTAACTTAATGGTTTTCAAATTCCACACAAAACTAACTCAAACATACTTTCACATTCAATCCATAATTCACACCAAATCATTCTTCCACACAAAACACATCTCAAATTCTATAATTATCAATTATGAACACGTCGAATACGACGACACAAATCAACACAATCCATCACTCAAACACACAAGTTTCATTTACTCAAAATCATACGTAAATGAGTTTAAATTCACTTTCCATGAAACATTCATCAATATAACCAAAACCTAACTCTAAGATTTTACCCAGAAAGCCTTAGATACATTTTTCCCCAAATCAATACTCCAACCCTAACAAAATTCTTTTCCACACAACCACAGATAAGGCCCTAAATGCAAACTAAAAGTTTGGAAGGAGCTCTTACCTTCACGGTAGCTTTAACGTGCGATAATAGTACCGCGAGTAAGTCTGGTAAAATCTCTGCTCGCAATGTCGCTTCCAAAGTTGGTCCACTAGCACCGTAGCACGGAGGTGAGCAACCTTCCCTTCTATCACTTCTTGAATGGAGGCTTAGATCTAGATGAAATGGAGAGAATTGTGTTTGACGGTTTTGAAATCCCTAATACCGTTTTCGAATCCGGGAGAAAGGAAGAAGCTGGAAACTTGATCTTTCTCACCTACTAGCCTTGGGTTTCAATTTTCGAACTCAAAGGAAGCAAGGAAGAACGAAAATGGAGGAAGGAAGGAAGATGTTTCACGCGAGCAGGGAGGGAGAGGGAGGAGATGGAAGGCAGCTTCCTCTGTTTCTTTTTCCTTTTGTTTCCTCTTTTCTTACTTAACCATATATATATATATATATATATTACTATAATAATCCTAATAATAATAATAGATTATATATATATATATATATGTATCATATATATATATATATATATATACAATAATTAAACCTAAACCAAAAAAATATCTAAATATCTAGATATTTTAGATATTTATGAAAATGATCACTTCTCAAACCATTTTGATAAAAATATCTTCTCTCGTCGCAACTCAATTGTCAAATACAATATTCAGCAACCCGAGATATTTTGAACAAAACGGCCCAGAATTAAATTCTTCGAAACCCAAATAAATTATTCTTCGACAAATAATTTTAGTCCAATTTCCAAAAGTATATTTTTGACCTAAATACCGAAAACTGGGTTAAAAGCCTAAGTAATTTAACACAAAATACCCTAAAATTGTATAACTTAGGATTTAAAACTACGGGTCTTACAATTGTTGTAATTTTCATGCATGGGATCCAAATAGTATATAACTTCAGAGGTCGCATTGATTACAAATAGCACCCAATGTGTCCTACAACAATAAAAATTTGGTTTACAATTTTGTTTACACAACTAATAAATTAAGATCTCATAAATTAAAAAAGATATAAATAAATAATATATAATTACGTTCCCAAAATTATATAGTGCAAAGAACAATCTATCCTTCTCTATATTTCCTAATAACGTATCTACAATGTAATTCTATACATTAATTGGATCGAGTGTACAAATCGAAAGCTTATGCGGAGACAAAAATGAATATCTATTTGACAATCTATGCGTGCACACAACCTTCTCATACAAAAACCTTCATTGAAAATTTCATACTAGATTAATTACCAATAAATTTAATTAATTGTCAATAAATGCAATTAAAAGTATTTTTTGCCTTATGTACAAGCTGATGACAGTATCACTCAGCTCCTAATGGTTGAGAAGTTCGTATATGTGCTCATTTTCGAGAAATTCTTTATACTCATCTCCGAATATAGCTTTATTCATGGTTATGATGCGTGAATCGTTGTTGCTGCCCATATTCCTTTTTACTTGGATGTCAAGACATGCATTGTATTTAGCATGGCATGGATGACTTATTTTAGGAGCAGCAGCGACTGATTGTCCCCGATCCAGTTTTCTAGCTGCAACTTTGGCAGCTTTATTACCTTCCAGCTTTTTTAGTTTGCCAGCTCTATTCTTGTTGTGCAGGTAGTTTATTTGATTGAATCTGAAAAAATGAGGTTAAATGTTAGTTTATTGAATTTGAAAAAATGATAAACCTTAGGGAATAAATGTGACAAACCTTTTCGGGCGAGGTAATTGATTCGTTTATGTGAATCTTTTTATCATTCCCTTTAGGCTTTTTCAATATCTAAATATAAATGTGAAGTTAAAGTTAGGAGCGGAAAAAAATCAGCAATTAAATATACATATCAATTAAACATACATTTAAATTAATTAAATATACCTTATCGAGGGCAACAAGATGTGTGGGCTATGCCACGTAACTACCAATTGCTTCACCCAAAAACTTCATATCTCCATCGTTATCCGGTATCGACAACGATGCAGTTGGTTCCAAAGCAATAATTGGTGATACTTTGACATAGCCCGCAGGGATTGGTGTGTTGTGCAATACTTCTCCCGAAGTATTGTACTATTTTCCTTTTCCGACCTTCCGATGAGTAGGGGAGGATAAGTACAGCACGCATGGAGTGATACCCTAAATCAATGGTTAAAACATAAGTATGGTTAATACATAAGTATATTTAATACATAAGTAATTACATAAGTAAGTAATTAATTACCTCGGGAAGACTTTTGAGACCGATGTTGCAACTCGCGTTTTCACTCTCCATTTGTATTTCACGTTGGAGCTGATCCGAGAGTTGCTTGTCTTTATTTGTCTTCACCAAGAGTGCCACTTGCTCTGATAGGAGTTTGAGCTTCTCTAATACTTCCTCATTGGATGGATTTTGACGCTTCTCTTGTTAAAAATAGCTTTTAGGAGTTACGCCAAATCCTTTCCCCCTCACGTGACCGGAATACTCAAGAACATTAAACACTTTACCCAGAATGTCCCTGCAACTAGCTTTGTTGCCCTCTTGATTTTCCGAACTTTATTCGATATTCTCCTAAAATACATGTAGGATTAAAAAGATAAGTTCAATATTATTTTTAAAATACAATATTAAAAAATATAAAAATTGATAATATTAAAGTGATGATATTAAAGTGATAAAATACAATATTAAAAAATATTAAAGTGATAATATACTTACACAAAGTTCTATTACTTTTTGAACATTTTCGTTGTCAACCACTCCGTCCTTTTTTACACGAGCTTCCTTCCACAAGATATGACGACCCAACGGTTGATCGGATTGCGTGTCTTGTCGCTATTCATTAAGATCATAAACAAAATATTAGTTAGAAACTATAGTTTATAATACAAATGCACTCCATTCATCATTTGATATATAATGTTTATATATTCTTGGAGCTTCAGCATTTGTTTATAATACAAATGCACTACATTCATCAAGAACAAAAGCAGTCAGCAAGCGAAATAAAGATATAGTTTGAGTAAAGTATTTCAATGGAAAAAATTATAAATGACAAAAGAGTGGATCAAAAAAGTTACTTGTATGTCATTCCACTATATATCTTTGGCATCCTTCAACGCCTTATCTCTCCAATCATCAATTGTAATGGGGATATTTTGACAAACAACAACCCCAATGTAACTTACAAACATGGAGCTGTTGGGGTCAATTGGCTGACCACTCTCATTCCATCCAACCTAATAAACTTATATAGTAAGTACATGCTTTTAAAAAAAGATAAAAAATAAACAGCAAACAGAGTATAGTATACCTCAAATTTAATGCCATTGCTCCTTGCTTTTATGACCTTTTGCATTATAGTTGCACCACGTTTGACTTCATTTTCGTAAGTCTTAGTGTTGACAACTTCTTCATTTTGACATTCTAAATCTTTGGTGGTATCTACAACAAGTTCAACATGCAGCTTAGTATAACTTCAACAAGCTCAACATGTTGTATTCTAAGTACATATCAGTATCAGTATAACTTAAACAAGCTCAACATGCATTTTAGTGATAACAAAAAATTAATAACATCAATACCTGAATAATGAGGGTTAGGTATTTCAATGAAAAGATATTGTGTGTAATGGGAGAGATGATCATGGATGGAAATAAGGTTCGAAATGAGGGAGATGATCGTGGAAATAAGGTTCGTAATGGAAGAGATGATAGGGTTCACAAAGGAAGAGAAGAACGATGAAGGTTGAGATGATAGTGAAGTTTACATAATGAAGAGGAAACTGAAGCGGTTTACTGTTATATATAAAACCCTTTTACAGCGCTTTTTTATAAGCCTTTTACAACGCTTGTTAGAAAAGCGCTCTAAAAGGCCTCCTTATTTTATTTTTAAAATGGCTCTTTTACAACGTTTTTCAAAAAGCGTTGTAAAAGATCTCCTTGTTTTCTTATGTTATATGAATGTTTTTTTAAAGCCTTTTACAACGCTTGTTGGAAAAGCGCTCTAAAAGGCCTTCTTATTTTATTTTTAAAAAGGCTCTTTTACAACGCTTTTTCAAATAAGCGCTGTAAAAGACATCCTTGTTTTTTTATGTTATATGAATGTTTTTCTAAAGCCTTTTACAACGCTTTTTCAAATAAGCGCTCTAAAAGGCGTCCTTATTTTATTTTTAAAAGGGTCTTTTACAACGCTTATTTGAGAAAGCGTTGTAAAAGACCTCCTTGTTTTCTTATGTTATATGAATGTTTTTTTAAAAGCCTTTTACAGCGCTTTTTCAAATAAGCGCTCTAAAAGACCTCCTTATTTTATTTTTAAAAGGGTCTTTTACAGTGCTTATTTGAAAAAACGCTGTAAAAGACCTCCTTGTTTTATTTTTATATATAAGGCTCTTTTTCAGTTTAGTTCAGTTCATGTAAATTACTAATTTATATTTAGTTCAGTTCATGTAAATTACTAGTTTATAAAACACTCAAATCAAGCTAAATATAAGCAGAAAATAAATTAATCAGAAAATCAAATACATGGCTGCTTATATAAAACAATTAAACATGTTCAAAAAATTAAATTTACATTAACTTAGTTTAGATTACATGGCTTATATAAAACAATTAAACATGTACATTAAGATGCCCTTCTTCTTTTCCTGGTGGGATTCACATTTGTTTGTCCATTTACAATACGAAATGATGGATTAATCCAAATTCCCTCATCATGATCATCTCTAAGATATAAACCATCATCAGTTGAATCAATTTTTTGTGGTTGTTGTGATGTTGCAAATAAAAGATCATTACCAACATCTTCATCATTATTGTTATCATCACTTATTTTATTGGTCTATAGGACAACAAACCATTTATCCCACCCTATTAAAATTGACAAGCAAGAACCCTGACTCATCAATCCGAACGCCATTATTATTATCGACCCACTTGCAATCAAATATTGGAACACAAAACATTGTGTAGTCTAACTCCCATATGCGCTCGATAACCCCCCAAAATATGATAGATTTGCATATATTGGGTTTTTGTCTTTTGCATTTGAGACATGCATCGCTTCAGCTGTGAGAGTGACTCTGCTGTGAGAGTGACTCTGCTATTCATGTTCAAACGAGATAACTGATCCATGTGTATTGTAACATACGGTTGAACCTCATCATCATTGTGCAGAACATACAATTGTGTCTGCTCCCATTCTATCCTTGATTTAGTCAGTAGACTCCTTCCAATTATCCCTTCTCTTGATATTCATCCTGAATGAAGAGACATGGGAAGCCCTATGGGTTCAACATTGGACAGATATTCAGTACAAAATTCAGCAGCTTCTTCAACAATGTTTCGTTCATCAATACAACCTTCTAGTCGACTTCTACTTTTTACGTACCATTTTCATATTTTCATATATCATTCAATCGGATACATCCATCTCATATAAGTTGGCCCACAAAGTTGTGTCTCCTTAACCAGATGAATAGTAAGGTGAACCATTATATCAAAAAACGAGGGTGGGAAATACATTTCAAGCTCACACAAAGTAACAACAATTTCCCTCTGCAATGTCGGTAAATTCTGAGGATCGATCACTTTACTACAAATTTCCCTGAAGAAGAAACATAATCTAGTTAAGGCTCGTCGAACTTTTTCAGGTAAAATGGAAGGTATACCTATTGGTAGCAAATGCTCGATTAGAATATGACAATCATCGGTCTTCAAACCTTTTAACTTGAGGTCTTTCATACAAACCAAATTTTTAATGTTTGAAGAGTATCCTTCTGGAACTTTAACTTCGTGTAGATATTTACATAAAACAATATTTTCCTTTCTAGATATAGTATGAGTGGCTGGAGGTAGATATGTGCGATTTCCTTTCTTTACGGGACCCAATTCATTTCTTATTCCCATATCGACCAAGTCCAATCTTGCATTGATGCCATCTTTAGACTTTCCTGGAACATTGAGTAACATACCAATAACACAATGAAATACATTTTTTTCAATATGCATCACATCGAGGAAATGTCTTATATACAATGACTTCCAATATGGCAATTCAAAGAAAATTCACTTTTTCTTCCACCCAGATTTGACTAGCTCTCCCGCAAAAGGTTTGCCAAATTTATTGGTCAAACCTTGTACTTTTTCAAGTATTTGATATCCAGTCGGTGCTAAAGGAGCTTTACCTTCCTCTGATTTTCCATTGAATGCATTTCTCCACCCACGATACTGATGACTATAAGGTAAAAATCTACGATGTCCAAGAAACACATTCTTCTTACAATGTTTCAACTGCATCCAATTTGTACTCTCTTCACATATAGGACATGCACACTGACCTTTAATGCTATATCCTGATAAATTACCATATGCTTGAAAATTATTAATTGTGTCGAACAACATAGCCCTCAAATTGAAACATTCTTTCTTATACCCATCATAAACTTCCACACCTGCATCCCACATAATTTTTAAATCTTCAATTAAAGGAGTCAAGTATACGTCGATATCATTCCTCGGTTGTTTTGGTCTAGAAATTAACAGAGACAACATCATAAACTTACGCTTCATACATAACCATGGAGGAATCTACAGGGTGTCGAAACATTCCATCTCTAATTCTTTCATCTGCATTCCATGTCAAGTGTTTTGAATCTTCTTCACTGTGATACATGCGCCAAAATCTTGGTAATATAGGAAAATACCACACGACTTTTGATGGAGTAGATTCTTTCTTCTTATATCAAGAGACATTGCATTTTGGACACGCCTTTAGTAATTCATATTTGTTTCGAAATAAAATGCAATCGTTAGGACACACATGAATCCTTTCGTAACTCATGCCAATAGAGCACATAATCCGTTTAGCCTTGTAGGTTCGACTGGGAAGTTCATTATCATCTGGCAACATATCTTTTAAAAGTGATTATAATTCTGTGAAGCTTTTACCAGACCCTCCATTACTCGCTTTTAAGTTGTACAACTTTAATATCGCCTACAATCTTGTGAATATAGTACAACCATTATATAATGGTTTCTCTGCATCACTCAACAAATTCTCAAATATTTTAGGACAATCCTGAAGATCTTTTTTTGCAATCTCCTCAACTCAGTCCGGCTCATATGTAGCTGTATCGAAGTCAGTTGAAGCATATGTCGAACCATTCTCAAAATTAATGTTTCCTTTTTTTTTTTCTCACCATGTCTTGTCCAACATGTATAGCTTTGATCAATTCCATTGCATACTAAATATCCTTCCAATTCATCTTCTCTAACGCGTTTTCGAAAACAACATTTTAAACAAGGAAAAAGGACTATATTTGGATCTTTTGCATTCTTCACTGCAAACTCAACAAACTCCTTCACTCCATTTTCATACTCTTTTGACAATCGATTGGCTGACATCCATTTCCGATCCATATTAGATGACCTATATAAATGAAGTTACAAAAATAATAAGCTATTGAACAGATCAACAAATTTCAAAAAGAAACCAATATTAACATATCAAATATTGGAAAATGGATACCAAGGTCCATTATTATGTAACAATTTCAAAATAGAAAAGATTTCAAAACATAACAGATCAATAAATTTCTAAAAGAAAAGATTTAATATGTAACAATTTATTTGTTTTCAATTATTAAAAAACCAAAGTTTTTTTACAACAACAAATTAATAAATACCTGAGACAACGTAGATGGCCCCACAATACGTAGAGGATATGAGGGTTCCCAGTGTAGAGGTGATGAGGGTTCGTAAATTTGTTTTTATTTATGTAAAAGCGCAAGGCTTTATAGCGCTTGTAACAAAAGTGCTCTAATATGTCATTTAGTTATTTGAAAGTGCATGTCTTTTACAGCACTTGTGAAAAAAGCGCTGTAATAGGTCATTTAATTATTTGAAAGCACAAGTCTTTTACAGCGCTTGTCCAAAAAGCGTTGTAAAACATTATGTGAGGGCGCTTCATTTTAGAGCGCTTGTGTACAAGCGCTGTAAAAGCCTTGTAAACATTATGTGAAAATGCTATATGACCCTACAACAACGCTTTTTTCACAGCATTTGTAAGAAAAGCGATGTTATAGGGTCCGTTCTTTTTAAAATATATTCACAACAACGCTTGTATTTAGTAAGCGCTGTAAAAGGAGTGCTATAAAATGATATTTTTCGAGTAGTGTTTAAAAACCAATTAATAACCTTTTTAATTGTATTTTCAAAAATAACGAGTTAGAGTACTCATAATTACAAAAAGTAAAGTTAATGCATAAAACAAAAGAAACTCCCAAAGATTCTTGACGTTTTACTACCCAAAGATAAATCCTGGTTGGTCATAATTATAGAAGGATGTGGAAAACTATACCAACAAGTCTAACACCGATACAAATGTATCTTGGAGCCTCCAATTGCATGCTATTGGATCCCTCGCATTTCTCCTACAAGTTTGGCCCGAGACACTATTCGCTCAAGTAACACTATATGCGACATCCTGTCAAATGTAAGAGTCATCTTTAAATAACAAAAACATAACAAATAAACATGCATATATAATTTTTATAGCAAAAATATAAATAAATCATATACTTCAATGCATAATTCCGGAATATTGCCTCCCCCACAAGGGCTTTGTGGATCCTTCCAAGGAACACCATTGACTCAAAATCCCCACAAGGATCTGTGAGCTCCAACCAATTATGGACCACACAACTATGAATGCATGAATGTAGATACTTTTGTGTTAAATCACCAATCTTATGCGAGATTAACTTATTAACGACATTATATTTGCACCTTTAGAATTAACCACAATATGTCAAACACAACCATTTTAACAACGTATCATATAACATTTATTTTCCACAATTTGAACATGTCTAGCACAACCATTATAACAACGTATCATATAACATTTATGTTGAAGATAACGCACAAAAAGAACCAACACACAACATCACAGTACATTTATATCACATATAATTCATATAGGAAAGCGAATGGAGCTATGCCCCTACCGATATGATATGAGTGTCATTATTAAAATTCTTACGCAACACTTTTTGCTCCAAATATGTTACACTTGAGGATGAATCATTAACTCATTTAATGGTATTTATTGAATTTCTTCCTTTTTATGTTCTAATCCCTTTCTTTCTTGCAGAGGTTGTATATGAGTATTCAGATTGTGAATGAGAGGCGTCAATTTTTTTCTTTCTATTACTAGAGTTGGAGAACATGTTGTTTTTAATCTAATCCCATTAAGACTTTGAATATTCACTCTCCAAATTAATGTAATTTTGTTTTTAATGTCTGTTTCCCAATTCATTCTTCTTTCTTTTCTATTATTATTATTATTATTATTATTATTATTATTATTATTATTATTATTATTATTATTATTATTATTATTATTATTATTATTATTATTATTATTACTATTATTATTATTATTATTATTATTATATTATTATTATTATTATTATTATTATTATTATTATATAAATCAACACAACCTCCACACAATTGTCTCATAAAAACATAACTTTAATCTTATAAAAG
>JBBPBR010000001.1:29884326-29962050 GCA_037974775.1 Cicer pinnatifidum | reverse complement strand
AAAAAAAAAAATCAAGATCACTCCTAAGAAAATAAATTTCATATCACATTTTACTTTTAAAACTAAAATGGAATTTTCCTACAAAATAATAATAAAAATATCAAACAACATTTTCAAAATTATCTATCATCATAAACCATTTACTAAAATTAGTTTCTGATCAACAACAACAATAACATCTTTATCAAAAAAATCAATTTTTTTTAATTTACAAACATAAAATTTGTATAAAAAATCATCGTTTCAAAATCAAAGATTTTAAAAAATTTGATAAAGATAACATAATAAAATTTTAATAGATTTTAAATTTGAATTAGAGAACCAAAGTAAAAATATTAATAGATTATATTAATAAATCAAATTCAAAGGTAAAGATAACATACTAAAATTTGAATGTAGTCGGAGCAAGTTCCTTGTACAACCATAGACCACTAGAACCTATTTTTCCTTCTTTATCTCATCATGGATGCATTGATGTTTCTTTCCCTTCTCTCGCACACTATTTAAGATTCAATATTCCTTCACGAATCCTCTTCTTTTTTTCTCACCTAACCTTGTATCTTTCTTCAAACACTGTACGATGCTCAACCTTTAGGCTGAGTTCTAACGCAAATAGAAGGTGCAAACACGAGAAGAGGATTGAATTGTGTTTGACTAAGTTGATAACTGTTTTATTATTTGATTAAACTGTTTCAAACTTGATGATTTACTTGGAGTAGAAACAATAAAAAAATTAAGTCGGGCAGGAATAATTAAGTGACACAAGTAATTCATCATAGTTCACCATTAATTTGACCTACATTCGGTCGCTTCACTCAGAAGCATTTAATCCACTAATTCAGCAACTTGAATTACAAATCACCCGACTCTACAAGTGAGTCTTCTTAAACAACCTGACAACTCTAGACTTTTAAGGAACACACTCACCTTGACTTTATCAGTCAAGTCTTCTCCACACAATCTGACAACCCCAAATTGTTGAAGGCACACTAACACTAGTGCCGAGTTTTAATACAAAGGCCTTGAACTTGATTAGTTGCTTTTAACAAGCTAATTATAACAATGACTATCACACTCTAAGAAAAGCACTTAGAAAATCTTTCTCATTCAAACAAGTGTTTCTCTACTTGAACTCTAAGATGAATTTGGAATTTTGAGTTTGAATTCTTCTAGTCTTTTCTGATAAGTTGTTGATCATATGTTCTTCCAATCTTAAACATACACTATAAGAAATTTTACCTTTAGTGACAATAAAAATTTGTAGGTAAAACTATAAAAATCATAGGAATAACCAAAATTACCTATATTGAGGGAGTGTTTTGTCGTGGTATATAAGTACCCAATACATACATATTTTCGTTGTTGCTATAAGGTATAGTGATACAATATTTTCTATTGCTGTAAACATTTGATTTTACCTACAGATATTTAACCGTTGGTATATAGTTTTGCAATAATTTTTATAAGTTATACCTACAAATTTGATTTTGTTGCTATACATTTAAGTGACAACTTATTTCTGTTGGTATAGGTTTTAACAGTAATAAATTTCCTATAAATATTAATTTTTTTGTTATCAATAAAAAATATATAATAATTTAGAATTTTATTTTACAAAATGAACCAAATGTTAAGACACAATCTCAATTTAAATATTTTGATGATAATTAAACAAAAGGTTAATTAAAGACTATTAATTATTATTCTAAATGTTTTGGTGTTTAACATGTGCATTTGAGTGTTTAAAACAAGATAGGTATCAAACATCACAAATCAGATCTCATTAAAATCAAAGAAAGCAAAAGCAGTGATACGTAGATTGATCTTGAAGTAGTTTTAGAAAACGAAGATTGATCTTGAAGTAGTTATGCAAAACAAGATTGATCTTGAAGTAGGTCTGGAAAACGAAGAACGATCTTCGTTTTTGGCAGAAACAAGAATAATCAGTTTCTTTGTTAGAGATTGGATCCTTGAAGCTTTATTCATCTCATATCTTCATCAAAGAATAAGCAAGAATCAATCTAAGTCATAATCATTCCAGAATTCTAAGGATCAAAGAGATGCTTCATAAAAAGCTTAAAACAAGATCATTTTTCAAGTGAGGCAATTACAAGTACAAAGTTGCAAGCTGTAAAAGTACACTGCTGATTGTACTTTCAATCTAGACCTACACACGTGACTGAAAAGCAAGTACTCATCTCAGACAACTAACACAATCACAAGTATAAGTCAGTTCATCACAAACAAATTCGAAGAACAATCTTGGATATCAAGAATATTCTTGGATGCAGTTTTGATCGCTCTTGCTTTTTGCCAGACTTTATCCAACCACTATTTCATGACATCTAGCCCTATTTCAATGGACATATGAGATGTCCCAAGCTCTCTTGAAATTTATAAATGTAGCTTCAAGATGAAGAACAATACACAACTCAAAGTGCCAAGCAAAGCATCAATCATTTCAATCATACTCAAGTGTCTCAATATCATTCTTAAAGCTTGTTGTTTTTAATCTTTGTGTTGTGTTAGAATCAGTAACAACTGAGTTCTATTTACAGAATCTATTTCTCAAACAAGAGTTGAGTAAATATCTAGATTATAAATTTTCTCAAATCCACCACTTTGTAACTTAAGGTTATTTTGTTAACAGAATCTTGAGTGATTTGTAAAAATACCTTTCATGTTTTGAAAGGTAACTTATTAAATCCTTTCTGAAATAGTAAGGTAGAACTGGTGAAATCCTTTCTAGGTAGAAGGGTAGAAAATGTATAAAGATCAAGATTCATCTGTGGAAAATAGTGTGATAACCATGAACAATCTTGGCTTTGAGCACATAGTGGAAAATCTCACACTTGTGAGACTAGACGTAACCCGTGTTTGGGTGAACCAGGATATATGCTTGCGTAATCTCTCTACCTCTATCTCTGTTTACTTCATGCTTCATAATCATGTTTTATATTGATAAAATTGATATTGTTGTTTTTGACTAATCAAGATCAATCTTTGTTATAACCAAGATCAAACTTGAGTTAAATTTTTAGTTTCAAAATAGGAATTTTCTGAATAGGGCAATTATAATTCAAACCCCCTTCCTTATAATTGACATTGTTACTTCAATTGGCATCAAAGCCAGTCTCTAAGATTTAAACACCCAAAAAGTGTTAGAGCAAAAGATTCAAGAAGATAAATGTCAAGCTAAATACATAGCTGAAAGAGGGTATGCAAACAGACCACCATACTTTGATGGCTCAAATTATTATTTCTGGAAATGAAAAATGCAAATGTTCCTAAAGTCACAAGATACAGGTATGTGGAGAATCATCACAGATGGTGACTTCATACCAAAAGTAGATCAAAACGATCCAACATCAGGTGAAAAGAAAGAAACATATTGGACAGCAGATGAAAAATCTAAGGCACTTTTAAACTCAAAAGCTCAACTATTTTTATCATGTGCCTTAAGTATGGAAGAAATTGAAAGAGTAGATGAATATGATACGACCAAGAAGGTATGGGAGACATTGCAAACTCACCATGAGGGAACAAGTCATGTTAAGGAAACAAGAATTTACATTGGTATTCGAATTCGAATTGTTTGAAATGAATGTAGGAGAAACAATCGATGAAATATACACAACATTCACAACTATAGTGAACGAAATGTGTTCCCTTGGCAAAGCTTATTTAGTACAAGACAGGGTTAGAAAGATCATGAGATGTCTTCCAATCATATAGAGACCAATGGTGACATCTATAAGTCAAGCCAATAATCTAGAAGTACTAGGCTTAAAAGAACTTATTGGAACTCTAAGGGGGCATGAAGTACTGTAACTGGAAGATAAACCTATAAAGAAAGGCAAAGTAATAGCCTTAAAAGCATCTCAAAGCTCACCAAACATTCAACAAACAAATGAGAAAAGTTATTCAGAAGATAGCCAAGAAGATGTTGATGAAGAGATTGCTCTTGTCACAAGAAAAATACAAAAAATGATGAGGAGGGAGAAGAGATCAGATCAAAAAAGGATCCCCAGAAAAAAAAAAGGACTTCAAGACTGAAATAGATAAAAGCAAAATCACTTGCTTTGGATGCAACAAACAATGACATTACAAAATTCAATGTCCATCAAATAAAAAAGGACCAAAGAATTTTCCTTTCAAAAAGAAGTCAATGATGACAACCTGGGATGATTCTGATGAATCAGAAACAGATGAACCTAAAGAAGCAAATATGTGTTTAATGGCAAACATTGAAGAGACATAGGTAACAAATTTTGAACCATGTCTTGTATGTAAACGAATGGAAACATAATTTAATAATTTGCTTAATGATTCAAATTTTCTCATTCAAAAATGTAGTTATTTTAAAGAAAAATTTCACAAGGGAAAAGAAGAGAAAGAGAAAATTCAGGCTATGAGTGATAAACTTAAAGAGATCATTCAAAATCTAAAAGAATCTCAACTCTAAAATCTTGAAACTGAAAAATCAGAAAGCCAAGATCGATCTTCACCTCAAACGAAGAACGATCTTCTCAAGGCTGAAGTCGAAACTCTTAAAAATGATTTGACATTTTTTATTAAAGCTACAAAGACCTTTCAGAAAATCATGGTATCCCAAGTAGAGATATTTGATAAATTTGTGCTTGGTTTTGATAAAACTCAAAAAACCAAAATGTATGAAACCTTTTTTGTTCCTGAAATAAAGGAAGGAAAATGCTAAATGAAATGTTCATATTGTGACAAAATTGGACATTTAGAATTTGCATGTTATTTTTCAAAAAGGGATGAAAAAATCAAGAACAAAAGGATCTTCAAGAAAGAAGAATATTTGACAGCAAAAGCAAATTTTTCTCAAAAACTGAAAAAGCAAGAACGATATTCAGTTAATGTAAAAAATGAAGAACGTTCTGGAGGCTTATCAAAACCAACTGACACTCAGTTTTTTAAACCATTTTCAAAATCCAATGAATATTCTTCTTGGTCCAAGATTGATCATTCTGAGATATCATTTAACACTAAGAAAAAAATCAGATTTCGAAGCTAACTCCTCAGGACCCAAAATCAAGTAGGTACCTAAAAAGGATATAACACATTATGCAGGATGGATCTCAAGATGTCAAGAAAAGGCCATAGTTTTTGGACAGTGGTTGTTCAAGGCATATGACGGGTGACAAGAACTGCTGCATGTCATTTATCAAAAAAGATGGAAGGTCTGTAACATTTGGAAACAATGATCAAGCCAAGATCAAAGGAAAAGGAACCATAGGTAAAATAAATTTTGCCAAAATCAATGATGTTCAATATGTTGAAGGATTGAAACATAATCTTCTTAGCGTTATTCAACTCGGTGATAATGGCTTTGAAGTTAATTTTAAACCAAACATATGTGAAGTGAGAATGGCAAATTCTGGAGAAATCATATTTTCTACATCCAGAAAGAAAAATCTTTACATTTTATATATTGAAGAATTACCAGTTGAATCTTGTCTTATGTACATAAATAAAGACAAATGGATATGGCATCAGAGAACTAGACATTTAAGTATGAAAATAATTTCAAATCTGTCAAAATTAGATCTTGTTAGAGGACTTCCTAAAATAAATTTTGAAAAAGATAAGATTTGTGAAGCTTGTGCAAAAGGGAAACAAGTTTTATATCAACAAAAAAACCTCTTGAACTACTTCACATTGATCTTTTTGGTCCCATCAAAACCACCAATTTAGGACGTATGAAATATGGATTTGTTATTCTTCATGATTTTTACATGGGTGCTATTTTTAAAACAAAAGGATGTTGCATTTGATGCTTTCAAAAAAATTTGTAAAAAGGTTCAAAATGAAAAAGAATCCAAAATCATCACTATAAGAAGTTATCATGGTGGTGAATTTATTAATACATCCTTCAAAACATTTTTTGATGAACTCGACATCTCTTATAATATATCTTGTGCAAGAATTCCTCAACAAAATGGAGTTGTTGAAAGAAAAAATAGAACCTTGCAAGAGATGGCAAGAACGATCTTGGAAGAGTCAAATGTTGAGATGTATTTATGGGCGGAAGCTATAAATACTCCTTTCTATATTTTGAATCGTGTTTGAATTAGAAAAATGATAAAAAAAAAACACCCTACGAAATCTGGAAAAATAGAAAACCAAATATTTCATATTTTCACATCTTTAGTTGTTATTTCTAAATGTTAAACAACAAAGATAACTTGGGAAAATTTGATACAAAATCAGACAAAGCTATATTTCTAGGATAATCAATAGAATCTAAGGGATATCGTGTGTTTAATTTAAGAACTAAAACTGTTGAAATCAGTATACACATTTGATTTGATGAGTTTGATAATCTTGAATTAAAAAAGAAAGATGATGATGAGGAAGATCAATTTGGGCAAACACAGCAGATAGATCTTTAGGAAAACAAGTTTGATAAACAATCTCCTTTTCAAAATCCTTCGAGAAGCTGGAAATTAATAGGTGATCATCCTCCAAATCAAATCATTGGAGATACAGTTGATGGTATTAGAACTAGAATGTGAATTAAAGATGATGCAAACAACAACATGGCAATGATATCTCAAGCGGAGCCAAAATGCATCAAAGAAGCAATAATTGATCAATCTTGGATCGATGCAATGAAAGAAGAACTTCTTCAATTTGAGAAAAATGAAGTCTGAACTCTTGTTCCAGATCCACAAGATCAAACAATTATCGGAACACGATGGGTTTTTAGAAATAAGCTAGTGAAGAATTAAAAGTTGTAGGAAACAAAGCAAGGTTAGTTGCTCAAGGTTATAATCAACAAGAAGGAATAGACTATGATAAAACCTTTGCTCCAATTGCAAGGTTAGAAGCCATAAGAATTCTTCTTGCATATGCATCATATAAAAACATCAAACATTTTCAAATGGATGTTAAAAGTGCGTTTCTAATTGGCTTTTTAAATGAACAAGTTTATGTTCGTCAACCTCCTCGATTTGAAGATCAAAAGAAACTAGATCATGTTTTTAAACTCACAACTAGACGAAGAAGGAAAAGTTGTAAGAAACAAAGCAAGGTTAGTTGCTCAAGGTTATAATCAACAAGAAGGAATAGACTATGACGAAACCTTTGCTCCAGTTGCAAGGTTAGAAGCCATAAGAATTCTTCTTGCATATGCATCATAGAAAAACATCAAACTTTTTCAAATGGATGTTAAAATTGTGTTTTTAAATGGCTTTTTAAATGACTTTTTAAATGAACAAGTTTATGTTCGTCAACCTCCAGGCTTTGAAGATCAAAAGAAACTAGATCATGTTTTTAAACTCACAACTAGACGAAGAAGGAAAACTTGTATAAAACAAAGCAAGGTTAGTTGCTCAAGGTTATAATAAACAAGAAGGAATAGACTATGATGAAACCTTTGCTCCAGTTGCAAGGTTAGAAGCCATAAGAATTCTTCTTGCATATGCATCATATAAAACATCAAACTTTTTCAAATGGATGTTAAAAGTGCGTTTTTAAATGACTTTTTAAATGAACAAGTTTATGTTTGTCAACCATCAAGCTTTGAAGATCAAAAGAAACTAGATCATTTTTTTAAACTCACAAAAGCCTTATATGGTTTAAAACAAGCTCCTAGAGCTTGGTATGAAAGATTGAATTCATTTCTGATAAAAAATAATTTTTCCCGTGGAAACATTGACACAACACTTTTTAAGAAAACAAGTAAAAATGATTTACTCATTGTTCAAGTGTATGTTGATGATATTATTTTTGGATCAACAAATGAAAATATGTGTGAGGATTTTTCAAAACTCATGCAAAGGGAATTTGAAATGAGTATGATGGGAGAATTAAGATATTTTCTTGGCTTACAAATCAAACAACATAAAAATGGGATTTTCAATTGTCAAGAAAAATATATCAAGGATCTTTTAAAGAAATACTAAATGAGTGAATCCAAGATTATGTCTACTCCCATGCATCCATCATCCTCATTAGATAAAGATGAAAATGGATAATCAATCTCTGAAAAAAAATATAGAGGTATGATAGGATCATTACTTTATTTAACTGCAAGTAGGCCTGACAATGTTTTCTCAGTAGGCTTATGTGCTAGATTTCAATCTTCACCAAAAGAGTCTCATTTGACAGCAGTCAAAAGAATTTTTCGTTATCTCGTTTGTACTACTGATCTTGGCCTTTGGTATGGCAAAGGTTCTCATTTTGATTTTGTAGTTTACTGCAATGTCGACTATGCTGGTGATAAGATGGAAAGAAAGAGCACAAGTGGTGCATGTCAGTTCCTAGGGGATGCCTTAATAAGCTGGTCATGTAGGAAGCAAAATACAATTGCCCTATCAACCACTAAAGCTGAATATGTCTCAGTCACGAATTGTTGATCTCAAGTCTTATGGATCAAGAATCAACTTGAAGATTATTCAATTAGGTACTCCCATATTCCAATATATTGTGATAATACTAGTGCTATTAATTTATCTAAGAATCCTATTCAACATTTAAGGTCAAAACATATTGAGATAAAACATCATTTTATTAGGGATCATGTGAGTAAAAAGGAAATTGAATTAATCTTTGTTGATACATATAATCAGTTAGCTGACATTTTTACAAAGCCCCTTGTTGAAGAAACCTTTAATTCCATCAAAGAACGATTAAAAATCGTTAAAAATCCTAGTCAGGATCGTTAACACTCAAACCAGAACATTCTGGTCATAATGAAGAATGGTCTTCGTTTTTGCTAAACCACTCAAGATCGGTCTTCGTTCTTCATCATCACTAACTGTTAAAATTACTCTTTTTCTGAAACGACTGCTACTTTTAAAAAAGTAACAGCTACTCATGATTTGCCCAATGCTCAACTACCCCATCCAATCAATCACACGTGTGGCACTCCATCCACTTCTTAATCAACTGCAACCAAATCAAAATGATCATTTTTTTCCTCTTTTACTATTCAAATTTTTTTTCTCAGAACTCATCTTCTATCTTCCTCTTCATCAAGCTCCTAATACTTTTCAAAAATGGCTCGTACCAAAACCAGGGCACACAAAAATCCCATATCACCACTACCATCATCATCCTCTTCACCTCCAGTTCGTTCACCATCCCCAGTCCGTTCACCATCTCCTCCACCAAGAACAACACCTCTCGATTCATCCTCTGAAAAAACATTTTTGGACTACCTATCTTCTTCCCCAAAACCATATCCTCAACCTCTCTCAACTAAGCTTCCTCCTTTATATCAATGTCCCACCCCTTCTTTTAGTCAATGCCCACCCCATCTTCGAAACACTATGAACCCTAGTTCCTACACCTCATCTTCTCAACAAAGATCAATTCGCATTCAAGCAGGAATTGGAACTTCTAAAAACAAAAAGGTTGACACCACCATTTACACGATTTCTGACGATGAATCTGAACCTTCATCACCTCAACATAATCCCAACTCACAAGTTGCTCATGCACCCCAGCCAACAAAACCAAAGTCCCCACAAATTTCAAAATCCCCATAAATCCCAAACACTATATAACCATGTTGAGACAAAATCTCAATTTAATGTTTTGATGAAAACAAACAAAAAGTTAATTAAGAATGTTAATTATGATTCTAAATGTTATGTTAATTTAACTTGTGCTTTTGAGTGAATTTAATTAAGATCAGAATCAAGCCAAAGTAAAAAAGACAGCAACAAGAACATTCTGCATCAAAATAGAGAATGATCTCCAGCTTCAAAAAAGTTCATCATAGCATGTTGGTCAAACTTTTTCTACATCTTTAACAAAGAATCTGCCCAGAAAATTATTCATATACAATCAGTATATGGCAAGGAACAAGTAGGATTCATCCAAGCTCAAAAAGGCTATTTGGTCTAAAAAAATAAAAGGACTCAAAGACAGACAAAATTCATTACAGTTTGAAAACTCCTAAAACCAAATGTCAAGAAAGTTCGATCAATCTTGACATATGACAAGACAATTACAAAGAACATCCATAATGATTAAAACGAGAACTCCAGAATGATTATTGAAGCTCAAGAAAGTTCAAACTGACAAACCAAGAATGTAACACCCCGATTTTTAACAGCGAGAGTATATTTTTTTATTCAAAACAAATTCATAAAACAAAGAAATAAATAAGGAAGTACCTTTGGATAAATATTTAAGTCATAAAACAACGACAAATAAGTCAACATAATTTACCAGCAGCGGAATAGTTTTTGAAATACGAATCCAAAGTATTTAAACCTCAAAATACACAGGGGCTATGAGACCTATCAAGCATAGCTCATACCCCTGGGGTATTCTCGGCAAACACCTGTACAAAAGCACTGCCCTGAGAATTTTAACCTCCCCATGTCATATCAAAAAAATGATACATGGAACCCATCGAAAATAAAATGTCAAGCTGACAATATTGGTGTAGGTACAGTCTTCCAAATTAACATAAACACAACCCAAAAAGGAAGACATCTAGTCCCTATACGTCAACCTAATCTGATCATTCTACAAAAAACTATACATCCCGAGTGATCTTCATGCGCTCCGCGAGATCCTCCTAACACAACTCCAGTCAGGTGTATCCAACTACGTTCCCATCCAAAGGGCACTAACCAGTAGGATGGTCCTGGTTCTCATCTGAGGGCAAAGCCCAGATTTCCACAATAGTTGTAAAGGGTCACCAACCGAAATTAACAATTAACACATAACATTTAAGTTTTTAAATGCACAACATAACCTTTCAACTTAGCATGCACCTTAAAAGGGTTTCCATATGCTAAACATGCATATAATACTTGCCAAGTAAAAATGAAATAAAAAAAATAAGGTTTTAATCAATCAAGTAATAAATCAACTGACCAGTCAATTGATGAATCAATTGGGCAATCGATTGTCTGACTCAAAATAAAAGTTTTTACTAAGTAAATCGATTAGGAAATCGATTTCTTAAAGGTTTTTAGTGAAATCTGTATTTTGGGTTTAAATCAATCAATTGGACAATCGATTTGCACATCAATTGAGAATTCGATTTTGTGATTCATAAGACAAAGATTTTGCTGAGTGAAACGATTGGGAAATCGATTTCTTAAATGGTTTTATCAGTCCTGTGTCCTGTCATTAAAGAAATCGATTGAACAATCGATTGAAATAGTTTGCTTAAGTTGCAAGCTTTGCACAAATCGATTAGGTAATCGATTTAATGAATGAACTAGTAATCATTTTTCAGAAACATATTACATAATCGATTGGCACATCGATTTTAACTAAATAGTTGAGCTACTGTAACAAGCCAAATCGATTGGCAAATCAATTAGTTCAATATATTTTCAAGATTCAAGAAAAACAAGAAACATAATAATCGATTAGGCAGTCGATTAAGCTGGTATTACACTTTAACAAAATCGATTGGGAAATCGATTTTTCTGAAGTTTTTCTAAAACTACATAAACTGAATCAATCACAATTACACACAATTCCAAAACATAACACTTAGCAATTATAACACAATCACCATGACGACTTGAGTTCAAACACTCAATCATAATCTTAAATCAAACATGACTCGCGTGCCAAGCACCCTAATGCAATGCGTATATGCCAAAATGCATGGGGTCGGAATTCCAATCAAAAACCCTCCTCGAAGGGCCATAATTCATAATTGTACCGCCTATCACAGGCCGAAGTACTAAATTACCGAGGTGCCACCTATCACGGGTCAGCACGATTTACTAAAAACATAAATCGTAAATGTACCGCATATCACAAGCCGAAGTACTATTTACCGAGGTGCCACCTATCACGGGTCAGCACAATTTACCAAAAAAGTGCAGCCTATCGCAGACCTTACACGACGCGACAATCCTCGCAAGGATAAGATGAACCAACAAATCACATGGAATCATCTCGTGGCCCATCCGGTCACCACTATCACCATGGCCCATTTGGTCGCCATGTACTACGAAATGTATGAGCATACTCTAACTCTATCCACGACAATCGTTAAGTAAATGCATATATTAAAAGATTCCTTGTTTTTAATACTCATTTAACTCTAACAATTTTCACGACAATCATTAAGTAAACGGAGATATTATAAGATTCCCCATTTTAATACTCGTTTAACTCTAATGCTTTTCAAACACCACACAGAACATACTCATACATATTCTCAAATTCAGTCCACAATTCATACCAAATCACATCAATTCATTTTTCCACAAAATCCACACAAACATATCTCAAAATTTATAAATATTAATTATGAACACGTCAAACACGACAACCACAAAATTATCTCAACCCACCACTCAAACACATCAAATTTCATTTCCTCAAAACCACACATAAATGAGTTAAATTCGTTTTCCATGAAACCCTCATCAATATCATCAAACCCAACTCTAAAATTTCACCCATAAAAGCATTAAATCCATTTTCCCCAAATTAAGAATTCAACCCTAACCAATTTCTTTTCCACCCAACCACATACAAGTCCCTAAATGCAAACTAAAAGTTTGGAAGGAGCCCTTACCTTAAGGTTAGCTTTAGTGAGCAATTACGGTGCCGCGAGTAATTCTGGTAAAATCTTTGATCGCGACATCGCTTCCAAAGTTAGTTCACTAGCACCGTGGAGTGGAGGTGAGCAACTTTCCCTTCTATCTCTTCGCGAAACGAAGCTTAGATCTAGAAGAAAAGTGGAGGTTTGTGCTTGACGGTTTGAAAATCCCTAACACCGTTTTTCTTCGTTTTCGAATCAAAGTGGAAGAATGAAGCTGAGAAATCTTTGCTTTCTCACCCACCAAGCCTTGGTTCCTTTTCTTGAATCAAAAGGAAGCAACGAAAATGAAGGTAGAAGGAAGAAGATTCGCGAGGCAGGGAGGAAGAAAATGTAGTTTTCCTCCGTTATTTGTTTTCTTTTAGTTTTCCTTTCATTGTTTTTCCTTCCTTTTCTTTCCTTTTCTTTTCCCTCCAAACATATATTTATTTATATATATTAATTATAATTAACAAATATCTAAAAATATCTAGATATTTATTAAAATTACCATTTCACCCATCACTTCCCAAACCACTTTTTGTTAAAAATATCTACTCTCGTCGCAACTCAATTGACAGATACAATTTTTAGCAGCCCGAGATATTTTTAACGAAACTGCCCAGAATTTAATTCTTCGTAAAGGATTCATCGTACTTAATTTAATTTATTTATCGACGAATAATTTTAATCGGGGCATCAAAATACATTTTTGGGCATTTAAACTCACAAAATATTAATAACTTGGCTAAAAAGCCTCCGAGTTTTATACCCAAAATACACTAAAATACATAAAGTATAATTTAAAATTATGGGTCTTACATTACTACCGCCCTAAAATTAGTTTCGTCCTCGAAACTACGCGTCGTTAAATAACTCTGGGTGTTGTTCTCTCATCTTGCCCTCCAGTTCCCAAGTCGCATCTCTAGTAATTGAGTTCCAAATCACCTTGACCAACGAAACATCCTTGGTCCTCAATCGCTTAATCTTCCTGTCATCAATTCTCACAGGTGGTACTTCGAATGACAAGTTATCCTTCAGTTGGATTGTGTCTGGTTCAATCACATGAGATGGATCTGCAAGATATTTCCTTAACTGTGACACATGAAACACGTCGTGAATATTGGACAGTATTGGAGGCAATGCAATCCGATAAGCAACAGGCCCAATTCGTGCAAAAATCTGATATGGTCCAATGAATTTCCGAGTCAATTTCTTCGATTTCAAGGCTCTACCAACTCCAGTAGTAGGCGTGACACTTAGAAATACATGTTCACCCTGTTCGAATTCTAAAAGTCTGCGACGCTTGTCCGCGTAACTCTTCTAACGATCTTGTGAAGTCTTCATTTTCTCCTTGATCTTCTTTACCTTAGCTGTAGTCTGTTGTACCATCTCTGGTCCGACAATCATACTTTCACCGTCCTTATACCAACACAAAGGCGTTTGACACTTGCGCCCATATAAAGCTTCATATGGTGCCATTCCAATACTTGTGTGGAAACTATTGTTGTAGGTGAACTCAACCAACGGAAGTACATCATCCCAACTTCCTCTATCATCTAATACACATGCTCTCAATAGATCTTCCAAGGACTGATTTGTCATTTCAGTTTGTCCGTCCGTTTGTGGATGGTAAGCGGAACTCAATCTTAGTTTCGTTCCCAACGCTTCGTGCAATGCTCCCCAAAAATGTGATGTGAACTTCGGATCACGGTCTGATACAATACACGATGGTATTCCATGTAATCTCACAATTTCAGCAATGTAGATCTCTGTTAGATTATCTACCTTATAGGTGGTCTTTACTGGCAAAAAGTGTGAGGATTTAGTCAGTAGATCCATTATCACCCATATAGAATCATTCTTTCTCCTTGTTTTAGGCAATCCAGTTATAAAATCCATGGAAATGTTGTCCCACTTTCATTCGGGTATATCTAAAGGTCGCAACATTCCAGTAGGTCGCTGATGTTCCACCTTCGCTTTCTGACAAGTTAGACAAGTTGATACATACCCCGCTACATGTCTCTTTATTCCTAGCCACCAATAATTCTGTCTCAAATCCAGATACATCTTTGTTGCTCCAGGATGAATACTTAAGTTACTCTTATGAGCCTCTTCTAAAATTGTTTCCTCATATCTGCAATTTCTGGTACACAAATCCTACCATTACATCTCAAAATATTATCTGATCCAATCTTAAACTATGTTGTCTTCCCTTGCACTATTAGGTTCCTCTTCTCTTGAATTAAGACGTCATCTTAAGAATTTGCAATGTCTTCAAGTAGTCCACTCAAAATCTTAATCATTCTGAATTTCAAAATTCTCGGTGCAAATTCTACGTTCAAATGTAGGTCTCTAAAAGCTTCCCACAACTCTTGTTGTCTAGCCATAATTGTTGAAGACACCGATACACATCTTCTACTCAACGCATCAACCACTACATTGACCTTCCCAGGGTGGTACTGCAGTGTGAAATCAAAATCCTTGAGAGTCTCCATCCATCATCTCTGACGCATGTTCAATTCCTTCTGATCAAAAAAATATTTCAAACTTTTATGGTCATTTAACACTGTGAACGTGCATCCATATAAATAGTGCCTCAAAATCTTCAATGCAAAAACAACAACAGCAAGCTCCAAATCATGAGTAGGATATTTTCTCTCATGAATCTTCAATTGCCTTGAGGCATAAGCTACAGCTCTCTTGTGTTGCATCAGAACACATCCCAAACCTTGGTGAGACGCATCACAATAAACTTCATAGGGTTCTTCTGATTACGGTAATACCAATACTGGTGAGGTCGTCAATTTTCTCTTTAGTAACTGAAAATTTTCCTCACACTTCTCCGTCCATGTGAACGGTTGATCTTTTCTGGTAAGTGGTGTCAATGGAGTCACAATCTTAGAAAAACCTTCAATAAACCTCCTGTAGTACCCTGCCAGTCCTACGAAACTTCGTATGTCAGTGAAAGTCTCAGGCTGTTTCCAAGCAAGAACCGTCTAAATCTTAGCCGGATCTACAGCGATTCCTTCCTTGGTTATCACATGTCCGAAGAAATTGACTTCTTCTAGCCAAAACTCACACTTCGACAAATTGGCATACAATTGCTTCTCGCGTAAAATCTCAAGAACTTGACGTAAATGTTCTCCATGCTCTTCTTTAGTTCTTGAATAAATTAATATATCATCAATGAACACCACATCAAATTTATCAAGGAATGGATTAAAGATTTTGTTCATGTAGTCCATGAAAATTGCTGGTGCATTGGTAACTCCAAACGGCATAACAAGATATTCATAATGTCCATAGCGGGTTCTAAAAGCAGTTTTCTGAATATCTTCTTCCCTTACTCGAATCTGATGGTAACCCGACTTCAAGTCAATCTTCGAAAATATCGCGGCCCCTCTCAACTGATCCATTAAATCATCGATGTGTGGCAAAGGATAACGATTCTTAATAGTTGCCTTATTAAGCTGTCTATAATCCACACATAAGCGCGAGTTTTCGTCCTTCTTCTTAACTAGCAAAACTGGAGCTCCCCATGGCGATACACTTGGTCTAATAAATTTCTTCTCCAACAAATCTTCAATTTGGCCTTTGAGCTCATTTAATTCCAATGGCGACATTCGATACGGTGCAATTGAAATAGGTCCAGTTCCTGGGTGTAAATCAATGAAAAATTCCACATCTCTTACCGGTGGCAATCCTGGAATTTCTGTTGGAAATACCTCCCAGTACTCATTGACAAGCATCACGTCTTCTATGTTCATATTTATCTTTGCCTCCACATTAGCCAAAGACAAAAACTCATGAGTTCCTTCTCTTAGCGAAACTCGGAGTTTGTTAGCAGCTAGATACTTAACAACTCCTGGTTCAGGGAAAAGAACCAATTTGCAAGCACAATCCAAGATCACATAATGATACGACATCCAATCCGTACCGATAATGACCTCGAGTGATTGTAGAGGTAAACAAATCAAATTAACCAAGAAATCCCTATTATGAATAGTTATTTGACAATGTAAACATGTAGAATTTACTGTCAAAGTCTTAGCAGGTGTGGAAACAACCAAATCAAAAGGTAAAGTAGACACAGTTAACTTCAACCGATTCACACAATCCATAGCAATGAAGGAATGGGTTGCCCCCGAATCAAAAAGTGCAGTTAGAGTGTTACCTGCAATCTCACAATCACGTTGAATCAGATTGCCAGATGGATTCCCATCTTCAGCACTAACACAATAAATGCGTCCTCTAGCTGTAGGACGAGTTGCCCTAGTTACATTCACAACTGGTTCCACCATCGGAGCTGTGCAATCCCTTGCAATGTGCCCTGGCTTCTGGAAATTATGGCATGTCAGTCCTTTAGAGGTACAAACATTAGCATAATGTCCCTCTTTCCCACATCGGAAACATCGAACCACTTGTCCCAATTGTCTTCTGAAGTTTGGGTTCCCTGGGCTATTCTGTCCCCCGTTGTTATTATGTGGTCGATTATAAGGTTTAGCAACTTGTTTTCCCTTGTTCTGATAATTCACCCGACTAGGCCCTCCTGAGTTAAAATTCCCTCCTCAGCTAGCCCTCTTATTTTTCATATCTTCCACTTCTCTACATTTTTCCACAAGCACTTGAAAACGTTGAAATCCCAAGGGTAAGAAAGAGTCTTGAATCTCATACTTTAGTCCGTCTTGGAAACGATGACACATGAATGAGTTAAATTCGTTTTCCATGAAACCCTCATCAATATCACCAAACCCAACTCTAAAATTTCACCCATAAAAGCATTAAATCCATTTTCCCCAAATTAACAATTCAACCCTAACCAATTTATTTTCCACCCAACCACATATAATTCCCTAAATGCAAACTAAAAGTTTGGAAGGAGCCATTACCTTAACGTTAGATTTAGTGAGCGATTACGGTACCGCGAGTAATTCCAGTAAAATCTCCGCTCGCGACGTCGCTTCCAAAGTTAGTTCACTAGCACCGTGGAGTGGAGGTGAGCAACTTTCCCTTCTACCTCTTCGTGAAACGAAGCTAAGATCTAGAAGAAAAATGGAGGTTTGTGTTTGACGGTTTGAAAATCCCTAACACCGTTTTTCCTTCGTGTTTGAATCAAAGAGGAAGAATGAAGCTGAGAAATCTTTTCCGAGTCCATCATTTTGGCATATACGCATTGCATTAGGGTGCTTGGCACGCGAGTCATGTTTGATTTAAGATTATGATTAAGTGTTTGAACTCAAGTTGTCATGGTGATTGTGTTATAATTGCTAAGTGTTATGTTTTGGAATTGTGTGTAATTGTGATTGATTCAGTTTATGTAGTTTTAGAAAAGCTTCAGAAAAATTGATTTCCCAATCGATTTTGTTAAAGTGTAATACCAGCTTAATCGAATGCCTAATCGATTATTACGTTTCTTGTTTTTCTTGAATCTTGAAAACATATTGAACTAATCGATTTGCCAATCGATTTGGCTTGTTACAGTAGCTCAACTATTTAGTTAAAATCGATGTGCCAATCGATTATGTAATATGTTTCTGAAAAATGATTACTAGTTCATTCATTAAATCGATTACCTAATCGATTTGTGCAAAGCTTGCAACTTAAGCAAACTATTTCAATCGATTGTTCAATCGATTTCTTTAATCATAGGACACAGGACTGATAAAGCCATTTAAGAAATTGATTTCCTAATCGATTAACTCAGCAAAATCTTTGTCCTGTGAATCACAAAATCGATTTCTCAATTGACGTGCAAATCGATTGTCCAATTGATTGATTTGAACCCAGAATACATGTTTCACTAAAAACCTTTAAGAAATCGATTTCCCAATCGATTTACTTAGTAAAAACTTTTATTCTGAGTCAGACAATCGATTGCCCAATTGATTCATCACTTGACTGGTCAGTTGATTTATTACTAGATTGATTAAAAACTTATTTTTTTTTATTTCATTTTTACTTGGCAAGTATTATATGCATGTTTAGCATATGGAAACCCTTTTAAGGTGCATGCTAAGTTGAAAGGTTATGTTGTCCATTTAAAAACTTAAATGTTATGTGTTAATTGTTAATTTCGGTTGGTGACCCTTTACAACTATTGTGGAAATCTGGGCTTTGCCCACATATGAGAACCAGGACCATCCTACCGGTTAGTGCCATGTGGATGGGAACGTAGTTGGATACACCTGACTGGAGTTGTGTTAGGAGGATCTCACGGAGCGCGTGAAGATCACTCGGGATGTATAGTTTTTTGTAGAATGATTAGATTAGGTTGACGTATAGGGACTAGATGTCTTCCTTTTTGGGTTGTGTTTATGTTAATTTGGAAGACTGTACCTACACCAATATTGTCAGCTTGACATTTTATTTTCGATGGGTTCCATGTATCATTTTTTTGATGTGACGTGGAGAGGTTAAAACTCTCAGGGCAGTGCTTTTGTACAGGTGTCTGCCGAGAATACCCCAGGGGTATGAGCTATGCTTGATAGGTCTCATAGCCCCAGTGTATTTTAAGGTTTAAATACTTTGGATTCGTATTTCAAAAACTATTCCGCTGCTGGTAAATTATGTTGACTTAATTGGCGTTGTTTTATGACTTAAATATTTATCCAAAGGTATTTCCTTATTTATTTCTTTGTTTTATGAATTTGTTTTGAAAAAAAAAATACACTCTCGGTGTTAAAAATCGGGGTGTTACACCCACCATCCCACAATCACCACAACCTACTTTCAATGCATCATCCACAACCAAAAGAAAAAGATCTGCCCAAATCTCTGATGCACCCACAACAATTGACTCTCAAGAATGTTCTTCCCCTCAACAACATACTGAAGAATGTTCCTTGTTTCCTGCTGTTTCTGAAGTAACAATGTCGATTTACAAGGAAGGGGGGTTTGAATTATAAATGTACCTTTTAAAATTTCTTGTAAAAAGCTTAAGCAAATAACTCAAGATTGATCTTGGTTATGAAAACATAAAAATGGAGAACGTTCTTGATTTTATTATAAAACAGAGAACATTCCTTGATTAGCTTAAAACAGAAAAACAAATTGTGTTTTATCTTAGAGAATACCACACAAAGAAATATCATAGTTCACCTAACTTGGGTTACGTCCAGTCCTCACACTGTGAGATTTTCCAATAAGTGTTTAAAACAAAAAACCTTCTTGATTTTACAGCACCTAGTCTAGATCACCCTTGATCTGTTTCAATCTCTATTACTTTCCACCCAGAAAGCAACAACAACACCTTTTGATAGGATTCAATACAATCTAAACAAACTATAAAGAAACTCTTATAGTTTGAGTTTTTACAATAAGATTGTTTTTTGACAAAATCTGAGATTTCTCAACTCTTGTTTGAGAATTGATTCTTTACATAGGATTCACTGATAATTACACAATCTAATATGAGACTTTAGATCTGCTTCTTCTTTGCAAAATTTCAGAACTTCAAGTATGTGTATGTGATTGATTTTTGAGATTTTACAGCACTTGAATTTCTTGCTTTAGTGATCGAATAACCTTTTTGAGCTTGGATGAATCCTACTTGTTCCTTGCCATGTATTGATTCTATTTGAATAAATTTCTAGGGCAGACTCTTTGTTAAAGAGGTAGAAAAAGATTGGTCAATAAGTTGTGATGAACATTTTTGAAACTTGAGATCATTCTTTCTTTTAATGTTCTTGTTGTTGTCTTCTTTGCTTTGCTTGATTCTGTTCTTAATTAAATTCACTCAAAAGCACAAGTTAAATTAACATAACATTTTAGAATCATAGTTAACTTTCTTAATTAACCTTTGTTTATTTTCATCAAAACCTTAAATATGGAGTTTGTCTCAACAGTTTCCCCACACTTGAATCCTGCAACCTCCACATTTCCACCATTCACAACTATCTCTTCTCAAGAACATTTATGTTCTACATTTCCTGTCTAAAACACTTCAAAAATGTTTCCAATGTTTATCTCACCTCAGAAAACTGCATCTTCATCCCTCTTTGGAATAAGTCAATACTTGGCTTTTCATGATCTGGATACAATTAGCCCATCTGTTCCCCATCCCCATCACTCCTCTTTGCAACTTCATTCCTCCAATCAACACCACTTTTGCTACTTTATCTACTTTTTTTACATCTGCTACTCCTTCCAACAACATTCCCATGGATACCCAACAACGTCCCTCAAAAAGGACGAAACTGGAAAAGGAATCGTAACGGGCTTACAAGAATATCCCCAGAATTTTTGTTGCTCTACAAACCATACTTGCGCGCCAAGCTCATCAAGATAAAGAGTAGGAAATTATGCGAGACTGGATGGCACATCAGCTTTCCCCAAAGCTTGGTCCTGAACCACCTATGCCAAATCCTCCTCCAACATTTCCAGACATGCCTCAACCTTCTTTGTCTCCACCCTCTAAAGGGTCTTCCCCATCTCTGTATTTTTAAATCACTGCTTTAGTTTTATTCTCTTGTTCCTTTTTACTGTGACAAAGGGGGAGAAATATCTTAAATTTTAAAATCTAATATGTAGTTATCTGCCTATGATTACTTGTATTTTTTTTGTTTTTGAACCAACATGTAATGATCGAAAAATATTTTTGTTGATGTAGCTAAATATCACTAGAAGGGGGGTTGAATAGGGATTTTGCTTTTTAAAAATAATTTCTAAGTGTTTTAAAAACTATCCTCTCACTGAGGATGGCTAGCTCGAGGATGAGATTTTTCAACTTGTTAGATCTAAGTTGAGCAAAAGAGTAGGAGTAGAATAAGAGAGACACACACACAATTTTATACTGGTTCACCCAAAGATGGCTATGTCCAGTCCTCACACCCTTGTGAGATTTCACTAACTTTCAAACAGATCGATCCTCAACTCGAGGACGATTACAAACCGTGTATTCTTTAGCTTCACCAAGCTTACAATCAATTTCCGAATATTTCCAAGTGTAACTCACAAGGAAGTTACAAAGTGATAAGAGAGTGATTGATACTTAATACTTTCTCAAAGGATTTACAAAAGTATAGTGTAGGATCAAAGAAAGTAAGAAGTGAGGATGTTTGGCTCTTGATAGCTTTAAGATGCTTGATCTTTTTATGCAAGTGTGTTATATATTGATGAAGACCAACTTGCTGCAATTTATAGAGGTCTTGTAATGTTCATTTCATAAGTCAAGCCTTTTATGACCGTTGGAAAATCCATTTGAGAAATTCCAAGGTTTTTCTTCATAATTATGAAAATGCCATTCAGCTCATTTGAAATATGTCTTCCATGTTTTAGTACGAGGTAGCTGGTTTCTTGGCATTTGGGGACATGAGTTGTCCTATTCTCTTTCCTTGTTTTAGGGTTTGAATGTTGTGTGTTGTCTTTTTCCTTCTCTTTCTTCCATGCCTTGAAAAACTTCACATGTTAGCTTTTTGTCTCTCCTCCATTTAATGCCTTATTGCAACATGTGATGTCCTTTTCATTCCTATCTTCAAGACCTTGTGAAGGCTTCACGTGAAGTCTTCTTCTCTTGCCTTAAGACATGTGATCCATTTATTTAGGACAAGTTTTGTTGTTGCCTTTTTGAATATTTGATTTTATAATTCTTTTGAATCACAAAACAATACATGTAGCCTTTTGCCTATGATGAGTTGCTTTCAAAAAGTGTTGGGATGTATTCCAAAAAGTTGACTATAGGCACATGCTAATATCATCATTCATCGTGCCTTTGTATTCTTGCAACTTTTCTTCAAAGTCCTTTCTTTAAAATAATAGTATTTTGTCTTTGTTGAATGAATCAACAATTCATTCATTAATACCATTCTGCCCTTGTTGAATAATTCATTCTTTAGTACTATTCTGCCCTTGATGAATGAATTCAAATAATTCATTCTTTAATATTATTCTGCCCCTTGTTGAATGAATTTAAACCAGCGAGGATGCATATTTGCAGCTTGTGAGGCCATCCTCAGCATTTTCAATACTTAGCATTTAACTTAGAATTTTCTTCTTTTTCCTTAATGAATGATAACCTGTTTTCTTATGTGAATACACTCAAAAGCACAGATTAGTCTTTAAAACACAATCATAATCTTTTCATCAATTTTGTTATCATTAAAACCAATTTGGAGAGATTTTGTCTCAACAATCTCCCCCTTTTTGATGATGACAAAATTCTTTTAGATTATGATTTTTGTATTATGGATGAGTGAAATAATTAAACTCCCCCTCAATCATACAAGTGATAATTTTGAAAAAATTTCCCTTTTAACATTCAAGTAAAAGCAATTTTTTGAAATTATACAATATTGAGGTAAATAGAACATTCATAAACACCTGAAATTAATTCCAGCAACTTAAGCAACATACCATAGGTTCATGAATTCAGCCATAACATAACAATCATAACAATTCAGCCATAACATAACAATCATAACAATTCAACTATAACATAACAATCATAACATCAGATGAGTTCAGTCATAACATTGAGTTTAAACAACCATAACGTCAGTAAGCAAAACATATGAGTTTAAACATGTTATCAAAGAGTTAACTAACATAAGACAAAATATAATCCATAATCTGACTCCCCCTGAATTAAGTCAACATCAAAAAGCGTAAAACAAATTAAAACAGAGTCATTCAGCAGAAGATGAATCTTCAGATGATGAAGATGTAGAGTTGGGGGCAAAAGAGAACTGGGCTGGTAGCGTAGGAGGTTGATCGTTTGCAGCAGTTGATGAACCCAAATGTTTGGTAACCCATTCCAGAATTAGTCCAAACTGAGCGATGGTTTTTTGAAAGTGAGAAAAGTTAACCAACAATTTCTTTTGGTCTTTCCTAATGGTCTTTAGTTGCTTTAAAAACCTTTTGTTCTCAGTTCCTACCGAGTTCATGCTGGTGGTTGAATCATTTCGGGTTCTTTTTGATTTTGAACTTTTAGCCTTATCCTTTTCAAAATGTGGGGCCACAGGCAATTTGGATTTTCCTTGTAAATCTGTATCAGAATTAGATGAACCAATATTTGGTGAGATAGGAGATGAGTTCAGACTTACTTGAGATGGCAATGTGGATTCTTTTGCATGCATGTTCCTATGAGGACTTTTAGAAGAATGATGATCGTAGGATACGTTCAGATCAAAGACTAAATCTTCACCATCACCATCTTTAACAGTATGAGTTGATGGTTCCATGCTGACTTGTGGAGATTGAGGAAATGTTGAGTCAGCAGAGTTAAATGAGGCGGTGTGAGAGGCAGATTTTTGTGGAGAGGCAGTTTTCTTCTTCCTTGAGATGGGGGTTTGTTCAGGCATAGCAATTCGCATTTGTTTTATGTTTTTCATAGAAAAGAAGTTATTGCACTGAATACTCTCTTCATCATCTAGGGGTACTTTAAAGAACTTAAAGATTTTCGTCAAGATCATTCCATAGGGAGCTGATCGACCCACAATGGCAGCATTTAACATGTAGCTAAATATGATATTGCCCAAATGAAGAGGTGTTCTAGTTAACAAATGATGAAGGATCAGAATGTCAAGTTCTGTTACCTTTTCATAACTCCCAGCTCGAGGTGCGATCGAGTGAACATAAATGTTGTGATAGATCCCACACATGGAAGGAAGGTTTGAGGCTATGAGAGGTTTCTTATGATCTATCAGGATGTTTTGAAGGACAGAATTTCGAGTTACCATATACTGCATATACCAAGTTTCAGCAAAACAATGTGCTCCAACATCTTGTATGTCAAGGATTTTGCATAGTGAAGTAGGGTTTATGTCCAAATGTACTCCCTTAAGTACAAAACTGAAACCAGTACTTCCTTTACAGCCATTGCACGCAGCATAAAATGCCTTTACTAGCCGTGGATATTGCGGTTCATTCACTCTAAAGAAGGAGGTCCAGCCGAACTTATCAAAGACTTTTACAACATTAAACCCACCATTTTTCAGATTTATTAGATCAATATGCTTGCCATGAACCACATATTTGTGAAACCATTTTGTGGTGTAGTTTAACTCCGAATCTGTGGATTCAAAGGGAGGAACAGGTGGTGGTTTGGATGACCGAGATTTTTTAGGAGTATTTTTACCTTGATTAGAAGACTTAGCTTTCGGCCCTTTGGGAGTGGATGGCTTGGAGGCTGATTTAGGGGTCGATTTAGTTGAGATATTTCCTTGTGAATTGTCCGAATCAATCACATGCACAATAGAGTCCTAAGTGGTCTTTTTGGTTGAATGGACAACCCTAGATTGAATCCTGGAAGACCGTTTGGTTGAGGCAATGGGTTTTGACGTTGAGGGCTTCTTTGGTGTTTTAGAAGAAGATTGAGGAGGTGCCCTAGGAGGGGACACAGATTTTTGTTTAACTCCTTGTCCAGCGGATTTAGAACTTGAGTAATTTTCAGAATCAGTTTCTGGATCAAAAGGACGCATTTTTCACTTGGCAGTCGTTTTGATGCGTGCCATTGTTGTTGAGAGAACTTACACAGAGGAAGATGGAATTCGTGAAGGGAAGAAAGAAATGAAACTGAATAACTTTGGAGAGAGAAACATATGGAAGAGAGAGAGAAGAAAATTAAACACGGAGAGAGAGAATGAATTAAAAACGGAGAGAAAAAAATAAATTAAAAGGAAAAGATTTTAATAAAAAGGAAATTTGAATTTGAAAAAGAAAGTAATAAAAAGGAGAGAGAAAAAATTTAATGAGAGATGTGATTGGCAGGTTGAAAACGTGAGAGAGAGGAAAAAAAATTGATTGATTGATGAGAGAGATTAGAAAAGAATCAGAAACGTGTGAGAGAGAGAGAGAAGGAAACGGGAGCCGTTGATGAGGTGTGATGATGGCCTGCTTTTAATGCAGTCTGCGCATTTATGGGAGATGGGGAGTATTCATCACATGCCAACCATTTGACCAATGAATAAAAGGAAGCATGCGCATGGGAACAGATTTGAGGGATCAGATTTGCCTAAAAACTTCCTATCTAATTTTTTTGACTTTATTTGAAAGAACAGATTTTCCATATATTTTCCACACGAACTTTAAATAATAAAAACTAAAATAATAAACAATAAATAATAAAAAATTAAATCAAAACAACATAATTAAATTATTTAAATAACTTTGGGAAAATTTATGATGGAGAGTTTTTCTTAGATGAATTTAAACCGATCATCTTGGAGAGGTTTGGTAAAAATATCTGCTAATTGATTTTCAGTGTCAATAAAAATCAGTTCTAAATCCCCATTTTGCACATGATCTCTTATAAAATGATGTTTAATTTCAATGTGCTTAGATCTAGAGTGTTGAATGGGATTTTTAGAAAGATTTATTGCACTTGTATTGTCACAGAGGATGGGAATTTTTGTGTACCTTAATGAGTAATCCTCAAGTTGATTTTTGATCCATAGTATTTGTGAGCAACATTGAGCGGCTGATACATACTCTGCTTCAGTGGTTGAAAGAGCAATGGTACTTTGCTTTTTGCATGACCAACTTATTAGTGATTTTCCAAGAAATTGGCAAGCCCCACTTGTGCTTTTTCTTTCAACTTTGTCTCCCGCGTAGTCCGCATCACAATAGGCTATAAGGTCAAGATTGGAACACTTCTTGTACCATATTCCCAGATTTATAGTGCCAACAAGGTATATAAAGATTCTTTTTACAGCTGTGAGACGAGATTCTTTAGGAGAAGATTGAAATCTTGCCCAAAGACCGACTGCAAAGACTATGTCCGGTCTACTGGCTGTTAGATATATCAAGGATCCAATCATTCCTCTGTATTCCTTTTCAGAAATTGGAGTTCCTTCATCATCTTTGTGGAGTGTGGAGGATGGGTGCATAGGAGTTCCCATACTCTTGGCTGAACTCATGTTGTATTTTTTTAGCAAATCGTTGGTGTATTTTTCTTGTGATATAAAAATACCATCCTCTCGTTGTTTGATTTGTAAACCAAGGAAGAATTTTAATTCCCCCATCATACTCATCTCAAACTCACTTTGCATGAGGTTTGAGAAATCTTTACACATCTTTTCATTTGTGGATCCAAATATAATGTCATCGACATATATTTGAACAATCAATAAATCATTTTCAAGTGTTTTCTTGAAAAGAGTAGTATCAATATGTCCTCTAATGAATTCATTTTCTTTTAAAAAAGAACTTAACCTCTCATACCAAGCTCTAGGAGCTTGCTTTAAACCGTAAAGAGCTTTTGAGAGTTTGAACACATGGTTTGGCCGCTTCTCATCCTCAAACCAAGGAGGTTGACGAACACACACTTCCTCATTTAAGAACCCATTAAAAAAGGAACTTTTCACATCCATTTGAAATAGCTTTATACCTTTATGAGTAGCATAAGCCAAGAGGATTCTTATTGCTTCAAGTCTTGCTACGGGTGCGAACGTCTCATCATAATCAATTCCTTCTTGTTGATTATACCCTTGAGCCATTTAGTCCCAATAATAGATTTGTCCAGAGGATGGGGTACAAGATTCCATACCTTGTTTCTTTCAAATTGTGAGAGTTCTTCCATCATAGCTTCAACCCAAGATTTGTCACCAATAGCTTGATCAATCGTTTTGGGTTCAACTTGTGATATCATGGCCATGTTGGTAGTGCTTTCCCTTAGAGAATTTCTGGTTCTAATGCCATCCTCAGTATTCCCAATGATTAGATCTGGAGGATGATGAGTGACTGTTTTCCATCCTCTAGGAAGTTGCTGCGAGGTTGAGTCAGATTCATCCTCTTCGCGAGGACCGGGTACTTGAGAGTTTGATTGTTCATCTTCTTCATTTTTATCCAACTTCTCTAAACACAAGTCATCAAACTCATCAAAAATAACATGCATGGATTCCTCCACAGTTTGAGTCCTAAGATTATATATTCTATAACCTTTTGACGTTGTGGAGTATCCTAGAAAAATTCCTTTATCAGATTTTGGATCAAACTTTCCCAAATTTTCTTTATTATTCAGAATGTAGCAATAACACCCAAATATATGAAAATAGGAAATATTTGGTTTTCTCCCCTTCCATAATTCATATGGAGTTTTGTTTAAAATTTTTCTAATGGATGCACGATTTGAAACATAACAAGCAGTGTTGATGGCTTTAGCCCAAAAATATTTTTCAATGTTGGCTTCATTTAAAATAGTTCTAGCCATTTCTTGTAAAGTTCTATTTTTTCTTTCAACAACCCCATTTTGTTGGGGAGTTCTTGGACAAGAAAAGTTGTGTGAAATACCATTTTCTTCACAAAGATTTTTAAAAGATTCATTTTCAAATTCACCTCCATGGTCGCTTCTCGCCGAAACTATTTTTGATCCTTTTTCATTTTGAATCTTTTTACAAAAATGGTGGAATGCCTCAAAGGCTTCATCTTTATGTTTTAAAAAAAAAAACAAGTAAAACGAGAAAAATCATCAACAATCACAAAACCATATCTTTTTCCACTAAGACTTGGAGTTTTGATAGGACCAAAAAGATCAATGTGAATAAGTTCAAGAGGATGATTTGTTGAAACAAAGTTTTTAGAGTGAAAACTACTTTTAACTTGTTTTCCTTTTACACAAGCTTCACAAACTTTGCCTTTTTCAAAATTAATTTTTGGAAGACCTTTTACTAATTCTAAATTTGCTAATTTAGAAATAGTGTTTAAGCTTGTGTGACCCGCTCGTTTGTGCCAAATCCATTTATCTTTTTCAATAGATACAAAACAAGATTCAGTGGGTAAATCATCAAGATAAAGTTCATATAAATTCTTTTTTCTAAATTCGGAAAAGAAAACTCTACCCAAGGATGAGTGTTTAACCTCACATAGAGTAGGCTTTAAAATAACTTCAAAACCACTATCACATAATTGACTAATGATTAGCAAGTTATGTTTTAAGCCATCCACATATTAAACATTTTCAATTTTTGCAGAATTATTCTTACCAATAATACATGTTCCTTTTATTTGAGCTTTATCATTATTACCAAATGTGACTGATCCTCCATCCTTTATCTCCAAAGACATGAAGCAGTGCTTATCTCCCGTCATATGCCTTGAGCAACCACTGTCCAAGTACCAAGGCTTTCTTTTGTTGATTAGAGGATGTCCCTGTTTTAGAGTTTAAAAGAGACTTAGGTACCCATATAGCTTTAGGTCCTTGTTGGTTAGTTTTTCCTCTTTTGAGGACATTTCTTTTATGATAGCAAATAGAATCATGGTGCCCATGTTTACCACATAATGAGAATGTTGACTTTACATTGTTAGCTTTCTTCTTAGCATGACAAATTTTGGAGGTATGCCCAAAATTTTTGCAAAAAGTGCATTTCGGCCTATCCTCTAGTTTTTTAGGCAAGAAAAAGTTTTCATATAATTTTTGTTTTTGAGAACTTTTAAAACCAATACTAGCCTTGTCAAATATTCCAGATTGAGACCCCATTATCTTTTGAAATGTTTCTATAGATTTGACAAAGTTGGAAATATCATTTTTTTAGTTCCCTAACCTCAATATTCAAAATTTCCTTTTCTGCATCCTCGTCAAGAGGATGAGTTTCAACTATTTTCTTGTTTAAAAATTTTTGTTTCTCAGAATTTTGAAATTTAGATTGCTGCAAATCTTGAATGATTTTAACATATTCATCATTCTTTTTCCGAAGCTCCTCATTTTGTCTCTTTATCTCAACAAGTAGGTTTTTTTGAAATATACATGTTTGAGATAAAGTATTTAAGTCATTTAAGAGGCTATCAAATTCAATTTCTAATTCTTCACAATTAGGACATAGATTAGTAATGCTTACCTTCTCAGTTTCTGATTTTTTCATGAGACATAGGTTGGCCTCTTCTTCCTTTTCTTGCTCCGAGGATGACTCGTCACTATCATCCCAAGTAATCATCATGGATTTGTTTTTGTATGGAAATTTTCTAGAGTTCCTTTTGTTGAGAGGACACTCAATTTTGTAGTGTCCTATCTAGTTGCATCGATAACAAGTTATTTGACTTTTCTCAACATTTTCTTTTTGAGGGGATCCTCTATTCTGTCCTCTTTTTGAGGGGATCCTCTATTTCAAAGTGCCAAGAAAAACATCAATCATTTCAATCATACTCAAGTGTCTCAATATCATTCTTAAAGCTTGTTGTTTTTAATATTTGTGTTGTGTTAGAGATAGTAACAACTGAGTTCTATTTACATAATCAATTTCTCAAACAAGAGTTGAGTAAATACCCAGATTCCAAATATACTCAAATCAACAACTCAAGGTTATTTTGTTAACATAATCTTGAGTGATTTGTAAAATTTCCTTTCATGTTTTGAAAGGTAACTTACTAAATCCTTTCTAAAATAGTAAGCTAGAATTGAGGAAATCCTTTTTAGGTAGAAGGGTAGAAACTGTGTAAAGATCAAGATTGATCTGTGGAAAATTGTAACTCTCCGATTTTTACTAGCGCTAGTGTATTTTTTTTTCAAAACAAATTCGTAAAAACAAAGCAATAAAGAAAGAAATACTTTTGGATAAATATTTAAGTCGTAACATAACGACAAAGTCGACAAATATTTACAAGCAGCGGAAATAGTTTTTGAAATTCAAACCCAAATTATTTACATGACAAAATACTTCGGGGCTACGAGACCTGTCAGACATAGCTCATACCCCTGGAGTATTCTCGGCAGAATAAAAGTCAAGTTGACAATATTAGTATAGGTATAGTCTTCCAACATACAGGATACTAACCGGCTGGAAGATCATGGTTCTCATCTGAGGGAAAAGCCCCGATTTCCACAATAATTGTAAAGGGTCACCAACCGAAATTAACAAATACCACATAGCATTTAAATATTCACAAAATAACCTTTCAACTTAGCATACTCTTTGAAAGGGTTTTCATAAGCCAAACATGCATAATCAAAGTTGAGAAATGAAGTTTTAACAAATCGCACTGTCGTAGCCGAATACAACTGAGAAAATGCAGATGTTCAGTTCTAAAATGGCTCTGAATCAATCAACACTTCAAACATTAATACTATCAATTATGAACACATAATTAACACCAAATTAATCTCCACAAATTCACACCTCAATCACACATCAAATATTGATAACATCAATTATGAACACATAAGTACATCAAAACTTAATCAACCAAATTTCACACCTCAAAGCAATTATGACAAATCACAACAACAACCGAATATATATATGCAATCATCATAGTATAATAAACATTAATCGCGTGTCAAGCACCCTAATGCAATGTGTATATGCCAAAATGCATGAATTTCTGGAATTCAAACCAAAACCCTCCTCGAAGGGGCGTAAATCATAATTGTACCGCCTATCACAAACCAATACTAATTAACGAGGTGCCACCTATCACGGGTCAACATGATTTACTAAAAATATGTAGTCTATCACAAACCTACACGACGCGAAAATCCCCGCGAGGATAAGATGAACCAACAGATCACATGACATCATCTTGTGGCCCATCACGATCACCACTATCACCATTGCCCCATCGTGGTTACCATGTACTATGAAATGCATGAGCACACTCTGACTCTTTTCACCACAATCATTAAGTAAATGCAGCTATTAAAAGATTCCCCTTTAGTAGTACTCATTTAACACTAATGATTTTTAAAACACAACACATAGCATACTCAAACATATTTATTCACATCAATTAAAATTTCCACAACCACACATAAATCACATCTTCAAATTCCATTCAAACCTAAATTGAATTAAATTCATTTTCCACCAAGTCACACATAAATTTCTTCTAAACAATTCATAATATTAACTATAAACACATCAATTTCACCAAACATGAATCACCAAAATTTCCTAACATTAATAACCCATATTCAATCTCCAAAATTTTCAACCATAAATCACCACAACAACATTAATATATCAGAGTTCTCCCGACCGCTAACTCGGTGCCAACGGTCTCGATTCATTTTCGAGACTCAAGGAGCTAACTACATAATCATAAATATTTATAACAATTTGTTCACAATAAAATTAATCCACACATAACAAAATTCCTAAAATTAAATTTTTCTTACACACCAAACTTTTAAAACCAAATAATCTATATTACTTACTTAAAACTAAATAAAACAAATATTGTCCAAATTTCACATACACACACTCGACTATTGAAGCACCGAAACTTTTGAGTTAATAAAATACTCTAAACCTTTTTTTTTCTTTTTAAACTCAATCAAAGAGTAATTAAAAGAGTAACATTTTAAACTCTAACATTTTTAATTTCAATCTATCTTTTTGCTCGAACTCTTTAACTTAGTTAAAATTTGAACTTTTTCACAACTTTAACAACTCTAAATTTTTCGTAAAATTTCAACTTCAGTTCAAACTCATTTATTTCAAAATAACTCTTTACGTTAATCAAGCAAATCAAATTTTATCACTACACATATAAATCACATTAAATTCATTTTCTACAAATCCACTCATCATATACATTAAATTTCTTGTCCACAAAATCACAAATAATGTCCTAAATGCAAACTAAAAGTTTGGAATGAGCCCTTACCTTAACGTTAGCTCTAACACGCGATTACGATACCGTAATAAATTCCGATAAAATTTAAGTTTGTGATGTCGCGTCGAAAACTAGCTCACTAGCACCGCAGCGTGGCAATGAGCAATTTTCTCTTCTATCACTTCTCGAATGGAAGCTTAGATCTAGTAAACAAATGGGGCTTTGTGTTTTATGGTTTTAGTTTTGTTTTTGGAAAACAAAGGAAAGAAGGAGAAGAAGATTCACGAGGCCTTGCTTTCTATTTCTCTATGTCTGCTTCCTTGCTTTCTTATCTATATATATATATATATATATATATATATATATATATATATATATATATATATATATATATATATATATATATATATATATATATATATATATCAGATATATACTTAAACTAATAATATATATGTATATATATATATATATTATTAAAACCAAACTACAAATATCTAAAAATATCTCGATATTTTATAAAATTATCATTTCACCCATCACTTCCCAAACCACATTTTGTTAAAAATATCAATTCTCGTAGCAACTCAGTTGACAGATACAATTTTCAACAACCCGAGGTATTTTTAACAAAATTGTTCGGTATTAAATTCTTCGTAACGTAAATTCCAGCAGGTCGTTGATGTTCCACTTTCGCTTTCTGACAAGTTGATACATACTCCGCTACATGTCTCTTCATTACTAACCACCAATAATTCTGCCTCAAATCCTGATACATCTTTGTTGCTCCAAGATGAATACTCAATTTACTCTTATGAGCCTCTCCTAAAATTGTTTTTCTCATATATGCAATTTTCTGGTACACAAATCCTACCATTACATCTCAAAATATTATCTGGTCTGATCTTAAACTCAGTTGTCTTTCCTTGCACTATTAAATTCCTCTTTTCTTGAATTAATGTGTCATCTTGAAAATTCGCAATGTCTTCAAGTAGTCCACTTGAAATCTTAATCATTCCAAATTTCAAAATTCCCTGTGCCAAACTCTACATTTAATTGTAGGTCCCTAAAAGCTTCCCACAACTCTTGTTGTCTAGCCATCACTGTTGAAGATACCGATACACTTCTTCTACTCAGCGCATTAGCCACTACATTGGCCTTCCTAGGGTGGTACTGCAGTGTGAAATCAAAATCCTTGAGAGTCTCCATCCATCTCCTATGACACATGTTTAATTCCTTCTGATCAAACAAATATTTCAAACTTTTATGGTCACTGAAAATTGTGAACGTGCATCCATATAAATAGTGCCTCCAGATCTTCAATGCAAAAACTACAGCAGCAAGCTCTAAATCATGAGTAGGATAGTTCCTTTCATGAATCTTCAATTATCTTGAGGCGTAAGCTACAGCTTTCTTGTGTTGAATCAGAACACGTCCCAAACCTTGGTGAGATGCATCACAGTAAACTTCATATGGTTCTTCTGGTTGTGGTAATACCAATACTGGTGAGGTTGTCAACTTTGTCTTCAGTAACTGAAAAATTTTCTCACACTTCTCCGTCCATGCAAACGCTTGACCTTTTCTAGTAAGTTGTGTCAACGGAGCTACAATCTCCGCAAAACCTTCAATAAACCTCCTATAGTATCCTGCCACTTCTACAAAACTTCGTATATCAGTGACGGTTTGAGGCTGTTTCCAAGCAAGAACTGTCTCAATCTTTGTCGGATCCACAACGATTCCTTCCTTGGTTATCACATGTCCTAAGAAATTTACTTTCTCTAGCCAAAACTCACTCTTCGATAAATTGGCATACAATTGCTTCTCGCGTAAAATTTCAAGAACTTGGCGCAAATGTTCTCCATGTTCTTCCTCAGTTCTTGAATAAATCAAAATATCATCAGTGAACACCACAACAAATTTATCTAGAAATGGACTAAAAATTTTGTTCATGTAGTCCATAAAAATTGCTGGTGCATTGGTAACTCCAAATGGCATAACAAGATATTCATAATGTCCATAACGAGTTCTGAAAGCATTTTTCTAAATATCTCCTTCTCTCACTCGAATTGGATGGTAACCCGACTTCAAGTCAATGTTCGAAAATATTGCGGCTCCTCTCAATTGATGCATCAAATCATCGATATGTGGTAAGGGATAACGATTCTTAATAGTCGCCTTATTAAACTGCCGATAATCAAACATAAGTGTGAGCTTCCGTCCTTCTTCTTAACTAGCAATACCGGAGCTCCCCATGTTGATACACTTGGCCTAATAAATTTGTTCTCCAACAAATCTTTAATTTGGCCTTTGAGCTCATTTAATTCCAATGGTGACATTCGATACCGCGCAATTGAAATTGGTCTGATTCCTAGGTGCAAATCAATGAAGAACTCCACTTCTCTTACTGGAGGTAACCCTGGAATTTCCGTTGGAAATACGTCCTGGTATTCCTTTACATGTACTACATCTTCAATGTTCACATTCACCTTTGCATCCACGTTGGCCAAAGACAGAAACTCATGAGTTGCTTCTCTTAATGACACTCCGAGTTTGTTAGCAGCTAGATACTTAACAACTCCTGGTTCGAGGAAAAGAACCAGTTTGCGAGCACAATCCAAGATCACATAATGATACGACATCCAATCCATACCGAGAATGACCTCGAGTGATTGTAGAGGTAAACAAATCAAAGTAACCAATAAATCCCTATAATGGATAGTTATATGACAATGTAAACATGCAGAATTTACTGTCAAAGTCTTAGCAGGTGTGGAAACAACCAAATTAAAAGGCAAAGCAGATACAGATAACTTCAAACGATTCATACAATCCATAGCAATGAAGGAATGGGTTGCCCCCGAATCAAAAAGTGCAGTTAGAGTGTTATCTGCAATCTCACGGTCACGTTGAATCAAATTACCAGATGGATTTCCAGCTTCAGCATTCACGTAATAAACGCGTCCTCTAGCAGTAGGACGAGAAGCCCTAGTTACATTCACAATTGGTTCCACCTTTTAAGCTGTGCAATCCCTTGCCATGTGCCCTGGCTTTTGACAATTGTAGCAGATGAGAATATTAGAGGTACAAGCACTAGCATAATGTTCCTCTCCTCCACATCGGAAATATTGAACCACTTGTCCGAATTGTCTTCCGAAATTCTGGTTCCCCGGGCGATTCTGCCCCCCGTTGTTATTTTGTTGTCGATTATAAGGTTTAGCAACTTGTTTTCCCTTGTTGATCGGATGATTCACCCGACTAGGCCCTCGTGAATTAAAATTCCCTCCTCGGCTAGCCCTCTTATTCTTCATATCCTCAACTTCTCTACATTTTTCCACAAGAACTTGGAAACGTTGAATTCCCAAGGGTAAAACAGAGTCTTGAATCTCATATTTTAGTCCGTCTTTGAAACGATGACACATGAATGGTTCATCAATCTCTTCAAGGAAAAACCTGAAATGCCTTGACAACGATTCAAACTTAGCAGCATATTCACCCACGGTCATGTTCCCCTAATGAAGTTTTAGAAAATCATCACCAAGTTTAGTCCTGATACTCATCGGGAAGTATTTGTCTTAAAACTTCCTTTTGAATGATTCACAGTTCACATCCTCGTGAGCTGATCCCATCAACAAGCTTGTATTCCTCCACCAATACTCAGCATCCCCTAATAGCATATAAGTGGCATAGTTGACCTTCACTCCTGCCTTACAATTAACAATTTCGAAGATCTTTTCCACTTTTTGGATCCACTGATCCGCTTTCTCTGAATTCTCATCACCCTTAAACTTGGGAGGATTGAAACAACGAAAATCTTCCAATCCTCTTGACTCACCAGCACGGATTTCTCTTCCCCTATTTTCTAGATCCCGTAGTGTAACGCCCCAGATTTCATATGAAAATATTTTAATAATATTATAACGCTCTAGATTTCTTATTAAAATATTTTATTTATTAATATTATGATAAATTATTACTATTAGTGTGGTGTAATAACTTCTATGTGGTTGTCTTATGTGTTTGCCTTAGTGATTTACTTAAATTATTAATATTGATAATATTGAATTTGTTTTAAATATATATATATAGAATAAAACAAGAATTTATATTTATATTTATATTTGTTTTAAATATATATATATATATATATATATATATATATATATTTATATAGAATAAAACAAGAATTTAAATAGGTGTTGCTGCTAACCTTAGCACTAATTGAGTTGGTTTGAGAATGTTATAATAATAATAATAATAATAATAAAACCTAAGCTCAATTTGGCACACGGTGAGACTAATATATACCTAAGCTTGGCCGATTAATGATTAGTAGGTATCTCAAAAGCTTTCTAGTATGAAAATAGGAGTGCCGCCTGCCCTGATTTCATGAACTCATACCTCCTAATATCAAAATAATATAGCCGCCCTCTTACCATAAAATACACCAATTCTAGTAGTACAGAGTGCAAGAGCTTTAGTCTTAAGGGGAAGAAAAATAAGAGGAACCACAACTATTGTTATCATATTAAAGTATATCTCTACAAGACTTTTCATTGTTTCGGTAAGTTGCTTGTCATTCCTAAATTAATTACAAACACCTACTATCTCTGCCATTGTTATTCGGTTTTGTTTTCTGGTATATAATTTATTCCATTTTCATGTTTTAGTTGATTTTTCACAATCAGGATTAAAATTAAAATAATAAATTTTTAATACATTTAGTTTGAATATCAATTGGTTATGAGTCGAAATTCTGACCATAAGAGTAATGTGTTCTGAGCGAAATTTGTAAACCTTGTCTCTAAAATAGCATAATTGTTCTTTGTGATTTTACAAGTAGCAGAGTGTTACGTTATAATAAAATTAATTTGATAAATTCGATTGAATATCTAAATCTATTGAAATTAAAATCTTATATAACATAATTTTTGTTACACAATTTTAAGTGTTTAAATTCGCCTTTATATAAAAACTGCAAATATATTTTCTATCTTATAAGTGAAAAGCATAATCGAGGTACATTTTTCTTATTTGAAGTTAAAGATTCTATATACTATATTTACATACACATACGGTTTATAATTTTACATGTTAATAATAAAGAGTATATTTTTATTGTACATCTAATAGCTTTATCATTTGATATTTGATTTTAAATACGTATGATATATTGTGCACTACTGTAATATCAAAATTATGAATACACCATATCTATTTAGTAGTACATAATTATCATTTGTAAGATATTGTTTATATTGATATAACCATAAGTATGTATGGTAATAAATATATAATTGGATGGTGTTGTAAATAGTAAACAATTTATTTACCTATTGTAGCAAGTAATTAATACGTATTTGGTTGTTGTATTGTTTTATTTCTTTAGCGGATTATTAGAGACGACAGGTGACGAAGACACGACACATTAACATATCATATTTTTCTTTTCGGCGAGATCTTCAATCGAGGTAAGGGGTGAGATGAGGTTCGATTTTATGAGTATAAAATAACGCGAGATGAACGGGAATACTGAAATTCCCATATGTTCATTTGGGGCTTACTACGTATGGTTGAGCCCTATTGAGTAATAATAATTAATTGATAATATATGAATGGTAATAATGAGGACTAAAATATAATTTAGCAACCTATAGAATTGTGTGAATTAATTTATATTAAGATTGTGTGTTATTTGATTTTATGAAACATATACTAATTGTTATTGTATGAATGATATGTATTTGAGTGTTCTTGTCTACTTGATTGAAATTCTGATATTACTTGAAAGTGCACCTAATTGATTCCTTATTATGTGACTGATGAGGCTGGATTGTGTATTGTGAGTAGTGTAAATCAAATATTGGGATTTTATGTGATTGACTGATATAACTATATATATAATGATGAATATAGTGATGTCAAACTGAAACTTATTGAATTGTGATAATCGAGTAAGTCTGAGATATGTGTTGTAGATTTTGGAGTTAGGATTATTTTGTCATCATATAGGGAGGGTTTGACAAACCTAGTGATTTCGGGGAAGTACAACTGAATGAGCCTGATCTTGGAGAGCTACAGTCGAACTATAAGGTAAGACTGATAGACCTTGGGGGTACATCTAGTGGGGAATTCCTAAGTGGATTAGTGGGTTATTCCCTAAGGCCGGGAACTACCGTGCAACACAAAAGTACCCCGACTGTCGCGTATATGTGTCTCGGGTTGAGTTGATGGGATCTATGAGGACTTGGCCATTCATGAATTGTCCGTCCACTCTTGTAGTGGCATAGTATCAGGCCTCCTAACCAAGTACTTCAGAGTAGAATGGTACCAAATGATGAAGAAGTATAGAGTATAGGACATGCATAGCATTTCATCTCGTGACTGTTTGATTGTGATTGAATTAGATTAACCTTTGATACTATGTTCTTGAATGTTTCTCTTGATTTGTGTTGTTTTGACTACTTGCGTGTTCTCCTCGTTTATCATATACTATTACATAATTTCAAAACTCACCCCTCGTTGCTTGTGTTTGGCGCTTGCGAGAGCGCAGTCATTTCAGGTTATCAGTTGGTGATCCACGCTCTGATAGGTGATACTGGGTGGGAGTAATTTATCGTATTTTGTTGAGTTATGAATTAATTTAGATTTTTGTAAATTCGATTGATCAATTGTGTTAGTTATATCTTTTATTCGGATGTAGAAATTAGTTTTCTCTAAATTAGAACATGTTTTTATGTTAGAAATTTTTATTTAATAAACCTCAACTATATTCGATATTAAAGGATTTTTAATTGATTTCTTTATGCAACCAATAAGTGTAGTGTGAATGTGACTTTCTGAACGTTATAGTTTGAAAGAAAATTTTTATAGTCTACTTTGGAACCGCTGCAAAATTCTCCTGACACAGCTCCATTCAGGTGTGTCCAACTACCTCCCCATCTACAGGATACTAACCGATGGGAAGACCCTGGTTCTCATCTGAGGGCAAAGCCCAGATTTCCACAATAATTGTAAAGGGTCACCAACCGAAATTAACAAATACCACATAGCATTTAAATTTCAAAAGCACAAAATAACCTTTCAACTTAGCATACTCTTTGAAAGGGTTTTCATATGCCAAAAATGCATAATCAAAGTTGAGAAATGAAGTTTTAACAAACCGCACTGTCGTAGCTGAATACATCTGAGAAAATACAGATGTTCAATTCTAAAATGACTTCAAACATTAATACTATCAATTATGAACATATAATTAACACCAAATTAATCTCCACAAATTCACACCTCAATCACACATCAAATATTGATAAGATTTATTATGAACACAAAAGTGCATCAAAACTTAATCAACCAAACTTCACACCTCTAAGCAATTACGACAAATCACAACAACAACCGAATATATATATACAATCATCATAGCATAACAAACATGAATTGCGTATCAAGCACCCTAATGCAATGCGTATATGCCAAAATGCATGAATTTCCGGAATTCAAACCAAAACCCTCCTCGAAGGGGCGTAAATCATAATTGTACCATCTATCACAAACTAGTACTAATTAACGAGGTGCCACCTATCACGGATCAGCATGATTTACTAAAAATGTGTAGTCTATCACAGACCTACCCGACGCGAAAATCTTCGCAAGGATAAGATGAACCATCATATCACATGTCATCATCTCGTGGCCCATCACGGTCACCACTATCACCATGGCCCCATCGCGGTTATCATGTACTATGAAATGCATGAGCACACTCGGACTCTTTTCACCCTAATCATTAAGTAAATGCAGCTATTAAAAGATTCTCCTTTTTTAATACTCATTTAACACTAACGATATTTAAAACACAACACAGAGCATACTCAAACATATTTATTCACACCAATTAAAATTTACACAACCACACATAAATCACATCTTCAAATTCCATTCACACCTAAATTGAATTAAATTCATTTTCCACCAAGTCACACATAAATTTCTTCTAAACAATTCATAATATTAATTATGAACACATCAATTTCACCAAACATGAATCACAAAAACTTCCAAACATTAATCACTCATATTCAATCGCCAAAATTTTCAACCATAAATCACCGCAACAACATTAATATATCAGAGTTCTCCCCACCGCTAACTCGATGCCAACGGTCTCAATTCCTTTTCGAGACTCAAGGAGCTAACTACATAAACATAACTATTTATAACAATTTGTTCACAATAAAATTAATCCACACACAACAAAATTCCTAAAATTAAATCTTTCTTACACGCCAAACTTTTAAAACCAAATAATCTATATTATTTACTTAAAACTAAATAAAACAAATATTGTCCTAATTTCACATACACACACTCGACTATTAAAGCACCAAAATTTCTGAGTTAATAAAATACTCTAAACCTTTTATTTTCTTTTTAAACTCAATCAAAGAGTAATTAAAGGACTAACATTTTAAACTCTAATCATTTTTAATTTCAATCTATCTTTTTGCTCAAACTCTTTAACTTAGTTAAAATTTGAACTTTTTCAAAACTTTAACAACTCTAAATTTTTCGTAAAATTTCAACTTCAGTTCAAACTCATTTATTTGAAAATAACTCTTTACATTACTCAAACACATCAAATTTAATCACTACACATATAAATCACATTAAATTCATTTTCTACAAATCCACACATCAAATACATCAAATTTTCTTTTCCACAAAATCACAAATAATTACCTAAATGCAAACTAAAAGTTTGGAAGGAGCCCTTACCTTAACGTTAACTCTAACACGCGATTACGGTACCATAATTAATTCCTGTAATATTTAAGTTCGTGACGTCGCATTGAAAACTAGCTCACTAGCACTGCAGCGTGGCAATGAGCAACTTTCTCTTCTATCACTTCTCGAATGGAAGCTTAGATCTAGTAAATAAATGGGGGTTTGTGTTTTATGGTTTTAGTTTTGTTTTTGGAAAACAAAGGAAAGAAGGAGAAGAAGATTCACGAGGCCTTGCTTTCTGATTCTCTATGTCCGTTTCCTTGCATTCTTATCTAAATATATATATATATAGTACTTTATATATACATATTATTAAAACCAAACTACAAATATCTAAAAATATCTAGATATTTTATAAAATTACCATTTCACCCATCACTTCCCAAACCACTTTTTGTTAAAAATATCAATTCTCGTCGCAACTCAGTTGACAGATACAATTTTCAGCAACCCGGGGTATTTTTAGCAAAATTATCCGGTATTAAATTTTCGTAACGTAAATAAATAAAACTATTGCTCGACGAATAATTTAATCGGGGATCCAAAAATATTTTTGGCTTTAAATTCACAAAATACTAAAATACAATAATTTGGCTAAAAAGTCTCAGAGTTCAACACTAAAATACTCTAAAATTGCATAATTTATGATTTAAAAACTATGGGTCTTATAAAAATAGTGTGATAACTAAGAAAAATCTTGCCTTTGAGCACATAGTGGAGAATCTCACACTTGTGAGGACTGGACGTAACCCGTGTTTGAGTGAACGAGGATATATGTTTGTGTAATCTTTGTATCTCTATATTTGTTTACTTTATGCTTGATAATCAGATTTTATATTGATAAAATTGATATTGTTGTTTTTGACTAACTAAGATCAATCTTCGTTATAAGCAAGATCAATCTTGAGTTAAATTTTTAGTTTCAAAACATGAATTTTTTAAAAGGGATAATTATAATTCAAACCCCCCTTCCTTATAATTGACATTGTTACTTCACCAAATATAAATACACAATCAAAAATGTGTTCATCGTATATATTAAAAATTAATATAAAAGTCTTACAACGATAAGTCAATAGTGCACCATAGATTTACTTCGTAGTGGCAAACATTGTCTTCCTAACATTTAAAATAGACATATTATGTCATACATAACAATCTCAAAAAACATTAAGAAATTGAGTCCAATAAATTATCAAGATTCCATCTTCATTAACAAATTAGCTTTTGATCTTCACCTACAATCAATAAAATAACAAATGAATAAATACGCGATTCAGTATAAAATTATTTCTAATAAAATAGAGAAAATATTAATGATCTTAATCAAATTTAACTAATACTATCTAATTACCATTTTCATTATTTTCATTGTTGTATGGATTAAGTGAATTCAAATGGTTTTGAGCACTAGTAGCATCAAGAACCTATCACAAAAAATAGAAAATATTACTTATGAAAAGTACGAGTATGGAACTTATGAAGCTAGTTGGATAAGATTAATAATTTATGATATACGTATCTTGAAGCTTGTATTATATCATTCAAATATTTTCCTGAAAATTGATTTTGAATTAAAGTCATCACATTTGCTAACAAGTTTTCCATTTTATTAACTCTTTCGTGCAACTCTTTTTATTCAGATACCAAACCTTCGATTCTTTGGAATGAGGAATCTTGGTCATACATCGCACACGTCCGTTTTTATCTAGACCTTGTACTTGATAAAATATGTCATCCTTCCAAGATATAGAACCTTGTGTGTCTTAGGTTGATTGAGAAGTTCCAGCCTCATTAATATGATTTTTTAGTTCTTCCTGAAAAAAGTTAATTATTAATGATTGAAAATACCACATTGAAATTGACATTCAAAGCATGTAGTACTACAATAAGATCCAGTTAAAAAACATCAACACTGCATATAGGCTAACAAGTACAACATCTCCTAAAAAGTCGAGTAAAAAACCAATACAATCATCATACACATAAGTTTTCTCTAGTCAACTATCGGCCTCAAATACAAATTAAATTAAAAACAATTGAAAATAAAATTCAACACTTTGGCAAACTTAATTTATACACATTTTATATATTGATACCGTTTAATTATTATTGATACTTACAATTAATCTTGCAGCATTTTCATTGACAATTGATCTGTCTTTATGAGTGCGGGTATCAATGTAAATCTCTTTACGTCTAGGCGACACTCATTTGCCCTTTTTAATCTACAACCAAACAAACAAGTTAAATTCATTTTATTTTTCAATTCAAGTTAAAGCCATGAAATTACAAATAGAAATAAACCTTCTCATCAATAAGCTTTGGGAGACTTTTTGAACCCATACAATGAACATCTTCAAACTTAGCACGATTTTACCTGTTAAGTTTACTTATTTTCTACCACTGATACAAAATACTAGTCTAAATAATAAACTCTTTAATATATTACTCATAATATATGACTTACTTGTCATTCATCAGAAAACCAATGACGAACCAAACGACGATATTGATTTGGGTCAACTCTATCATCTGGTACAAGAGATGCAACTTCTTCTTCTATTTTAATAGGGTCAATTGCCATTGACTTTAGATCACCCTTCCATTTCCTCCATTTCTCATTCAGCTCAGATTTTAACAATTCTCTTGTTAAGTCATTTATTGGAGGAGGAACAAACTCAAAATTTCTCTACACAATAAGAGATGTTAAAAATACATGTTATATTAGTTAAATGTATAATCACAAGAGTTCAAACACATACCTCTACATATCAATATTCTTATAGCTATTAATTGAGATGTACTTCTTTTAAATGTTTGACAAAGCAGAACATCTTCTTTATCTAGTGTTTATATAATTAATCAAAAAGTTTGACAAAATATGTTGTAGTTTGAGTGTGTTAAACATCTAGATAACATATTCCATATGAAGCAACAAAATAATAATAATAATCAATAGAAAAATATATACACAAGGCTCTTGACATCAATTGGGGGAATATAAACAAAAAAAGTACTATGAGTATGATAGCAAATTGTTAATCCATCAAATATTTCTAACGTCATCATTGTACATAAAACATGTTTGAGCACAACAACAAAAAACATATTAATTATAATAAGACATGTTAATTGTACATCTCAATTGTCATCTTAAAAAAACATGTTATATTAGTTAAATGAATAATCACAATACCTCTATTAATTTCAACATTTCTTCTTTGTAATCCTTTGACATGACTTTCCATGATTTGTAGTCGATAGGAGCATATTGAAGTCTTCTAGACACACTGCCAATGAAACGGCTAAGAGTTGTCCCTTCCTCACCAATGGGTCAACCATATTTGTCCAAATTAACGATTATTAAATCACCATCTTCCATTTACCATATTTCTAACATTTTTGTAGGACTTCTAGCCTGTTTAGGCTCTACTTCTACAAACAAAACAAAAGGCAAATAAAATTATGTGTGCATATAAGTTATAATAAAAATAATATAAATAAAGCTTTAAAACAAGAGTATACAATTAATACATTTTTCATTTAGTTCTTCTTCAGCTTCTATATCGAAAGGAATTGAGTGAGAATCTACAGACTCGTGCATGACACCTTCTGCATGGCAAGGACTAAAACGCGTTTCTGCAACATTACTACCTTCTACATTGGTTATGTTTGTATTATTAGAAGTATATTGCATTCCTTCATTATCACTTACTCGATGTCGAATATTTAATTTTTTTTTCGAGCCATTTCTTCTCTAACACAATTATAAATGAACATTAGACAAATTTCAGAAAAATGGACAAGTCTAAAAGTATAAGAAAAACATAATGTATAAAATCATGCATAACTAAAACACATTTCCTTCGTCTTCCTCATCATCCATATTATCAACATCAACAACTTCAAAAAAATCATTAACATTATGAGTAGCTTCACTTGTATCGCTCATTAGTTGCTCATGAATTTCTTCAATTTCATTAGATTTCTCATCACCATAACTTTTGCATTGAGAAGAATAAGCCAATCCTTGTTTCTCTCATCATATATTTAAAACACCTTTTTAGCTTATGATGCAAACAAAAATGGGTCATCACATATATTTTCCCTGTATGTTTTAAAATTTTAAAATTCACAAGTGTCATGTCAAACTTACTTTTCTTGATACCTATATTAATATTAACCCAATCACATTTAAATAACATAAACTTGTAGTTTCTAGAATAATCCAACTACAATATATCATTTATTGCCCCATAGTAATTAATTTCATCTTTTGAGGTGTTTATCTTTACAACTACTCCATTATTTTGTGTTTTCAAAAATCTCTCTATTTTTATTGTGTTGAACCTAAAATTATTAATTGCATAACCTTTGTATCTTCTTACTACCTCAGATGGACCACCAGATATCCGTCTAAGTTCATGAATAACTTCTTATCTCTTTTGTTCATCTATATGCTGAATCTAAAATATTTCATGAAATATAGTAAGTTCCTATATAAAAACAATCAGTAAAATTTGAATAATTAAATTCTTATATACTTACCATGAGTTTAAACCACTCAATAAATTTTTGACCATGTTTCTGGTCTATTTCATGTTGTGTCAATCGTCGCGGTCGACACTGTCTCTTAAGACGTGAAATGTGTTCTCTAAAAATAACAGTAATATAGTTTTAAAAAAATAATAAAAATTGAAATAGTATAAAATTGAAATATGATTTATGACTTACTCTATAAATGGAGCGATTGCATCACAATTAGAAGGCACATATCTATGTGCATGTACTAACTCTTTCTAGTAAAGTTTAGTTCTACTCACTTTCTTCCTCGTCCCTAATTATAACTTTTCTTGTTTCTTTATCCCTAATGGCCTTCTAGAGATTTCATCATCATTTCTGCTAGGTCTATTGAACCTAGATTCTACTTAAGATAGATATTGAGAACCAAACGTCAAACATTCATTGGCCAAAAATCCTTCTGCAATTATTCCTTTTGGATGCACTATATTACGTACAAAGGACTTAAGAGTAAGAAGAAATGTGAAAGTGAAGAAAATTTAGTATATCTCTTTTCTCAACATCCAAAAAATCTTGTTTAACACTTTTAATTAAACAAAATTTTATAAACCATTCATACCTTTGAATCGGATAAATCCATCAATAATGTACCGATCCAGGAACTATGGCTTCATGTGCCAAATGAATTACCAAATGCATCATAACAATTAAAAATAAAGGAGGAAATATTGTTTCAAATTGACAAAATGTGATAACTATTTGAGACTCTAATTGTGATAGAAATTCCAGGGCAGTATTGAACTACATAAAGGTTAAAAAGTTTTCTTGAAAAACTGGGCAGTATAGAAAAACAACGCAATCAAAATAAAGTTTGCTTAAACAAGCATATAATATATAGTTCATAATTGAAATGAAATGTGGAATATAAAAACAAGGCAAATAAAATAAAGTTTGATTAAATTAACTTAATTCTATATAGTAAGTTGCTTAACCAGGAAAGTAAGTTGCTTAAATAGGAGAACAACATTTTTATTGTGTTGTGTGAGACAATAATTCATTAGTTAAGCACAAAACTTCAAAATAAACCATAACTCTCAATCAAACTCGCAACGAATCCCTAAAATGAACCCTAACTCTCAATCAAACTCGCGAACAATCAAAATTAATCTCTAAAAGGAACCCTAACTCTCAATCAAACTCTCAAAAATTTAAAAGAGCACATGAATTACATATAACTAACCAAATATTTCAAATATATATTTTATATGAAGTTTAAAATAACATAAAAAAAATCTAAATGTACTGGTGTTAAGAGAACGGTGGTCACAGGGTCAGGTTACAGTGGTGGTCACGTTGTCGTTGTGGATGTGGTAAGAGAACGGTGGTCACGTTGTCGTCGTGGATATGGTGCGAGTACAATGGTCATGGGTCACAGCGGTGGTCGCGAGTCAAAATGTTCGTCGAGGTTAAGGGAATGAAGGCAAGAAGGCGAAGGTGAGAAAGTGATAGATAAGAGCTTCAGATTAAACGAAGACGAGAAGGCAACAAATTGAGGCTTGGAATTGATAGACGGCGAGAAGGTGAGAGTTTAGGGATTTAGAGTATTGCCAAACCAGTTTTGGGTGAAAGAGGAAAAGGGGATTTAATGTGTTTTGGGTAAACGGGAGAAGAAAGCTAATGTTTTAGTTCAGTACTCAACTTTGGGATTTACATTTAGGCTCCATTAAAATTTTATTAGCTCCATTGAAAAATTTTAGATTTTGCCTCAATTGAAATTGTTTTGGCTCCATTAAGAAAATCAAAATTTGGGTCCATTGAAATTGGCTGGATTGAAAAAATTAGGATTTTGGCTCCATTGAAATTTTTTTGACTTACATTATGAAAAAAATTTATAAAATATTTTCACAAACAATTAAGATTTTGGCTCTCTTAAAAAATATTTATTTTTCAGTTTTGATGTCTATAGCCACATATTTAAGTGTCACTATAACAATTAGTGACAAATTTATGTTACTGAAGGTATATGATACCTATACCAACAACAAATAGTTTATTTGTGGGTATAGGTCATCTATACCTACAGTTCTGAATGTTGTCACTATAAGCTTTTGTAGATATATGTCTATTTTTTTGTAGTGATATTTTCTTTTCAACTTGATCAAAGATTTTCTTCAATTATAAAACTGAATCAAATCGTATTTTAGATTGTCTTTCAAAACACAAATCTTCTTATACAAATATATTCTTCTCATAAAAGATTTTTGTTAACATCAAAACTCTAAGTATAAAATTAACTTGGTTCCAACCACTAGCCTTTATTTGAACTTCTCGTTTTCCAAATAACGGCAAAGCTTTGGAAAAAGAGAGGGATTGTCAGCTTCACCTTTAGATGTCGACATAAGAAATAGAAAACACTCTTATAGGCTCAGTTGTTTTGATAGAGTTGCGTCGGAGCCACATCTAAGTGGTGAAGAACCTAGATCTCAAAGGTTGTGAAGGGAGATTGAATAATCATGTCCTTGAAAAAGAACCTTCTACATAGTGACAACACAAGCACCCAACTCATCATGTTTCATAAGTTCATTTGTGTGCTCTTTATTAACTAATTATTCATAATAAAATATGAAAATATCATTACCCATTTGTATGATACATGGCTCTGAGTTCTTCATATACGTTTTTATTGTTATGTCAAGACACATACCAAATCAAGAAAGGCTAAGATTAGTAATTGTAGGAGAAGCTTGTTGAATAGTTAATTCTCCACTAACCAACTTTTGCGTTACGACGAATTTATTTATGGGCTCAACTTTCTTAACCTTTTCTATAGCTTTTGCTTGAATATGAAAACGTGTAGTTCAATTTGTTAGAATTTGTAAGAATCTAAACAATATGAAACTAAATAAATTAGTGATTTAATAAATATTTGATGTCTATATATGCATATATAACTATGGAGGAACTCCAAATCCCTTATTAGAAGGATACAAATCATGGTATTTTCATATTGCTTTACAAAACTAACTAAATAAATAACTAATTCTACTAATAAAAGCAACCTAATTCAAGAAAATAAGTAATATTACAAGAACCAAATAGTCAACCCAATTATGTCATGAAAATCTTATTCATTTTTTATTCACTTGTAAAATAATTAATTTACCACCAACCTATATTTGCGGTACGACAGATTTAATTTTTGGCTCAACTTTCTTAACCTTTTCTGTAGCTTTCAAAAACATTGAGGTTGATCCGTTTATTAGTTATTATATTAAATATAGTAAGATAATCATTTCGTATTCTATTGATGTATAAGTCAAATATTTTCTAGTAAAGTGACTGACTCATTGTGAGGCTGAACCTTTTTACCAGTTCCTTTAGAATTTGTAGGAATCTAAATAATGGTGAAACTAAAGAAATTAGTTGTTGAGTAAATAAATACTGATAAAATATATATGTACAAAACATATGATTGGTAGCAATGTTTTCAACATACCATATTTATGCCAACAATATTTTTGGGTCATGATACATAACTACCTATTGCTTCTCCCAACAACTTCATATCTCCATCATCGTCAGGTATAAGCAAGGATGCAAGTGGTTTTAAAGCAATCGCAAATGAAACTTTAGCGTAGCCAACAGAGATCAAATGATGGTGTAATATTTCTCTCAAAGTATTGTATAGTGTACCTTTTCCAACCATGCGATAAGTAGGGAAAGATAAATAGAGCACACAAGATGAAACACCCTAAATCAATGGTTAATACATAAATCAATTCATATACTTAGTGTGTGAAACAATTAGATTGAATGAGTTTCTTAATTCATTAAGTAATTACATCTAAAAGACTTTTACGAGCAATGTTGCAACTACCATTGTTACTAGTGAAGTCTATAGTACTTGCTTATTAGATAGATTTGTGTGCTTATTATGTGAAACATAGTTGCTTGGAGTTACGCCAAATTCCTTGCCCCTCACACGACCAAAATACTTGGAAACATTAAATACCTTACCAAGTATGTCCCTGCAACTAAGTTGTTGTTGAATCTCCTTTTGAGATGAACAATGTTCTAGATTCTCCTAACATACATTGCATTAGTATTAAAAAGATAAGTTTATTATTATTTTTAAAAGACAATAATAAAAAAATTTAAAGTGATAAAGATACACATTGTTCTATCACTTGTTAAACATTTTCATTGTCAACTAGTCCATCATTATTCAAACGAGCCTCCTTCTACAAAATATGACGACTGAATGGTTGATTTGATTTTAACTCTTGAAGCTATTATTTAAGAGATATAATCATATTAGTTATAAACTATAGTTACAATCTATCGTGTTGTATAAATTTATATTTACTTACAATTTTTACTCTAAATGTGCATACCTCGTACGCGACTTTTTGTATGGATGTAAGAGATTTACTGCTCTATCTCAATTTGCAATACTTATACTCTATATAAAAACATAGTAGTCTTGTAAAAAAGATGCTAATAATATGAATAAAACATATGTGCTCATAAATTAATATAACCACAAAAGCGCAGTGTGAACGTTTAGCTACAAAAGCACTTCACTCTTCAGGTGATATATCGTATTTATATATTTTCGGAGCTTCTTCATTCAAATTTCTATCAACATCTTTTAAGTAGTACTTTGTCAAGTAAGATCTAAATTCTCTATATAATTTGTCAGCAACTCTAAGTACACCAAAATAAATATATTATAGCGCATTTAACTATAAACGTTGTTGTATGATATATTAAAAATACACAGAGACTAAAAAACGTTGGGGTCACATAGAACTTTCATAAGGTCTTTTAAAGCGCTTTTTAAAAAGCGTTGTCATATGGTCATAGTCTTTTAAAATGATTTTTAAAAAAGTGTTGTCATAGACTTTCTAGTTTTTTTAAGTATGTGCAAGTAAAACTTGGTTTCTTCATTGCGTTTGTTCATTCTCCCTGCGAAACTCTTCTATGTGCAAACCCTCCTCTCCCTATGAAACTATCATCTCCTTGAGAAACCCGTAACCCGTATCTCACTTTCAACGCAATCCTTCTGTGCGATCGTCGCCATCGCAAGTGTCGCTTTGTTAGGTTCTGTTTCAACACGACTGCGCCATCGCATCTCAACATCTTCGCCATTGTAAGTGTCGCTTTGTTAGGTTCTATTTCAACATTTGGTACCTTGCTAGTTATTACTAGTGTTCTTGAATTATAGCAATATGTTTCAACATTTGAATTTTTATTGCTAGTATTCTTGATTTTTAGGGTTTTGTATCAAATTTATAAGGTTCTATTTCAAACTCAATAACTCAAATTTTGAAGGTTCTGTTTTTTTATTTATCAACAATACATACCAATCTCTATCAAACTATCCCAATGACTATTTTAGGTAGTTGATTTTTACATTTTACGTTATTGTTTAGGGTTCTAAAAATTTTAGTGTTTCTTGATTTGTAGATTTGGATATACATTTTCCATTGGCTTTTAATGACATCATATATAGCAAAACTTGAATGCTAGTATATTGTCAGATGTTAGTTGTGATGAAATTTATGTATTCGTAATTTTTGGTTTTCAAATTTGGTTGAATTGGTAAAAGAAGGATTATCAAGGGCCTGTTTGCTTTGTAATAATTAGGTCTTCTATTCAATTTGCAACTAGCTTCTTAGTATAATTAGTGGCGCAACAACCTGAATGAGGGTCTAGAATTCTACCGATTACTCGAAGAGTAGTTGATTAATGTTGTATAAATTAAATTTGTCTTTTACTAATTTTACTAAAGCTTGACTTTTTTTTATCCTTATACCATGAATTCGGTAGGTCCAATGTTGCACTGTTGTTAAATTTGTTATATTACATCTGATAAAGTAACAATCTATTATATATGTTTAAACAGATTCCACTGTCACCTCAAATTATTTTCTCCACATATACGAATATTTTCCACCTCATAAATAAAGCTAACGTGTACGTCTTCATAGAGTCTCTACTCAATTTCTAAATAGTTTTTTCACAAATTATATTCATCATCAACTATTTTATATTATATCTCATATTTAAATATTATTTCATAACGTCTACTCAAAATTTTTAAATTAATTCCACATTATTATTTCATAACATTTGCAAAATATTTTTCACATTAATTCTACATTATTACGCTTTTTTTTCTATATTAATCAACTTTACATTTTAGCCTTTACCTGTCATCTACTTATACATTTTTTTTGTCTGGATTAATCTAACTTCACATTTTTGCTTATATAAATATATTTGAGAGTGCTAATTAGAAGAAAATGCAAAAAATTGCAAAGAGGGAGAATAAGTTTTTATGACCTAGCTTTGAAGGTCTGATGGAAGGTTTTTATGGCTGCGAAAATGACTGTGATTTAGGTATGAATGATTGTGTACTGGCAATAGGGCTTTAAGTTGAATAAAACAGAGTTGGTGTTCTTCCTTTATCAGACAGTTTGTGATGAAATATCTCCTAATTAATATCAATTAACATTTGAAATTTTATATCAAGATTATTTGGGTACTTCGACTATTTATATAATTTTATATATCTCGACTATTTATATGTGCCTCTTATTTTTGAGTACTTCTCTTCTGTAAATTACATTGATAAAATAGAATATATATTATTGATATAACTACTTTATAGATAATCATTTGACAATTGAGATATAAAACTTCATATTGATTTTTTTAAAAAAAATTATTTAAATTAAATAAATTAAAATCACTACTACAAAAACAGCATTTAAAAACCCAAGCTAATAGGCAAAAGCCGACGCTAACGTTCATTTAGCGTCGGGTTAGCGTCGGTGTCTGTCGAAGCTAATAAGTAGCGTCAGTCAAATGATATCCGACGCTATATTAGCGTCCGCTTGACCTAGTCTAACGCCGACGCTATGAACGTTACAGATCATCCGCGCTAGAAAACAAAATAGATAGCGTCGGCGGAAGCCGACGCGAAGGTTAAATATATTTTATGATATAGCGTCGGTTGGCCGACGCTACTTGGTCAACAATAGTCAACAAACCAATTAGGGTCGGGTGTTCCAAGTGGCACAATTAAAAAGTTCACTGTTTATGCTAATGCAACATGAAACTATTCAAAACTAAATTTGACAATTGTTTTTAATTTAAAAGAATAGATTGTCACAACAAACAACTCTTTTAGGGGGAAATAGTGCATTATTGTTGCTATATATCTAAGATCTGCCTTGTAATAAAACTGCTTCATGAAAGAACATTGATAGAGGCAGTTGCAGTTTGTATAAAATTAACTCAATAAAAAATTAACTTGTACATGTGATATTCATCATAGTCAAAGTCATATCAAATAGTCTGAATTGATAAAGGAACAAAACAATCATATTTTATGAATTTGTTTTGAATTCACCTAATGAATTGAAAAGTAAAAAAAATATAAGAATCACGCATACCCTTAAACCAGCCATAGTTGTTCCATAGTAGGTTGGAGAAATCATCAATTATGTTTTTGTCTATGCGAAGCTTCTCAGCTATATAGTCTATAGATCAATGATGCATTCAATACAAAATTGGTCAACACCAATAAAACATTTAAAAACAAATCATAAACACATTACCAAAAACATTATTGACAAAAAACTAAACAATATCTCACCTTTAATATTTTGTCCACATGCTTTAGCAATACCACACCTTAGTGGATACAAAATGTCATCTAAATCTGCCAAACAATAACATAATTACAATCATAAACTATATGAAATTTCCAATTATGAAATTAATACATAAATTTTGTCACTAATTAAAAGACTCACCAAAAAGAAGACAATCATATTTTTGTCTATGAGCTTGTCTGAATCAGTTCTCGTACTCCATTTCAAGCAGAAAATCTTAAAATGAATTAAAAAAACTGATACAACAGTACCCTTTTGTGGAAACAGGACCAAAAGAAACATAAGAGTTCAAAAGGTTCCATTAATTATTATAACTTAGCAACCAAAAGAAAAAATAAATAAATATGGACCCTTTAGACTATGGGTACACCATCCTCAGCAACCTGGGATATTTAATAAGAATATCATTGTACCATCCAAGACATTGACATCCAAAATGAACCAACTAACTAGCTTTGGCCTTGCAAGCTTCAAAAGAGCAACTCTTTTAAAGATATGTGGTGGGGTCTTTGAATGCCTCTGCACCCTAAAATAAAAAAGGTATAAATATATGTGAAGTCACAAAAGAAGAAAAAAGTAGAATTGAGTTCAAGTGAGGTTACAAATTCTTTAGTATTCTGATATGAACTTCTTGGGCTAAACTAAAACTTTTTGCACTAGCATAAAAGTAAACTATGGTTAATTGCAAAATACAATTACAAATATATGTATAAGAGTAATTATTTAATGAAACCGCACCTTTCTTTCCAAACTTGGCTCTTGTGTTGAAACACCAAAACCTGTTTATGAGTTGCCAAGAAAACATACTCACCTGTTTATGAGTTGCCACGAAAACATACTCGCAATAATACATTACAAGACGCTCGAACCTTAACTCAATCATTCAAGAAATTGAGCGGAAATTCAGAGACACCCCTTAAATTATCAACACATATTAACCTATATTTGGACTCTAATAACGAATATGAAATCTCAGGGTTCTTCCTAGAAATATCATTGTATCATCAATAAACTAATTATCCAAACTCAACCTATACCACAATTTGCACACAGTTTTGGTCCTAAAAAGGGATTTCACTGGTAACCTAGGAACAATCTGAATAACAACCTCATCTGGAAAAATCCCATCTCCTAATTTAAAATCCAAAACTATATACAATTTATTTTAATAACAGATTCAAAAATTAAAAAAATTTGGGTTGCAAAGACACAAGGTAAAGATTTCAACTTTGCTTACCGGAACAAAATTGGGGATATGCGATGAAACCGAAATTGATGGAATAATGAAAAAGTTGAAAATGAGAATGAAATAAACTAGAAGACACATAGATGAATAGAGAAGAATGGTGGTTGTGGTAGGTTCGTGGCGGTGGTTGGTCAAAACCGAGAGTGAAGGAGAAAAAACTGAGAGCGAAGGAAAGGAAAAGAGATGGTTTTTTGGTGAGTGAAGGAAAGACGAACGGCGGTATGACGGCAAAGTTGAGACTATGATTGAGATGCAATGGTGCGGCGTGATGGTGTGCCGGTGGAGGTTTGGTGGTGGCTGAGATTGAAAAACTAAGGTTATGTAATTGTAATTAGGTTTGCTTATTAGATTCTTCTTTTATATTTTCCAATTTTACTTTTTTTCTATTTTAAAAAATTCAACAATTTTAATAGACACTAAGAAAATCAATCAATTTTATGTTACATTTAAAATTAATATATTTTAATATTGATTAATTAAATCACTCACAGTTAAATAACATATCATTTATAAATGAATTTGATTATATCTTAGATTTATTATCATCAAATTTTTAAATTTTATCCTTTTAGAACTATTTTTAAATAAAATTTTTTTATTATGATTTTAGTTAAATTTAATATTAACAATAAAAATTTAATTTTAATTATAAAAATGATTTATTAAGTTATTTGAGTCAAAATTGAATAAATAAATATATTAAAACTTTTAATTTAATTAATTAAATAGATACTGTAATAATACGAATTTAGACAAATAAAAAAAATCATTACTCAAAATATTGATAGTACTTATAACTTGTCTTACTTTCTCATTTTATTTAAAACACAATTTTACTATACTTATATAAAAATGAAAACATAAATAATCAATAATTGAATAATAAGTAAACAAACATAAAAAATTGTAGAAATAAAAAAAAATAATTGAATAATAAGTAAGCATACATAAAAAATTATAAAAATAAAAAAATAATTGAATAAAAGGAGCCAAGGACATAGAAAAATAAGAAATACAAAATTTTTACCAAAAACTCTAGCGTCGGTCTTACCGACGCTATATGGTGATTAAAATCTAAAAATAAGTTAGCGTCTGCCATATTTGTATTCGTGTCGGCCGGACCGGCGCTAATAATTAATATAAATATTTAAAAAAAAATAGTTAATATGCTAGCGTAGGCCTAACCGACGCTAAATAGACGCTAATTAGCGTCGGTGTCGGGGGCCGACGCTAAATATGGCAGCTAAATACGATTTTTCTAGTAGTGAATATAATCGTGCAATACGCAGGTTAACGTCTAGTTTTACTTTAATGTAAATATTGCCTATGTAGGAATTTTTTAGACGCCTTCCTATTTTCCATATTGTGCTATTGACGGAGATGAACTCCTTGAAAAGATCAAATATCAAGCTGCATCACCTGATGAGGCTGCTTTAGTTATTGCTGCAAAGAACTTCGGTTTTTTCTTTTATAGGTTCAAACTTCTTTTCTACACAACCATTGTATCATTTTACCTCAATCTTTATGCTGCACAAAACCTTGACTGAGTTTGAGATTAAGAGTGAGAGGTGAAATTAAAATCTCAAAATATAAAATTTAGACTGACTGATGGGTGGAATTAAAAGCGAATTAACCCCTAGTTCGAGCAACTGCTAATATATGTTCCATAATTTATAAGAAAAGTAAGGACTTATGACAAATCGTACTTATTTGACTAATAACGAAATCTAGACCCAAATTCACAATACCATATCTAGTGTCATCTCTATGTAATTAGATATTTGTCTTCTATTTGGTTTTAATCATAATGTCTTTTTGAAGGGGTTTCCATTACAAATATGTTCTACTATGGTAGTATTGAGGGTTCCACATTGGATAATGATAAGGCCTAATTAGTGATTACAAGTGGTGGTCATCTCTCACCTTACAAGCCAGTTTTTTTAAGATTGAGTAAGCTCAATTAAAATTATAAGATTATATCAAAGTCTATTGGATAGTGGTATGATTTGAATAGTGATTATAAGCAACTGATATCCCTCACCATATAAATCGATTTCGTGAGGTTGAGTTTGTTTCATTGATGTTTTTCTTAGTTATTCATCTTTTGTAATTTAGTAATTTTGGAGGATCACTTATCCGCACAACTCTTTGTAATTATATTATCTTCTTCTTAATACATTGCTTCTAGTAAGTGTTATTCCTTGCTAGATGCACGCCTACAATGATATATATTCGCGAGTCTTATGCTTAAAAGATGGGAGAAATTCAAGATGTCTCGTATGAGACAAGTAACCACACTACGCCAAAAATGACATTTAACAGCGCCCCTTTTACAGCGCTTGCTAAACACAAGCGCTGTTGTAAATGTATTTGAAAAATAACGGAGCATTTTACAGCGCTTTTATTGACAAGCGCTGTTGTAGGTCATATAACGTTTGCGCATAATGTTATAAGGCTTTTACAGCGCTTTTCAAAAAAGCGCTGTAAAATGAAGCGCTTTCGCGTATGATTTTACAGTGCTTTTTTCACAAGCGCTGTAAAATACGTGCGGTTTAAAATAATTGAACCACCTATTACAGTGCTTTTTTCACAAGCGCTATAAAATACAAGCGCTATAAAATACAAGCGCTTTCATTGAATTTAACTACCTATTACAGCGCTTTTATTGACAAGCGTTGTAAAATACATAAATTTCAAATAATTATATACGTTGGGAACCCTCATATCCTCTACATCTTTCATCACCTCTACTCTGGGAACCCTCATACCCTCATATCCATTACGTATTGTGCCGCCATCTACGTTGTCTCAGGTATTTTTTTTTTAACTAGATTTGTGTTCTGTTATGAATTTTTTTTTATCAAATTAAAAATTCATACCACATGATTTGTGTTTTGTTTTGAAATTGTTATATATATATATATATATATATATATATATTAAATCTCTTCTACTAGTCAAAAACTCATACCACATGATCTGTTCTGTTTTTGAAATTGTTAGTTGATATTGGTTTCTTTTTGAAACTTGTTGATATGTTTTGAAAGCTTATTAGTTTTGTAACTGCATTTATATAGGTGGTATAATATGGATAGGAAATGGATGTCAGCCAATCGATTGTCAAAAGAGTATGAAATTGGAGTGAAGGAGTTTGTTGAGTTTGCAGTGAAGAATGCAAAAGATCCAAATAGAGTAGTTTGTCCTTGTTTAAAATGTTGTTTTGGAAAACGTGTTAGAGAAGATGAATTAGAAGGTCATCTAGTATGTAATGGAATTGATCAAAGCTACACATGTTGGATAAGACATGGTGAGAAAAAAAAAAGGAAACATTAATTTTGAGAATAGTTCGACATATGCTTCAACTGACTTCGATACAGATACATATGAGTCGGACCAAGTTGATGAGATCGGAAAAGCAGTTGAAGAAGATCTTCGAGATTGTCCTAAAATGTTTGAAAGTTTGTTGAGTGATGCAGAGAAAGAATTATATAATGGTTGTACTAAATTCACAAGACTGTCGGCGATATTAAAGTTGTACAACTTAAAAATCGAGTAATGGATGGTCTGATAAAAGCTTTACAGAATTATTAACACTCATAAAAGATATGTTGCCAAATGATAATGAACTTCCCAGTCGAACCTACGAGGCTAAACGGATTTTGTGTTCTATTGGCATGAGTTACGAAAGGATTCATGCGTGTCCTAACGATTGCATTTTATTTCGAAATGAATATGAACTACTTAAGGCGTGTCCGAAATGCAATGTCTCTCGATATAAGAAGAAAGAATCTACTCCAGCAAAAGTCGTGTGGTATTTTCCTATAATACCAAGATTTAGGCGCATGTATCGCAGTGAAGAAGATTCAAAACACTTGACATGGCATGCAGACGAAAGAATTAGAGATGGAATGTTTCGACACCCTGCAGATTCCCCACAATGGGCAAAAATTGATCACGAGTATCCTGAATTCGAGATAGAGTCAAGAAATCTAAGACTTGCACTTTCTACTGACGGAATGAATCCACATGGTCTTCAAAGCATCTCACACAGCACATGGCCTGTGATTTTGGTAATATATAACCTACCTCCACGGTTATGTATGAAGCGTAAGTTTATGATGTTGTCTCTGTTAATTTCTGGATCCAAACAACCGGGGAATGATATCGACGTATACTTGACTCCTCTAATAGAAGATTTAAAACGTATGTGGGAGACAGGTGTGGAAGTTAAAATTTTAGGGCTATGTTGGGTATAAGAAAGAATATTTCAATTTGAGGGCTATGTTGTTCGGCACAATTAATGATTTTCCAGCATATGGTAATTTATCAAGATATAGCATTAAAGGTCAGTGTGCATGTCCTGTATGTGAAGAGAGTACAAATTGGATGTGGTTGAAACATTGAAAAAAGAATGTGTTTCTTGGACATCGTAGATTTTTACCTTATAGTCATCAATATCGTTGGTGGAGAAATGCATTTAAAGGAAAATCAGAGGAAGGTAAAGCTCCTTTACCACCGACTGGATATCAAATACTTGAAAAAGTACAAGGTTTGACCAATAAATTTGGCAAACCTTTTGCGGGAGAGCTGGTCAAAACTAGATAGAAGAAAAAGTCAATTTTCTTTGAATTGCCATATTGAAAGTCATTGTATATAAGACATTTCCTCGATGTGATGCATATTGAAAAAAATGTATTTGATAGTGTTATTGGTACGTTACTCAATGTTTCAGGAAAGTCTAAAGATGGCATCAACGCAAGATTGGACTTGGTCGATATGGGAATAAGAAATGAATTGGCTCCAGTAAAGAAAGGAAATAGCACATATCTACCTCCAGCAGCTCATACTCTATCTAGAAAGGAAAAAATTGTTTTATGTAAATTTCTACACGAAGTTAAAGTTCCAGAAGGATACTCTTCGAACATTAGAAATTTGGTTTGTATGAAAGACCTCAAGTTAAAAGGTTTGAAGACCCATGATTGTCATATTCTAATGGAGCATTTGCTACCAATAGGTATACGTTCCATTTTACCTGAAAAAGTTCGACTAGCATTAACTAGATTATGTTTCTTCTTCGGGGAAATTTGTAGTAAAGTGATCGACCCTCAGAATTTACCGACATTGCAGAGGGAAATTGTTGTTACTTTGTGTGAGCTTGAAATGTATTTTCCACCATCGTTTTTTGATATAATGGTTCACCTTACTGTTCATCTGGTTAAGGAGACACAACTTTGTGGGCCAACTTATATGAGATGGATGTATCCGATAGAACGATATATGAAAATATTAAAAGGGTACCTAAAAAGTAGAAGTCGACCAGAAGGTTGTATTGCTGAACGATACATTGTTGAAGAGGCTGCTGAATTTTGTACTGAATATCTGTCCAATGTTGAATCCATAGGGCTTCCCATGTCTCTTCATTCGAGAAGACTATCAGGAGAAGGGATAATTGGAAGGAGACTACTGACTATATCAAAGACAGAATGGGAGCAGGCACAATTGTATGTTCTGCACAATGATGATGAGGTTCAACCGTATGTTACAATAAACATGGATCAGTTATCTCGTTTGAACATGAATAGGAATCAAAATTGGATAACTCGAGAGCACAATCGAAGTTTTATAACATGGTTAAAAAATCACATAAAGTCAAAATTTGATATAGACCCCGGATCAATTTCACAGAGATTGAGGTGGCTAGCAAATGGTCCGAGCTTACATGTCTTTTCTTACACTGGTTATGTTATTAACAGCTACACATTTTATACCAAAGAACAAGATGATCAGACCACTATGCAAAATAGTGGAGTCACTCTCGTAGCTGAAGTGATGCATGTCTCAAGTGAAAAAGACAAAAACCCATAATATGCAAATCTATCATATTTTGGGGTTATCGATCGCATATGGGAGTTAGACTACACAATGTTTTGTGTTCCCAAATTTGGTTGCAAGTGGGTCGATAATAATAATGGCGTTCGGATTGATGAGTCAGGATTCTTGCTTGTTGATTTTAATAGGGTGGGATACAAAGACGAGCCTTTTATTTTAGCGTCGCAAGCTCAACAAGTGTTTTATGTCACCGATCCTTCTGATGATAAATGGTTTGTTGTCCTATCCACCAATAAAATAAGTGATGATAACAACAATGATGAAGATGTTGGTAATGATCTTTTATTTGCAACATCACAACAACCACATGAAATTGATTCAACTGATGATGGTTTATATCTTAGAGATGATCATGATGAGGGAATTTGGATTAATCCATCGTTTCATATTGTAAATGGACAAACAAATGTGAATCCCACCAGGAAAAGAAGAAGGGCATCTTAATGTACATGTTTAATTGTTTTATATAAGCCATGCATGTAATCTGAATTATTGTTGCAATCTGAATTATTGTTCTATTCTGGTTTTATTATTGTAATCTGAATTATTGTTGCAATCTGAATTATTGTTCTATTCTAGTTCTATTCTGGTTCTATTCTGGTTTTATTGAATTATTGTGGTATTATAATCTGAATTATTCTGGTTCTATTCTTGTTTTATTGTTGTCTAAGAAGGCAAGCATAACCAGTGATTCAATTAGGACTTAAGTTTTTGGCTTTTGGATAGTTTGGTTGATGGGTGGGGGATAAGGGTCTTTGGTGAAGTGCATGTTTATGTAAATTTGGACAATTTCAATTCTTAAGAACTATGCATGTAAAAAAAGTGCATGCCTTTTACAGCGCTTTTTAAAAAAAGCGTTGTAAAAGGCCCTTTTAAAAATAAAATAATGAGACATTTTACAGCGCTCTTCTTACCAAGCGTTGTAAAAGGCCCTTTTAAAAATTAAATAAAGATACCTTTTACAGCGCTTACATCCAAAAGCGCTGTAAAAGACTCTTGTAATTTAAAAACGCTTACATTTACGAAGTTCACTTAATTCAGATTCAAACCGAGGCCTTCCAAGTGTGACAACGTAGATGGGTATTTAACGTATAAGTATATAACAATTTTTACAATATATGACATTAAATAATTAATGTGTTAATATTTATAATTAATAATATTAATTAATATTTTATGGATTTCAAAAATGTGTTAATATTTATAATTAATGTACCTAATAAAGTAAAAAATAAAGGTTATATTTGTTGTTTGATGGAGACCTTTTACAGCGCTTATTGGGAAAAGCGCTGTAAAATACTCTTTGAAAAATAAAATAAAGAGACCTTTTACAGCGCTTATGTGAACAAGCGCTGTAAAAGGCTTTAAAAATAATATTCATCAGATACCTAACATGACTTTCTCTAACAGGATTTTCTTCAAACACCTTGTACGCATCATGGGAATCCCCAAAAACACATTGTTAACAAAAACATCAGACCCATTGTTAACAAAAACATCAGACACATTGTTAACAAACCCATTTTTCGCAACATGGAAATGAACCTGAAGATCAAGTTACGATTTAAGAATGAAAGGGAATGTAAAGAGATAAAAAGGGTGTTGAGGTGGAGATTGAAAGAGTAAGCTTTGATGTTTGCAAAAAATATGCATAAAAGGACTTTGAGGTGGAGTTTGGTGAAGAGGAAGATATTTTGGTGGTGACCAGTTACTACTATGTGGGTTTTGTAGAGCTTGTTTAAAAAATAACATAACAAAACACAAAAATAACATAATAAGGCCTTTTACAGCGCTTCTTTGAACAAGCGTTGTAAAAGGCTTTCAAAAAAAACATTATATAACATACTAAAACAATGAGTTCTTTTACAGCGCTTGTTGGGAGAAGCGCTGTAAAAGAGTCTTATAAAAATTTAAATAAGGACGCCTTTTACAGCGCTTCTTTGAACAAGCGCTGTAAAAGGCTTTTAAAAAAAAAAAACATTATATAACATACTAAAACAATGAGGTCTTTTACAGCGCTTGTTGGGATAAGCGCTGTAAAAGAGTCTTTTAAAAATTTAAATAAGGACGCCTTTTACAGCGCTTTTATAACAAGCGCTGTAAAAGGCTTAGGCCTTTTAGAGCGCTCTTTGGAAAAGCGCTGTAAAAGGGTTATAAAAAAGCGTTGTAAAAGGGTTTTATATATAATAGTAACCTCTTCAGTTTCCTCTTCATTACGTAAACTACACTATCATCTCAACCTTCATCGTTCTTCTCTTCTTTTGCAAACCCTATAATCCCGTCCATTACGAACTGTATTTTCATGATCATCTCCTTCATTTCGAACCTTATTTCCATCCAAGATCATTTCGAACCTTATATTTTCAATGAAATATGTAACCCTCATTACGTATTTCTTCAAAACCGTTTTTCTGTGAACTTTATTACTGTGAAATTTCTCCGTTCGCTCTTTTCTTTGCATTTCATCTTTCTTCAAACCATTATTCAGGTATTGATGTTATTAATTTTTTGTAATGATTAAAATGCATGTTGAGGTTGTTTAAAATATATATACTGATACATGTTGTGGTTGTTTAGAATAATGCATGATGCATGTTGAGCTTGTTGATGTTATACTAAACTGCATGTTGAACTTGTTGTAGTTAAATGGATACAAACAAAGAAATAGAATATCAAAATGAAGAAGTTGGCACCAATAAGGCTTATGAAAATGAAGTCAAACGTGGTGCAACAATAACGCAAAATGTGATTAAAGCAAGGAGCAATGGCACCAAGTTTGAGGTAATACTATACTTTACTCTATTTGCTGTGTATTTTTTTTAGCTTTTTTTAATAGCATGTACTTACTATATGAGTTTATTAGGTTGGATGGAGTGAAAGTGGTCAGCCAGTTGACCCCCACAGCGCAATGTTTGTGAGCTACATTGGGGTTGTTGTTCGTCAAAATATTCCAATCACGATTGACGACTGGAGAGATAAGGCGTTGAAGGATGCCAAAGATATCATATGGAATGATATTCAAGTAAATTTTTTGATCCAATCTTTTGTCATTTATAAATATTTTCATTGAAATACTTTACTTATAATTTTTTTCATTGCAGACAACTTTTGTCCTTGATGAGGGACGAAAGAATTACATTGAGAGTTGCTGGCAAAATCCATCGGGGATTTAGATCGCATCTCTCAAATTTCTATCTTAAAGATAGAGAAGGAAACACAACTGCTGAACCTGCAAAGATATATCGACATTATATATCAAATGATGAATGGAAAGCGTTTGTTTCCAAACGTACTGACCCCGCGTTTGTCGTAAGTGATTAATTTATTAGCATTTGTGTGTTTTATTATTCATATTCGTATCGTATTTTAAATTTTTACATAATTGCTATTTTTTTATATAGAATATTAGTAAGGCAAATCGCGAGAGGGCAAGCAACCCGACGCACCCATACAGAAGATCACGTATGGGATATGCACGTCTAGACCAAAATCTTGTAAGTCAATGTAACATCAATGATGAGGGAATTTGTATTATAAACTATAGTTTCTAACTAATATTTTGTTTTAACGAATACCGACAAGAGACCCAATCCGATCAACCGTTGGGTCGTCATATCTTGTGGAAGGAAGCTCAGGTAAATAAGGATGGAGTGGTTGATAACGAAAATGTTCAAAAAGTAATAGAACTTTGTGTAAGTATATTATGACTTTAATATTTTTCAATATTGTATTTATCACTTTAATACTTTTTAATATTGTATTTTAAAAATGCTAATGAACTTAACTATTTTAATGTTACATGTATTTTAGGAGACCATCGAACAAAGTTCTGAAAATGAAGAGGGCAACAAGGCTAGTTGCAGGGACATTTTGGGCAAAGTTTTTAATGTTCCTGAATATTCCAGTCGAGTTAGGGGGAAGGGATTTGGCGTAACTCCTAGAAGCTTTTTTCCTCAAGAGAAGCGCCAAAAACCTTCCAACGAGGAAGTATTAGAGAAGCTCAGAATCCTATCTGAGCAAGTGGCACAATTGGTGAATACGAACAAAGACAAGCAACTTCTGGATCAGCTCCAAGGTGAAATACAAATGGAGAGTGAAAGCGGGAGTTGCAACCTCAGTTTGAAAATTATTCCCGAGGTAATTAATTACTTACTTGCTTATGTAATTACTTATGCATTAAACAATATTATATATTAACTGTACTTATATTTTAACTATTGATTTAGGGTGTCACTTCATGTTTCCTATACTTGTCCTCGCCCACTCATCGGAAGGTGGGAAAAGGAAAATTGTACAATACTTTGGGAGAAGTATTGCACAATACTCCGATCCCAAAGGGCCATGTCAGAGTATCGCCTACTGTTGCTTTCGAACCAACTGCACCGTTTCCGATATCGGACAACGACGGAGATATGCAAACATTGGGCGAAGCTATTGGTAGTTACGTGGCATGGCCCACGAACCTTGTTGCCCTCGTTAAAAGCCCTCCCAGAAACAAATCAGTTACGTCTCTCGAAAAGGTTTGTCACATTTATTGCATAAGCTTTGTCAATTTTTTCAGATTCAATAAACTAACATTTAACCTCATTTTTGTAGGTCCAAATAAATAAACCACCCGCACATCCAAAAAAAGGCAGCAAACCTCCAAAATTGGAGGTTAATAGACCTGCCAAATTACAAAGGCCGGAGGCCAATAAAGCTGCCAATAAAACTGCCAAACTTGCAGCAATAAAAAAATTGGATCGTGGGAAATCAGTCGCTGCTGCTGCTGCTCCTAAAATAAGTCAGCCACGCCTTGGTAAATACGGGGCGTGTCTTGACATCCAAGTAAAAAAGAACCTGTGCAGCAGCGACGATTCGCGCATGATACACATGAATAAAGAAATATTCGGAGAGGAGTATGAGGAATTGTTCGACAAGGAGCACGTATACGAACTTCTCGAACATAAGGAGCTCAGTGCAACTGTAATGAGCTTGTATATAAGGTAAAAAATACTTTTAATTGCGTTTATTGGTAATTAATTAAATGTATTGGTAATTAATCTAGTTTAAAATTTTCATTGAAGGTTTTTGCATGAGAAGGTCGTGTGCCCGAGGAAATTATCGAATAAATACTCATTCTTGTCTCCGCATAAGACGTCCATGTGGAAACTCGATGAAGACAATGTAAAGAAATACATTGTAAATATGTTTTTAGGAAATATTTCAAAGGATAAATTGTTCTTAGCACCATATAATTCAGGGTACGTAATTTTATCTTTTTTAATTGATGAGAATTTAATTTATTAGTTGTGTATAAACAAAATTGTTTAACCAATTTTTTGTTGTTGTAGGGCACATTGGGTGCTATTTGCAATCAATGCCGTCTCTGAAGTTATATACTATTTGGATCCCTTGCATGGCGATTACAACAATCACTCCGAAATCAAGACTATGTTCGACACGTAAGTAATATTCATTTATTTTTGTTACACATATATATAAATTAGTGTTTGTTCATGCTAAAATAATCACATTTATTCATTTGATAGTGCATTAAAAGTTTTTCGAGCTCAAAGAGGTGCGGTAGTGTCGAAGCAAAAGTCTAATAATATTACATGGATCCCAATAAAGTACCCTCGTCAAACAAACAACATCGACTGTGGGTACTACGTATTGAGATTCATGAAGGAGATTGTTGACAAGAATAAAACTATTATCCCAGAAACGGTACGGTATTTTGAATATATGATTTTCATATATAAATTATCTATATATTTGATACTAACTTAATATAATATGTTCAATTTTTATATTGCAGTACTTTGAAAATTCCAGTCCATCATATTCTGAGCAAGATCTGATGGAATTAAAGGAGGAATGGTGTGAGTATGTGCTTGAAATGAAAATTATTTGATTTTCTGGGAAATAGCATGTTGCTGGGCAAGGGATCTGAATATTATATGGTGCATAGTTATTATATGTATATAATCATAGGACAGTATATAAACATGCATATGAATATGTTGTAAATTAGGTTCAATGTATATTTAATTACTTATGTTGTAAATTACTGTGTTACATGATAATATATATGTATCATATTGTGTGAACTGATTATGTTTTAACTGATTCTGGGCTCTGGTTCTGGTTGTGTTACTGATTCTGTTTCTGTTTTAACATGCATATGAATATGTTCTAAATTACTGATTCTGGTTTCTGTTGTGTTGTGTGAACTGGTTCAAACTAATTTTGGATAAAAAGATAAAAGACAGCGCTTTATAAAAAAAAAAGTGTCATAAAAGCTAAAAAACGCTTTTAAAATATATATAGGGTTTAAAAAAAATAATAATAAAAAAAAAATAACACCTTTTACAGCGCTTGTTATAAAAAGCGTTGTAAAAGGCATACCAAAATATGAATTATGGGTATGCCTTTTACAGCGCTTGTTACAAAAAAGCGCTGTAAAAGGCATACCAAAATATGAAATATGGGTTTGCCTTTTACAGCGCTTGTTACAAAAAAGCGCTGTAAAAGGTACCCCAAATATATGAAATATGGGTATGCCTTTTACAGCACTTGTTACAAAAAAGCGCTGTAAAAGGTACCCCCTTTTACAGCGCTTGTTACAAAGAAGCGCTGTAAAAGGTACCTCAAATATATGAAATATGGGTAAGCCTTTTACAGCGCTTTTTTGTAACAAGCGCTGTAAAAGGTGCATAATAAGTGCGCGTTATAAAAGGTGCCTTTAAGAGCGCTTTTTTAAAAGCGCTGTTGTATCTTTTACAGCGCTCGAATCCACATCGCTTTTTGTTTTTTAAAAGCGCTGTAGAAGGCTTAAAAAAAGCGCTGTAAAATGCAATTTTTGGCGTAGTGCCATTTGTCTCTTTTTTTGAAGTACATGGTTTCAAGACCATAGCACCATCATACATCTACCATCCTCAAGCCTTGCTTCATCAAAATTAGTATTTTTGTCTATTTGATAAGACAAACTACTTTTAAATTAAACTAGATAACAAAAAGACAATAATAGTACAAAATATATGGTACAAAATATCCAACAATATAAAATAAACAATATCAAAAGAACAACAAAAATTCATCGAAACATAACAAAGAAACAACCAAATAAAAAGAAACATAATTAGAGAATCAATTTGAGATGCAACAAATGTTAACAACCAAATAACCAGTAGAGTAAATTTGACTACCCCACTATATCTTAGAATTACAAAGGTAATAAGCAAATACAATACACAAGCAATAATTCCGCTGCACCAGGTTTAAAGAAAAAATGTCATCATCAATATAGTGAACAAAAAATTCAAAATAAATAGACACAAAAGCTATATTGATCCCATATATAAAAAGTATATGCATCTAATTTTTACTCATTACATATCTAACTAATTACTAACTGCAAGTTTAACTTACAACATGTGTCCCTTTTCACATTTCTTTCACCAATATCGTTTTAAAATTGAGTCCAAATCATTATGCAACTGCAAGTAACATGAATAATTATAACAATGGATAATATCTAACACAATACCATTGCATAACAGTAGTAAAAAAAACATGCTTATAAAGTCACCGCTGAAGTCATTCTTGTGATAATCTTCACGCAACAAATGTGTCATGTTAGTACGATGTGAGATATTTCTAAAAATATTGGTGAATATATATATATATATATATATATATATATATATATATATATATATATATATATATATATATTTATAAATGGATTTAATTGACATGATATAGTTTGTTGGTTTAGTGGTTGGCGCAACTGCTGGATTCGAACTCGGGTCATCCGCGAAAAAAAGGCACTTATACCTTTTCACAAAGTCAATGGGAGAACCAAAAGTTGCATTTCTTTCTCAAGTGACATTATTTTTTCTATAAACTATGTCATTTTGGACATAATAGAACATAAAAAGTTTGGCTATTGTTATCCACTTTGTCTCATCCATTATATATTCTAAGTCATCCTATACTTCTCTAATGCATGACTGAAGGATAGGAAACATTCTTTTGTAACTTAATATTGAAAGATACTATTGGTGTGTTAGAGCAAATTGTTGGGTATTGGGCTCCCTTCTTATGTGGAGAAAGACCCAAATATTGTATTTCATGTGGCTCACTTATTTAAGTAGAGAGTGATCTAATTAGGATTGTAAGAGAGAGACTATTTTGATAGGAAAGGCAACCACCAAAAGAGAAAAGAGAAGAGTAAACATATTCCCGATTTTGTTAAATCAGTCTATACAAAACATCGATTGCGCATTCGTTAACCGTTGGATCGGACTGATTTTTGGACCGTAGGTTCGCAACATTCAAGTCATCATTTTCAACAGTCGGATCGGCGAAAGGAAGTTTGGAAGGGAAGATATGGTGCTCGCACAACATCATGTTTTTTGGGTGTTTTTGTTCTTCTTGGTTTTCATTTGTAGGCTTTAGTGCTTTGTTATTTTAGTTGGTTGTAGGAACAATTTGTACATTATTTTGAGACTCTCTTGTATCCTTATTTGATTATAGTTGAGCTATTTCTTTGTTGATGGAAGACCCAGGGTTTTTACCCTTACATTGAGGAGTTTTCCACATTAAAATATCGGTGTTCTTTATGCACTAACATTTTGATCAAATGGAAAATAGACAATGTTGTTATTAAATTGATCAAATTTCTTTAGAACTTTCTTAAGATAGTGAGACTGGGATAAACCAATATTTAACCATCTCTTAAAATCACATCTACTTCACCTAAATTTTTCATATCAAAATCTTTTGATAAGAAAATTTTAGTTTTTTCTATCTCAACTAAATGTGTGCCAAAGATTAACATATCATCCACATATAACCAAATCATAACACCATTTCAATTGTGAAATTTACTATAAATACACTTGTTAGATTCATTTATTTTGTATCCATTAGAGAGCACAACTTGATCAAACTTTTGGTGCCATTGTTTGGGTGCTTGTTTTAACCCATATAAAGATTTAGTCAATTTACACACTTTATGTTCTTGTTCTTTGAGGACAAACTATTCAGGTTGTTTCATATACACCTCGTCATCTAACTCTGATTTTAGAAAACAGTTATAACATTCAACAAGAAACATAAGTATCTAAGTTGTAGACATTAAACAGTTATAACATTAAACAGTTATAACCAAGTGCATAAGTATCTAAGTAGTTGATACCTTCTTTTTATGTAAATCTCTTTGCAACAAGTCTAGCTTTAAATTTATCAATGGTACCATCAACTTTGATTTTCTTCTTAAAGATCCATTTACAACCTATTGGTTTGAATCTGGGTTGGAGTTCTACTAATTTTCAAGTTTTATTCCCCATAATTGAGTTTATTTCCTCTTGGATGACTTCTTTCCAAAATGCAGAGTCTTGAGACTTTATTGTCTTTTCATATGTGTCTAGGTCACTCTCTAAATTGCAGCAAATTATTCCATACCTGTTAATGAAATAATTTGTACCTTCTACAAGAAACATAAACAAGTCTAGTCCATAACTTTTCTCTTTTCTGGCTTTTTTTACTTCTTTTAGGTTCTAAACATGTCAAAGTATCATTATTAGATGAATTATTTTCTAGACTTTATACACTAGAACGTACAACTTCCTTGGGATGTAAAATTGAATTAAATCTATTTTCTAGAAAAATTACATCTCTTTACTCAATCAATGTGTTAATAGGATATGAGTCATTAGATTCAATAATCATGCATCTATAGGCCTTGCTATTTTCAGCATAGCCCAAAAATACACTTTCAATTCCTCTTTCTCTCAATTTCTTTCTTTTTGGTTCAAGAACATTATCAATTGTTGTACAACCCCAAACTTTTATATAGTTAAGATTGGGTTTTCTTTTCTTCCATAGTTCATATGGGGTTATCTTGTTCATTTTATTAGAAACTCTACTTAATAAAAGTTTTATGTTGAAGTTCTACTTGTGCTTTAAATATTCAGAATCTAGAGCAATCATCAATAAAAGTGATAAAATACTTTTTTTTCAAAAATGGTCGGTCAGCCATGAAAATCACATACATCAGAGTGAATTAAATGTAATACCTTAGAACTTCTTTCAACTCTTTTAAAAGGTTGTCTTGTGATTTTAGTTAACATGCAAGTAGTACATGGATTTGAATTTTTGTCAAAAGTCAGAATTAAATTTGATTTAATCATGCCATTCAATTTTCTAAAGTTAATATGTCTTAATCGCATATGCCATAAATCACAAGACTCAACGACATAAGTAAAAATCCTATTATTATTATAGTTACTAACAATGTTACATTTGAACATATTCTCACAAAGGTAACTCTTCCCTACAAATATACTCCCTTTAGAGAGAATAAATTCATCTCCCTCAAATACACATTTGAAACCAAATTTATAAATTAAGGGTACAAAAATCAAGTTTTTCCTAACTTCAGGAACATAAAATACATCTTTAAGAGTAAGTGTTTTTCGAGAAGTGAGTTCAATTTCCACTGTTCCTTTTCCTTTGACTTGGACAGTTCATGCATTTTCCATATACAAAATACTTTCATCTTCTTCATCAATCTTCTTAAATAGTTCTTTGTTTTTGCACACATGGCTGGTAGAACCAGAGTCTATCCACCAAGATTCAACATCTTCAATCATGTTGAGTTCATAAAGGACAACAACAAGATTATCTTTTGTTGCACTTGAATTCTTCTCTTTTTTATTCATTTTCAAGAACAAGCGCCCATTTTCTTTGTTCATCATTACCGTTGTGTTTTTCATGAGATTTATCAAAATCCCGATTTCTTTTCTTAAAAGTTTTGCTTGAATTTCCTCCCTTCATTACGTGGACCTTTTCATGAGAAAATTGGTTTTTAGTATCCTCTTGTTTAGAGTACTCTTTTTCTAAACGAAGATGATTACCCAATTGCTCAAGAGATATGTTCTCTTCTTTATGTTTCTTGGATTTTTTGAAATCTTTCCACAAAGGTAGAAATTTGTCTATTATGGAGAATACAATAATGATTTCATCCATGTGCATCTGATGTTGTTTGTAGTTATTAAGAATGTAGTAAATCTCGTGCATTTGATCCATTACTGATTTATTATCAATGATTTTAAAATTATTAAATCGAGAAACAATAAACTTCTTACTTGTAGCATCTTCTTAAATGTATCTTGATAACTCTTCATCATATGCATATTTTTCATTGTTTATAGTCTTATTTATTTTTTATTTATTAGTTAATTTAAAGAGTTATTTGATTTTTTTTCTTCTTATTTTAGTTCTTTGATTTAATGAAATGTTTACGTTCTTATTTCCTTCATTAAGTAGAGATTTTTTGCAGTTTTGTGTTGTTACTTTGTTTTAGTGCAGTGCTGAATTTTAGTGAGAAATCAATATGACCTATGTGGAGTAGTTCAACCATATTTGCAGATTTAGATTTCCAATTGGAGTCAAAAAAAAGTTCAAATGAAAGCTAAGCTCCATAGCTACAACTTTCATGATGATACTAGAACCCAATTCAGACTCAAAAGAGGAGAAAAATGTAGAAAACATCAAAGAGAAGAAGTTGTGCGTCGGAAGCGCAACAGCCGCACCTGAAGGCGCATTTCCATGCTGAAGCCTCTACCAATGACGCGCTTGAAGCGCAAAGGCTGTGTCTGGGGCGCGTGGCATGCGACAACATTCATTAAAATGCATTTTTTTTTTTTACTTTCTATGTATTTTTTTGACTATTAGGAAGTTTAGAGACTTGTTCCTTAGCATAGAAACTCAAAGACGGTCGTTTCTAACACCATTGGAGTAGTTTTATCAAGAATCATTCATGAATCTTGTAATTATTTTCTAATCTCTATCTTTTCTATCTCTGTCTTAAGTAACTAAACCCTATTTTTTAGGGATAAGTGTAACAAGATGAAACCCTTGTTTATTTATTTGATTTCTAGTTATATGATTTCTATGATTCATATTTTGAAACAGAACTGGACTTTACGAATGCTTGAGATGAGAAATTAATGAATTTATAGTCTATGGATAGATGCGGGTCATGAAACCAATTAAATTAGTTGCAAAGGCAATAGTTTACCAAGAGAATTCATGTACGATAAGGCTTAATTCTAATCTTAAATCCACTAAGTAATTAGGGATTACTTTGGAATCAAAGGTTATGTCACTAAGATATTAGGGCAAGAATAATAAAGAGAATTCGGTATTAATTCAATAAAGAAATTCAGTAACTAGGATCAAATTAGACACCAAGATTGGATTCAAAGTGAGACTCATCCCTGACATTTTTCTTATTGTAAAGGATCGATTTTATTACTGTTGTTAATTTTAAATATTATTTCAATCAACTTGGGAACTTTTTGTTCAATTTTATTAATTAAATATAATTGGATGGTAAAATGCAATCCTTGAGTTCGATACTCGGTACTACCGTTTTATTATTACTTGCAATGATACAGTACACCTGCTGAAATGCTATCAAGTTTTTGGCGTTGTTGTCGAGGATTGCCATATCACTTGTTAAACTATTGCATTTGCAACTAATTTAATTGGTTTCATGACCTGCATTTATCCCTAGACTACAAATTCATGAATTTCTCATCTCAAGCATTCATAAAGTCCCCTTCCGTTTCAAAATACGAATCGTAGAACATTTTAATGTTTATCAAGCAATAAAAAAATTAAGCACAGAGATGAGAAAAATAATTCAATAAACTCATTCATATAACTAGAAATCAAATCATAAAAATAAGGGTTTCATCTTGTTACACGCATCCCTAACAAATAAGGTTTAGTTACTCGTGATAGAGATACAAAAGACAGGGATTAAAGAAGAATTAAAAGAATGATTCATGAATGATTCTTGATAAAACTACTCCAATGATGTTAGAAACGACCGTCTTTGAGTTTCTCTGCTATGGCACAAGTCTCCCAACTTCCCGATAGTCAAAAAGATACATAGAAAGTGAGGAAAAAAAATGTATTTTAATGAATGTTGTTGCGTCCCAAGATCCCTAGGTGTAGCCTTTGCGCTTCAAGCGTGTCCTGGCAGAGGCTTCAGCCTGAAAATGCGTCTCAGGCACAGCTGTTGCACTTCATGCGCACAACTTCTTTTGTTTGACTTTTTTTAACATTTTTCTCCTCTTTTGTGTCTTAATTGAGTTCCAATGTCTTCATGAAAGTTGGTTTTATGGATCTTAGCTTTCATTTTTACTTGGTTTGACTCCTATTGGACATCTACAACTACATATATGGCTGAAATACGCCACATAGGTCATGTCGATTTCTCACCAAAATTGTGGCTATAGACAAGATTGAGAATCATTATTACAATGGTAAGAGATGACAAATACATTGTAAGCACAACACTATTAGAGAGTTACTTTCTAAAGGAGTTGTGATAGTGCATCATGTATGCATTGATGAGAATTTAGCAGATTATTTGATGAAAAATTTAGCTAGAGAGAAATTCAAATATACATCCAAAAGGATGAGACTAATGCCTATAGTGTCACTCATGATGGCAACCTGGCGACTCTTCATCATATGCATATTTTTCATTGTTTTTAGTCTTATTTACCTTTTATTCATTACTTAACTTAAGGATTTATTTGATATATTTTGTTAATTTTAGTTTTTTTATTTAATGAAATGTTTATGTTCTGATTTTCTTGATTAAGTAGAGATTTTTCGTAGTTTTGCATTGTTACTTTGTTTTAATGCAGTGCTGAATTTAGGTGAGAAATCAACATGACCTAAGTGGAGTTTTCAGTTATATCTAGAGTTGTAGATGTCCAACTGAAGTCAAACCAAGTTCATATGAAATCTATGTTGCATAGATACAACTTTCATGAAGACACCGAAACCAAATTCGAACTCGATAAATGCCAGATATAAGATGATGCGCGCTTGAAGCGCATTTCTGCCCGGATGCCACTGTCGTTTTTCGCCTGAAGCATGCAACGCGCAGCAGAACACATTAAATATCGTTTTTCTAACATAGAAACTCAATGACGGCCGTTTCTAACACCATTTGAGCAATTTCATCAACTAAACCCTATTTGTTAGGGATGAGTGTAACAAGATAAAACTCTTATGTTTATAGTTTGATTTGTAGCTATATTAATGAGTTTATTGAATTATTTTTCTCATCTTTGTGCTTAATGCTTTTTATTGTTTGATCAACATTAAAATGTTCTACGATTCATATTTTGAAACGGAAGTGGACTTTACGAATGCTTGAGATGAGAAATTCATGAATTTGTAGTCTAGGGATAAATACAAGTCACTAAACCAATTAAATTAGTTTGCAAAGTCAATAGTTTAACAACAAAATTCTTGTACGCTAAGGCTTAATTATTATCTTAAATCCACTAAGGAATTAGGGGATACTTTGGAATTAAAGGTTTTGTCACTCAGCCATTAGGGCAAGAATAATAAAGAGAATTTGGTAATAATTCAATAAAGGAATTCAGAAACTAGGATCAAATTAGACACCAAGGTTGGATTCAAAGTAAAACTCATCCCAGAAATTTTCTTATTATAAAGGATCAATGTTATTATTGTTGTTAATTTTAAATATTATATCAAATAATTCAGAAACTTTTTTTTTCAATTTCATTAATTAAATAAAATTTGATTTTAAAACGCAATCCTTGAGCTCGACACTCGGTACTATCATTTTATTATTACTTGCAACGATTGAGCACACTTGCTGAAACACTTTCACAATCTGACCTAAAAGACTGGAGATCTCAAGAATTAGGTTCAATGGATAATAATTAGTTTTGTAGTCTTATGAGATGAATATGTTATTATAAATCAGAGAAGCCTGATTCCTAAAGTGAAGATAGGAGGAAATAATAGAAACTCTTAATCAGGTCTTACTTTGTGTGGAGTGGAGTACCTAGCTACAAGAGTACTCTTGATATACTCACATATGTGAATGTTGAAGTGGGGTTGTTTCCTATGAAACGTTTGAGGCATAATTTCTATAGCGTTCACTATATCGCGATAGATGTCCAGGGCCATTAATGCACGGGATTTGAGAATGCACCATATGAAAAGGTTGTGTGTGGGTTTGGTGTTAGAGAAAAAGTTTAGGACTACAGGTCACTCTTGTTGAATCTGAATCTTACTTATTATGCGAACATTAAATTCATCAGATACATCTGCTTATCCACAACCATATATAACTTTTGACGCTACTTCAAAGACATTTTCTTTTAATTAAAGTGGGAGATTTTCATAACATAGAGTATTTTAGTGTGTGAATTTAAAAATTGTTGAAGTTCCACATTGTAAAACTCTGATATATTGAGTAGTTTTCAACTCTATAAATACTAAAGTTCCAAATTAGATAGTTAACATATACGGGTTTGCTTCCATCACAACAAAGTTGCATGCATTTCCAGACTTCTCTTTTCTCCCTCTTCTGTTTGATGCATTATTGAATCACTTCCCTCCTTTCTTTTTTATCCCTTTGAAATTTTTTGTGCCATAGTGCTTTTGATTTTTGTGTGATAATCTCATATTGTGAGTTGCTTTAACAGCCATGTTAAAAATGACTTAAACTGTCATATTGAAGGTGCAATTTTAGAAGGTACTTCGTGGTTTATAGTATGCCTTGTATAATTTGAGCAGTGCAGCAAAACATCTTAAAGAGAGTGACTTAGGCCGTGACTTAATCCAATAATATCTTTAGTGACATAAATTTATTTTGAAACAATATATTGTATTGCGAAAATGAAAATAAGATCATGTGAAGGATAAAAAAGAAAAAAAACATGTTTATAATTAATATTGAATAAACGATTTTGTATAAGCTTTGGTGAATTGAGTCACATAGTAAAGGAATTGCATAAATGGAAATATCGTATTGGTTTGTGACAAAAAATCATCATACCTCTTGTGTGAGTGCTTAAACCCTAGCTATGATCCCTTATATATCCAAGTTCCTATAAATTGTATAAAATTAGAGAGTTGTTAAATTGCTAAAAATAATATGCTACAAATGGTGAACTAGTTTGTCTTGAAAAATTCTTTGGCAATCACGTGACGGAGAAATTGTGAAATCAAATGGAGGAAAATAAAAAGTTTCTAATAATAATAATAAAAAATATAATTCTTTTCATAGGAAATCAAATGGACACAACCCACACATCCACTATCAAATAATGCTCTTTTGTAGTAATGTCATAAACAAAATTGTGTTCAAGAAACCTTATTGGTAAAAATGTTGTATGACAAAACACGAAAATATGATTCAACTATAAAACATACGTGGTGTGAAATGAGTTTTAGTGAGAGTTGTTTGCTATGTATTTACTTGTTAGAATACGGTCTGACTTCAACTATGTTGACTTATTGTGAATTTTACGTTTTAATATGTACATCTTTTATTTTTATATTAAACTAGTCAAGAGAAAAATATGTTGAGCTTTTTGTGAAAAAATACATAAAATGACAATTGGTTACTAATCTGGATATGGTGAAAATATAATTTGTAAGAAATAAGGAGTCATGACTTTTCAAAATGAATATACTATTACAAGTTGTGAATTTGAAAACGATTGTTCATGCTTGGATATATCTTGAAACTCTTACATGGATTTATGCCATAAGTACAACGCAGGGAGGGAGAAATCAACAATGTCAAAGCTTTTGTTTGAGTTAAGATTTAGAGATTTGATAGAAATAATGATTGATGAAATCTCATTAAAACAAAATATGGTGTTTTTCACAGTGAGCATGAATTCCACAGCTGCCAGATTGAATACCAAAACTAATAATAGTTTATTTAGTGTTAAACAACTAACGAAAAAGATGTATAAATTGAAAATTATGTATAATGAATTATGTAGCACTGACACTTTTGATCGACGTTGTGTTCTAGTATCCAACACCAACATTAATTACATTCTATTGATTAATTTTTTCAAATTATTATTAGTGTCGACGTGTCAATGTTGTATCAATATTTGTGCTTCATATATCATGTGTTTTCTTCTCATTACTCTTGTGAAGTAGAAACCAAGCACTATTACACCATGTGAAAAAAGTTTGGATAAATTATATTTGGGGTATGGTTTTTATTATATTTCTTGTTTTATGCGGGTGTTATGGTTTGATTAATTGGCCAATATGAAGTTTTAGCCCATAATTTATTTTATTGTTTAAAAATTATATATTTTTTGTGCATCTAATTTATAATTATTGAGTAAAAAAAAATATATGTATATAACAATTGAAAACGAAGTCATCTAAATTTTTAATTCCATTTTAGTATTTTATGTGATTTTTCTATATTTATTTCATCTCATTGGTGTCATGGAAAATTCTAAAGCTTACATGAGAACTACAAATAAATTCAATGCAATCAACTTTAATATTATCTATTCATGTTTAATTAATTGGGTAAATTTTTAAATAAATTATATGGGATGTCCTTATATCTTGTTTGAATAAGAGAAAGACACAAATCAATCTATAAATGTATAAAAATAGACACAACAACTTCAAATAAACTATTTTGTTGAAAAAATTTACCAACAAAGTATTTAAGCTAACATGTACAT
>JBBPBR010000001.1:29852291-29884074 GCA_037974775.1 Cicer pinnatifidum | reverse complement strand
ATTAAATACGTTTCTTTGCACTGCGGATTTTTGTCTAAACTTCTTATTTTCATTTTTCTTCATCATCCAAACTTATGGGAAAATAGTAGAGTTAAGTGAGTAAAACAACTACATAATGAAATACTAATGATTTTATTTAAAATTGTAAATGTCTTATTTTCTTTGATTTGAGCTAGCGTATCTAATCTTGAGTATTTCCATCAATTCTAATTTTTATAACCATTCCAAAATATTAAGTGTAAAGAACATTATAAAGAAAATCTACCACACAAATATTTCAAATCAAACGCATAAATATTAAACAAAAAATTTCAAATCAAACACACAAATATTAAACAAAAAATTTCAAATCAAACATACAAAAATTAAACAACAAAAAAGAAGATGAATATAAAGGAACTTGTCCTCCAAGAACAACAATTAAGTTGGACGTTGTTTGTTAAGTTGATTGAATATATGCAATATTGGTTGAATCAAATATGCAATGCAAATCTAAAAAGAAGATATAATAAGAATTTATTTTTAAAGTTGATGTAATTGAAGTTTGAGAGAATCGGGGTGGTCTTGTGAAAATAAAAGAGAACGTTTTAAGATTAAGGAATATAAAAAATTCAATAGTTAGTAAATGCATAAGATGTTTGGAACTGAGTGTAGTCAATATTATGTTTGGAATTAGAAGAGATGTGTCACTACTTGAAAAATGCATTAAACGGTAAAATATGAAACAGCAAAACAATTATCACAAAATTGATTTGGAGAAACATATTAGAGATAAAAGAAAATAATTGTTTTAAGTTAACAGCTCATCATATAGTTCGAGGTGACACAATTATAATTACGTGACATATGAAATGTTGATGTGTCATGAGCAAAACTAGGGAGGTTGGTTTATTAGATTATAATATAGATGATTAGGAGGACAAAAGATTGCCACAAAATTTTTGGATTCTGACTTCTGACACCTTTCATTTCCTTTCCTTCTATATCTTACTTTTCATTAGTTTTTAAGAATCAATAACAAAAATAAAAAAATAAAAAAGAAGATCATGAAGAAACTAATGGTGTGGAGTTTGACTCTGATGCCGTGAAACTCACTGGTTGTAAACTTGGGGGACAATAAGCATCCTTTTTATTCTCATAATGGAACTCCAACACACCACATTTTTCATCAAGTTCATCATTATCAGCTGCATCTTAATCGAAATGTTTGATATGGTAATATCTGGCTTTACACATACCATTACTTTGTAAACATATGTGTAGACAAAAGTAATGATATGGTTGAAATGGTAGTAGATGGCTTTAACTTTAGTCCGAATAGACCAATCATGCTAATATGGATGAGAATGATTGCGAGGAGAATCTAGTGATGAACGCATAGTCAATATTGTCCACATGTTTCATAAGTTTTTTGCATACATATCTTTAATATACAAAATGATAAGTTTTGTATTGCTTAAGACAACATTTGTAGAAGACAAACACAAGTAATGCCAATACAATCATGTTTGTGTGTGTGTGCGCGCATTAGACATCTTACTATGCTCAATTTCAAACTTCAGTGTTAAAGGTAAATGCTTACCTCTCAAGTATGAACACATTTAGACAATTACAAAATCACATAACCTATAGCACCGACACCTTGGACTGAAGCTGTGACTAGTGTCTGACACATGTTAGTGTCTACAACACACATTTGGCTACATTCGATCACTTCATATTTTAATTTTATTTTCTATGTATGTGTGTCGGTGCTCCATAGCACATACTATCGAAACTATAGCAAATTGTGTCTATTGTGTTCTTATGTATGTGTGTATGAATTTGTTTTATAGAAGAACCCTAGTCACTGTTTGAGAACACTATTAATCACACATCAAATAATCACAATTTTCCTAAAGCAAAGGATTTCACCGAACAAGCATACAATACTTGACAAAGACAAATTCAAATACAAAACACCAAAGTAAATCAGACTCAATAGTACATATGCAATTCAAAGTATCTATGTCTTTTAAGTTTGGTGAATTTCGTAATCAATCAATTCAAACAAAATTACATTATAAAATGTTTCACAAAATAACCATAAAACTCAAAGACACATACACATGTTGATCAAACAGAACACTAAAGAGTAAAAGTAAGCTCATTACATCAATTTCCCTAAAGTCTAAACTAGCCATCCCTTTCTCCTATCACTAGGCATAGAAAGAAACATTACCCTCAATTTATGATTCTTTAACTTTTCCAGAGCTTTCATATAAACGTTGTCTGTAATATGTTCGATCTCGTTAAGATCATTCACACACTTAGTAAGAGAATAATTGGCCTTTATATTCCTCAGCTTAAACTTTTCCCTTTTGGCTAAAGTAGCATATGTTTTTGCCTTAATGTTGTATCCTATGCTAATAGTGCATTTTCCGTTGCAATTTTCAAATATTATTTACTATTATCTGAACTATCTTGATATGTCTTTGGTCAGCTTGTGTTATGATCTGAATTATATCCATCTATTTTTATTGATTCTTGGGTAGATAAATCATGAAATACTCCATCAACGACAATACTTCTGATTTCAAATAACTTATAATGGTTATATACTTTCATTTCAAATTGAGAAATTTTTTTTTATGTAAATAACATAAGTATATAATTGGTCAAAGCATCATATTGGCCAATTAATCAAACCATAACACCCGCATAAAATAAGAAATATAATAAAAACCATACCCCAAATATAATTTATCCAAACTTTTTTCACATGGTGTAATAGTGCTAGGTTTCTACATCTCACCCAAATTTAGTGTGTTGCAAGAGTAATGAGAAGAAAACACATGATATATATGAAGCACAAATATTGACACAACATTGACACATCGAGACTAATAATAATTTGGCAAAATAAATCAATAGAATGTAATCAATGTTGGTGTTGGATACCAGAACACAGCGTCGATCAAAAGTGTCAGTGTTACATAGTTCATTATACACAATTTTCAATTTATACATCTTTTTCGTTAGTCATTTAACACTAAATAAACTATTATTAGTTCTGTTCTTCAATCTGGCAGCCATGAAATTCATGCTCACTAGAGTGAAAAAACCCATTTTGCATATTCTTTGTTTTATTGAGACTTCACCAACCATTATTTCTATGAAAGCTCTAACTCTTAACTTAAACAAAAGTGTTGACATTGTTGATTTCTCCCTCCCTGCCTTGTACATATTAGAAGAAATTCATGTAAGAGTTCCAAGATATATCCAAGCATGAACAATTGTTTTCAAATTCACAACTAGTAATAGCATATCCATTTTGAAAAGTCATGACTCTGATCACTTTAAATAACAAAGTTTTGTGATAATTGCATGTTTCGTATCACGATTGGTTTTTCAGAATCATTGTGAATCACTCTAATTTTGAAAAGCAATAAGTACTAGCTTTGTAAAATCATGGTAGTTCACAGTGATTATGGCAAACTTACCATGATACAAACATACACTAAATAGTCATTTTGATTCACGATGTATGAGTCATTATCATTGTAGTCCCCATTTGAATAAATTAAAATTATAAAAATGTATTTGAATGTGTCTAGTTGTGGTACTTGTGAGTTGTATGTGTCTTTGGTTAATTTGGTTCTCATATGTGTCTTTTGTTGGTTAGTTTAATCTACAAAATTACAAGCAGAAGATACTCAAGAATGATTTTGTAATGTCGATATATTTAAATATTATAGTAACATTGTCATACATTTAAGACCAAAATCATTATTTACTCAAGGTTTACGTCATGTTCTTCAGAAGGGTGTGAAAATAAGGAACTGTTTAGTGAAAAGCTTAACAACGACGGACCCATGTTATTGATACTTGAAATTTGGACGAATAAACAAGGCATAGTATAGGAAATTTTAGTAAGTATAAAATAATTAAAATGAAAATAGAAAAGATTGGATCAAATGAAAGAAATAATAAATTAATGGCGATTGTGTTAGGGTGAGTGGGAGAGGAGGATAAGGGGGAATAGTTAATTAGGAGAACATGTTTTTGTTATTGGCCATTGTTGCTCGATGCATGGTGTGAGATCACTGATCATTACCTATGAACTACGATTGTCAATTGTCATGCCATTAAAACTGCCATTGTTGTGCGATTTGAGTGTGCGACCATCAAAATGCTCAACACCGTTAAAAGCGAATTTTTACTTTATTTCTTTTAATTTTATTTTAACGGAGATTGAGAGAGTATTCAAAATCTTTAACACCTCAAAATATAATTCTAAGTGGGAGAAAAGAAGGAAGAATATCCAATAATAAATACAACAACCAAAACATTAATATAGTCATATATTTAAGAATGAAGATAGTATTATCATATATGTCTCTTGATATAAGTTCCAATTAACTTTTTCGTGAAATTTTGTTAAGTCGTGGTTCTCTCACTCTTTTCTAAGAAAAAAACTCCAAGTTTTTCCTCTAATTCTTCATCTATTAAAGAAGGTAGTTTAAGGCCATATTTTTTCCAAAATTATCCTTTCAAGTTATTTTATTCTCTCATTTAATTCAAATCAGTGGTTTTCCACTTAAATAAAAATTTGATTTGGAGCAAAATGATCATTTGCCATGAGTTACAAATTATAGTTTCATCATATCCATATTAGTTACCGACTGTCATTTTATGTATTTCATAAAATATTCAACATATTTTTCTCTTCACTAGCTTAATGTAAAAATAAAATATGTACATATTAAAACGTAAAATCACAATAAGTCAACATAGTTGAAGTCAAACCGTTACAGTATTCTGCATGATTCTAACAAGTAAATACATAACAAACCACTCTCACTAAAACTCATTTCACACCATATATGTTTTGTAGTTGAATAATATTGTCGTGTTTTGTCATACAGTTTTTTACCAATAAGGTCTCTTGACCACAAATTTGTTTATGACATTACTGCATAAAAGCATTATTTGATAATAGTTGTGTGGGTTATGTCCATTTGATTTCCTATGAAAATAATTATATTTAATTATTATTATTAGCAACTTTTCATTTTCCTCCATTCGATTGCACAATTTCTCCGTCACGTGATTGCCAAAGAATTTCTCAAGACAAACTAGTTCATCATGTGTAGCATATTTTTTTATCAATTTAACAACTCTCTAATTTCATACAATTTATAGGAACTTGGATATATTAGAGCTCATAGCTAAGGTCTAAGCACTCACATAAGAGGTATGATGATTTCTTTTCACAAACCAATATGATATTTCCATTTATGCAATTCCTTTACTATGTGACTCAATTCACCAAAGCTTATATACAAAATCTTTTATTCGATATTAATTATAAGCATTTTTTTCTTTTTTATGCTTCACATGATCTTATTTTCATTTTTGCAATACAATATATAGTTTCAACTATGAAACTTCATCAAATCAAGGTATATTATTTTTTATTGAATTTTGAAAATCTATTTCAAAATAAATTTATGTCATTAAAGATGTTATTGGATTAAGTCACGGACTAAGTCACTCTCTTTAAGATGTTTCGCTGCACTGCCCAAATTATGCAAGGAAAACTATAAATCACGAAGTCCATTCTACAATTACACCTTCAATATGACAGTTAAAGTCAATCTCAATATGGCAGTTAAAGCAACTCGCAATATGATACTATGACACAAAAATCACAAAAAATTTCGAAGGGACCAAAAAGAAAGGAGAGAAGTGACTAAAAAATGCATCAAATAGAATAGGGAGAAAAAAGAAAGTTGGGAAAGGCATCCAACTTTGATGTGATGGAAGCAAACTTGCATTTGTTAACTATTCAATATGGGACTTTAGTATTTATAGAGTTGAAAACTACTCAATATATGACAGTTTTACAATGTGGGACTTCAACAATTTTTAAATTCACACACTAAAATACTCTATGTTCCAAAAATCTCTCACTTGAATTAAAAAAAAAATATTTATGAAGTAACATCAAACGTTCAATAACGTTGTGCATACGGACATGTATCTTATGACTTTAACATTTGCATAGTAAGTAAAATTCAGATTCAACAAGAGTGACCTATAGTCTTGAACTCTATCTCTAACACCAAACCCACACACAACCTTTTCATATGGTATATTCTCAAAAGCCCATGCATTAATGGCCTTACACATCAATATTCCATAGGTGAGTCTATCAAGAGTACTCTTGTAGCTAGGTATTCAACTCCACACAGAGTATAGATTTGATTAAGAGTTTCTACTATTTCATGCTATCATCGCTTTAGGAATCATGCTTCTCTGATTTATAATAACATGTTCATCTCATATCAATTCAGAACTTATTATTACCCATTGAACCTAATTCTTGAGATCTCCATACTTTAAGGTCGGGTTGTGAAAGCTTTCAGTAAGTGCACTGAATCGTTGCAAGTAATAATAAAACGGTAATACCAAGTGTTGAAATCAAGGATTGTGTTTTACTATCGAGTTTTATTTAATTACTAAAATTGAACAAAACATTTCTGAGTTGATTGAAATAATATTTGAAATTAACAACAGTAATAAAATTGATCCTTTATAATAAGAAAACTTTTTAGGATGAGTTTCATTTTGAATCCAACCTTAGTGTCTAATTTGATCCTAGTTACTGAATTCCTTTATTAAATTATTACCAAACTCTCTTTATTATTCTTTCTTTAATGTCTTAGTGACGGAAATTTTAATTCCATAGTAACCCCTAATTCCTTAGTGAATTTAAGATTAGAATTAAGCATTATCGTACAGGAATCCTATTGTTAAACAACTGACTTTGCAATTAATTTAATTGGTTTCGTGACCTACATCTATCCCAAAACTACAAATTCATGAATTTTTCATCTCAAACATTCGTAAAGTCTACTTCCGTTTCAAAATACGAATCGTAGAACATTTTAATGTTGATCAAGCAATAAAAAGCATTAAGCATCGAGATGAGAAAAATAATTCAACAAACTCATTCATATAACTAGAAATAAAATCAAAAAAATAAGGGTTTAATCTTTACACTCATCCCTAACAAATAGGGTTTAACTACTCATTAAAGAGATAGAAAAGATAGAGATTAGAGAAAAATTACCCGAAATATCACGAATGATTCTTGATAAAACTGCTCCAATGGTGTTAAAAATGTTCGTCTTTGAATTTCTCCGCTAGGGCACAAATCTCCACACTTCCCAATAGTAAAACGGATCCCTAAAAAGTGAGAAAAATGAGTTTTAATGTGTTATGCTGCGCGTTGCGCACTTCAGGTGCGAAACGGTAGTGGCATTCACACATAAATGTGCCTCAAGCGCGCTTCAAGCACACAACATCTTCTGTCTGGCATTTAGTGCATTGTTCTCCTCTTTTGAGTCCAAATTGGATTTCGGTTTCTTCATGAACACTGTATATAAAGATCATATCTTTCATTTGCACTTGGTTTGACTCTAATTGGACATCTACAACTCCAGATATAACGAAAATACTCCACATGGGTCATGTTGATTTCTCACCAAAAGTCTGCACTGCACTAAAACAAGTAACAACGCAAAACTACGAAAAATCTCTACTTAATCATGAAAATAACAACATAAATATTTCATCAAATCGAAGAACTAAAATTAACAAAATATATGAAATAACTCCTTAAATTAACTAATGAATAAAAGATTAAATAAGACTAAAAACAATGAAAAATATGCATATGATAAATAATCTCTTCTTTTTTTTCTCTTTATTATTCTTTCAATAGAATCTTTAATTCCAACATAACCCCTAATTCCTTAGGGGATTTAATATTAGAATTAAACCTTACCGTATAGGAATTCTCTTGTTAAACTATTGACTTTGCGACTAATATAATTGGTTTCTTGACCTGCATCTATCCCTAGACTACAAATTCATGAATTCCTCATCTCAAGCATTCTTAAAGTCCACTTTCGTTTTAAAATATAAATTGTAGAACATTTTAATATTGATCAAGCTATAAAAAGTATTAAGCACGTAGATGAGAAAAATAATTCAATAAACTCATTCATATAACTAGAAATCAAAACAGAAAAATAAGAGTTTCACCTTGTTACACTCATCCCTAATAAATAGGGTTTAGTTACTCATGATAGAGATAGAAAAGATGGAGATAGAGAAGAATTACAAGGTAAGATCAATGATGATTCTCGATGAAATTGCTCAAATGGTGTAAGAAACGGTTGTCTTTGAGTTTATGTCATAGGGCACAAGTCTCCCCACTTTCCGATAGTAAAAAAGATCCCTATAAAGTGAGAAAAACGAGTTTTAATGTGTTCTCATTGAAACTCACCACTGCACTAAAACAAAGTAACAACGCAGTAGCTACGAAAAATCTCTACTTAATCAAGGAAATAAGAACATAAACATTTCATTAAATCAAAAAACTAAAATTAACAAAAATGTATCAAATAACTCCTTAAATTAACTAATGAATAAAATACATATAAGATTAAAAACAATGAAAAATATGCATATGATGAAGAGTCATCAGCTTGCCATCATGAGTGACACTATAGGCATTAGTCCCCTCCTTTTGGATGTATATATGATGTTCTCTCTAGCTAAATCTTTCATCAAAGTATCTGCTAAATTCTCATTAGTGCATACATGATCCACTATCACAACTCCTTTAGAAATTAACTCTTTAATAGTGATGTGCTTGAAACATATTTGTCATCTCTTTCTATTGTAATAATGATTCTTAATCTTTTCAATAGCCACGGTACTATAAGAGGATCAACACAACTGGCATAGGTTTTTCTCAAAAAGGGATCTCGACTAGCAAGCATCTCAACTGGCTTGTTTTATCACTAGCAGTAGCTTGTGCTATCATTTCAGACTCCATAGTCGATTGAGTCGGTATCGTTTGTTTCTTTAATTTTCAAGATACAACACCACTGGATGTACTAAAAATATAGCCACTGGTTGCTTTAGAGTCATCTAATAAAGTGTTTCAATCATGTCACTTTAATCCTTCAAGGACGACATAAATATTTGATAATGTAATCTAAGACTTATGGTCCTTTTAAGGCATCTCAAGACTCTTTCGATAGCGTGTCAATGCTCCATACTAGAGCTACTAGTAAACCTTCACAATAGCCCCACGATGTAGGCAATGTCGGGTCTAGTTTAGTTAGTGGCATACCTGAGGCTTCCAATGATGCTCGCATATTCAGTTTGTCTAACACCTTCACCAATGTTCTTAAAAAGCTTCACACTTAGATTATATGGTGTACAAGCAGGTATACATTCAAAGTATTTGTATTTCTTTAGGATTTTTTAAACATAGTTAGACTGATCGAAAGAAATTCCCTTTTGTAAACTAGTAATCTTGATGACAAAGATTACACTCGTTTCTCCAAGGTCTTTCATACCAAAGTTGTTACACAATAGTGATTTACAATATTTATTGCATGAATGTTTGAGCAATATATGAGTAGGTCGTGTTCATATATAAATATGATAGTGTAAATTATATTTTCAAATTTTTTATATATGCGTTTGTCACTTTCATTCACTTTAAACTCATGATATAATCAAGTTATCAAACATTTCATGTCATTGCTTAGGAGCTATTTTTAGACGATACAAAGTTTATCTAACTTAAAGACCTTATTTTCTTGTCCATGAATCACAAAGTTTTCAGCTTGTTCCATATAGATTTCTTCTTCCAAGTCACCATTTAAAAAAGATATTTTGACATTTATTTTGGTGTATCACCAAGTTATGAATAGCATTTAATGAAATGAGTACTATAATGGATGTAATTCTAGTGAACGGTGAAAAAGTTTCGAACTTTTGGCAACAAGGCGAGCCTTGTATTTACAAATCGTTGGCAACAAGGCGAGCCTTGTACTTATCAACTGTTCCATCGGGTTTTAGTTTCTTTTTCAAAATCCATTTACAACTTACCAATTTTCAACAAGGAGGCAAGTCTACTAAATGTCAGGTCATGTTAGACTCTAGAAAATTCATCTTATCGTTTATAGCTTCTTGGCATAAATTAGCACCCAAAGATGACAAAACTTCTTGAAGATTTGCAGGATCCTCTTCTAAGTTATATGTCATATAATTGGGTCCGTAATCTTTAGCAACTTTGACTCTCTTACTTCTTCGAGTTTCTATTTTGCCTTGTTTGTTGCTTTCAATGCTCCATGTTAGAAGAACGTGACTTGGTTCGCTACCCCCATTATTTATCGATTTGAAAGGGAATTTATCTTCATAGAAGTCAACATCATTTGACTCTATGATCACTTTTGCATTAAAGTCATAAAACCTATAGGCTTTGTTTCTTACTTCATACCAAATGAATACACATTTATAAGCTCTACTAGTGAGTTTAATTCACTCGGGATTAGGGATTCTGACATAAGCCAAACTACTCTAAGTTCGGTTTTCTTTTCTTCAAAATATCAAAGGAGATATTTTGTTTTAAGATTTAGGAACTCTATTCAAAACATAAGAAACAGCCAATATAATTTCCCCCACCAATAAGATGCAGCACCAGAATTAAGCATAATAGCAACAACTAATTCAGTAAGAGTTTTATTATTTCTTTCAACTTTCCCATTCATTTCAGGAGAATATGGTACAACTATTTCATGTAAAATTTCATGCAATTTATAAAACTCATTAAACAAACTAAAATCATACTTGGTTCCCCAATCACAAAGAAACCTTTTAATCTTTCTACTAAATTTATTTTCAATTTTAGATATAAATATCCTAAACATGTCAAGCGATTCACTTTTACTTTTCATTAGATATACATAAGTATAGTCATAATAATCTTCAATAAAAGTGATAAAATGATGTTTTTCATTTCTTGTTATTGTCCCATCAAGTTCAAATATATTTGAGTGTAATAAATCTAAAGACAGAAATTCTCTTACTACATATTTATGTGAACTCTTTGTTATTTTAGTTTGACTACAAAAATTATATTTTTCAAAATCAATTTAAATATAACTTTGGAATTTAACCGAAGTTACTTAAGTTTGAAATCAACGTTTGTTCACTACATAGATTTCTAGCATGCCAAATATTAAAATCACGTAACATGTAAGTAGAATATGTGTAAAAATATGCCCCTATAGAGTAAGTAAACCTTACCTTATTTTGAAGAAAACCATAAACAAGATTTTTTTCTAGAGACGGGTTATAAAACTCTTTAGAAAAAAATATTTTGGTTTATGCCTGAGAGAATCTTTGAAATCCTTTTAAGCAGGGACAATTTATCAATAATAACAACAATTTGAAATTATTCATCTAAAATCATACCTCTTGAGATGATCTCATGAGTTATCTTTTGAGGTAGAGGCTCACATTATTGTTGGAATTGTAGTAGTTAGATCATAACCAAGTCCATTAAGATTATAATTCTAACAGAGGTAATCATTATCCTCTCATGGGCTAATTATTCAGGTTTCTTATCCTTTTCTGTTTGTCACAATGAAATAGATTATTGAAATCAAAGGCAGTAGAACCAGAACCAGTAATCTCTTCGGTTGACATGGCAGAAAGTACCGTTTCAAAATTTTGTTTTTTGAGTTTCGAAAAATTATTTAAAAATAAATTTATGTCACTAAAGATATTATTAGGTTGAGCCATAGACTAGGTCACTCTCTTTAAGACATTTTGCGGTACCTCCTAAATTGTGCAACACAAACTATCAACCATGAGATCCCTTCTAGAATTACACCCTCAATATGGCGGCTAAAGTCACTCTAAATATGGAAGTTAAAGCCACTCTCAATATGGAAGTTGAAGTCACTTTCAATATGGAGGTTAAAGCCATTAGCAGTATGGTACTATGAGCACTCATAAATCGAAGGGACTACGACACAAAAGCTGCTCTAAAATTTTGAAGGATCTATGGTATAAACCACTTTAAAAGAAAAATGGTATTATAACCACTAAAAAAATCAAAGGGGCTACGTCACAAAAACTGTTGAAGGAACATAAAGGAGAGAAGTGGCTTGAAAATACATCGAATAAAAGAGGAATAACAGAAAAAGTTGAAAAATGAATCCAATTTTTGTGTGTCAATCACAAGAAGCAAACTCACATATGTTTACTATCTAAATATGTGTTTTCTATTAGGCTTTTCATCTTCCAATATGAATTATTAACTTATATTTTTTTTATATGAATCCAGTAGATTTATATGTCTACATGAATAACTTTATTTGAGCTACATTACGAATTTTGACCTAAATGAATAACTTTCTTTGAACTACAATATGAATGTTGACCTATGATGATACATTTGTTGTATTTTTACTTTTTGTTTTCTTATAGTCCCTACATTGTAAATATTTAATTCATATTGGAGGTTTTCTCTTTTTCTTGTGAAGGTCTCAATATATAATACATAATAATTTACTTTCATTGCTTTTTCTAATATCCTTCAGATTTAATGATAGTTTTTAAAATATTGATATGTATTTGTTTATTTTTATAGTTATATCTTATTTTAATATGTTGGTTTAACTAATTTTTCTATTTAGATAAATGGTGTCACTTATGACTAATTTAGGTTTAGATAATTGTAATCCCATTTGAAACTTTTTGAAATGAAATATAATTTTTCTTCGTGAGAATGTTGAGTGACGTCTCCTCTTTGAATTCTTAGATTTAAATTTGTTTGAATTTTATCAATCAATGAATTCCTTACTATTGTGGCGATTCTAACATTCTTAGTTGTGGCGCATTCCTGCTTCATATTCTCTACTATGTCCATGTTTTACTTCTTTCTTTTCCTCTTTTATTTGTCAGGAACAAATCACTTGTGTCGCAGCCTAAATTTTCAAGTGTTTCTCAAATTCAATTGAGTCGCTGCCAAAATTTATTTTTAAATAGAGAAAATATTGGAAAATCCTTCAAAATAAAAAAATGGTCTTTGAAACCAAACTTTGTATTCGGGAGTCGGTCATGCGTAGGGAATATATTAGCATCCTACGTCATCCGTTAAAATATGGTTACCTAATTAATTGTGGAAAATTAATATTAACTTAAATATATTTATTTCTCCTTATTATTAAATATGAATATCAATTATTTTGAATGTGATTTTCAAATAAATGTGCTTAAGGGGGAAAAATTTTATTAATGTTCTTGACAAGAATATGATCTGGCTCCTAGTATCTCCCGATGCGATTGAGAAATCAAAGCTATGTAGTTCTTGGGTGGAAAATGCGGATGTGTTGATTATTTTTAAAAGAAAATTGTTTTGTTGTTGATAAAATAAAAAATAGAATTGATTTTTACAGGAAAAAAAAAGTTTGTTTGATTTGAATAATTATTTTGAAATGCGAGTTTTAGGACTATCAAGTTGTACAACTTGTGTCTCAAAAACTCAAGAAATAAAAAGATGTTACGTCTAATTTAATCCATTCAAGAATATTTGATGTTACTTTCGAGTTTAAAATGTAGTTCTAAAACAAACAAGTGATACAACATGTGTCTTAACAACTCAAAGATTGAAAAAGATGTCACATATGATTTAATCAAATTTACAAATTGATTTTTCATTAATTTATTAATTTATAGAAGAAAAAAAAAATGAATTCTACAACCGTCAAGAAATAACAATTTCTGTCAACACATAATTTGAACCAATATTTTTTTTTATTTTTTTTTTGGCAAGTAAAATTTTACAATTAAAATGAAAGTTTGCAGACCGAAAAAAAAAATGAAGCCTACGCTATCTAACGTTCTGTCTACTTTGAGCAAATTAAAAATAAAAATAAAACAAAAACAAAAAGCAAGCTAAGGACTTCTCTTCCGAACTTGATAGATTCTTAGAAGCTTAACTGTGACCTGTGGGGAAATAGCAAAAGTGGTCTAAGAAAGATAGAAACAGGGGAGCTGATATGAGAAATCAACTTCAAAGGGATGGACGGGATTTCAGTATCAACGCACCATTTCATGGTTGAGTATTTCTTATTTTTTAAGATACATCTCCTCCACTTTCCTACCATTTAACAGTAATCTCATCTTCAAACTAATAAAAAAAAAAAGCATCATTTTTAAGCATCAAATTAGAAATTTCAACAAGCAAACAACAAATAAAAGGCATATTCTTAAGCATGAAATGAAAAATTTAAACAAGAAAACAACAAAATGAAGAGCTATATTAAAGAAATAGAGAACAAGACAAACGTGATAAAGACAAATATGTGTATGGCAGTGAAGAAGAAGAAGGTGGCAGTGCACAGCTGATGGTTGGCAATGGTTACGGATGGTAACTAAAAAAAACGATACTATATGTTTTTTAATTTCCTTTATTTTTATTTCTATAGCGTCTACTCAAATTTTCTAGCATTTTTGCCTTTACATATAATCTACTTATTTACTAGCAATTGTATACATCTTTTCAGAATATTTAATATTGAACTTTATAACATGAGAAATTTCTTCAACTTCTTCTGAATTAAGAGTACATATGTCTCTCTTGATTACCCCTAAAATATATTTCGACTATTTATAAGTGTCTTTTATTGTTGGATACTTCTCTTCTATAACTAATATATCAATAATCATTTGACAATTAAAAAATAAAACTACATATTAATTTTTTAAAAATTCACTTAAATTAAATAAAATATACCCGCGTAACACGCAAGTTAGCATCTTGTAATTATTAAACCCAGAACTTAAAACCTTTATAGAACAGAAACAAACAAACAAATGTCAATGGAAAGTAAAAGGAAAGCTAAGTGAGGGGATTTGTGTATATGTTTGTAATATAGACATTAAAAACATCTAAGAATGTGTGTTATGGAATACATGTTTAAATGTTGACATAATCTATACCTTATAGGGCACTCTTTATAAGTGGGGATCAAGATATTCAATGTCATCCATTTGATAGTTTTTTGGCATCTCAATTTCTTCCAACCATGAATAACTTTCATTTTCTTCTTTTAACTCAGCAATCTCTCCCTCTACATTGTTTCAAATCACAAATTGTGAGGTTCAATGATAAGAATTGTTTAATTTTTAATTGAAGTATATTTAAAACAGATTTCGGTGTCAGCTCATACTATTTCCTCCACATAGTCAAACATTTCTCACCTCGGTCAAAAAGCTGACGTGTACGTATTCACAGAGAGTTTCATTTTCTAAATAATTGTTCCACAAATTATATACACCATCCACTATCTTGTACTATATCTCCTATTTAAATATAATTTCATAACGTCAACTCAAATTTTTCTAAATTAATCTCACATTATTATTTTATAACGTCACATTGTTATATCATAACATTTGCCCAACATCTTTTACATTAATTCTTCATTACTACTCAATACGCTCTTTTTTTTCATTTGCATTAATAAACTTCACATTTTCGCCTCTACATGTCATCTACTTATTTGCTAGCAATTGTATACATTTTTTCAGACTATATAATATTGAGCTTAATAACATGAGAAGTTTCTTCAACTTCTTTTGAGTTGAGAGTACATATTTCTCTCTTGCTTACCCGTAAAATATATTTCGACTATTTATATGTGTCATTTATTATTGGGTACTTCTCTTCTATAAATTACATTGATAGAATTGAATATATATTATTGATATAACTACTACATCAATAATCATTTGACAATTGAGACATAAAACTTCATATTGATATTTTTTTTAAATCACCTAAATTAAATATATTCGCACAACACACGGATTAGCGTAAACTTCAAATTTTATTCAATAGAATAAGAGATCAGTCAGACTTATTAGAACTCAACATAGATTAATCAGGAAAAAATAAAAAAATAAAAGAGGTAGACCACCTGAAGTTCATCTACATTCATACTTCTAGCACTTGATTGGGCATACAAAGGGGGCATTTAATGAGTTGGGGTATAGAAAACCATTTCTTTTGCCTGCTACATGAATGAAACTGTTTTTGACAAATTAATTTATTCCTAGCATTTTCTTTGAAACTTTTGTTGTTATATTTCCTTTAGACCACTTGTGACATTTTTTTTTTGTGATATAAACAAATCCATTTTAATGGAATATATGTATTTTAAAGTAAATTCTATATAATACTTTTCTTAGTTGCAGTAAGATTGAGTTTAACTTCGTTCTTTATTCTTTTTTATGAACTAATGATAAGAGAATAATTTAGACCCATTGACACATCATAGATCTTCTAAATAAGATCAAAGTGAATGTGCTCCCTCAACTTAATTTTTGTATATCTATCAATGTTTTCATGGCTCTTTTGTAATTCCTAATTCTTTATATAAAGACTTTGTGTTTGAATAGTTCATATATGATATGATCATATTTGTGATTTATAGAGATCGTTATTTATAGAGATTGTTATTTATATACATGAGTGTAGATTGTTATTTATAGAGATCGAGATGTCAATTAGAGTATAGATTTAATGAGCATACATTGTCAATGTAAATCATTTTACATTGACAATCAACATAAATTGTTGATTTGTTAGTTATTTTAGAATAATAGTTACCAATACAGAGTAGGACTATAGAATAAAGAATGGGTATTACATGTTAATGAATAAGTTATTGACACTCAATGCATACTTCATTTTCTCTTAGAATAGTTACCAACCTTTTTTGTCTATCAATAAAGTTTATGAGTTTAGGAGCTTATTTTTTTCTCTTATACATCACATTTCCTTCATTTATCTTATAATATTAATTCCTAAAATTTGTAATAAGTTGGCAAACGATGATACAAGTAATTTTGTAATCGTATCTATTGGATGTAACTCAAATTAATTTGTAATTAGTTAGTTAGAATATGGTTAGAAGTTAGTTATAATTTTGTTAAGTTTGTTGTAATTGATTCAGTAGAAAACTATTTCTATAAAAGCCTTCAAAACCAAGAACAGTCTGTAATGCTAAACCAGAACATTCTCCATACTGCCCAAATTGATAATCAATCTCCATTTTTCAGAACTTTATATTTTCTTCTCAATTTCAATTCCTCTCAATTATACAACTTATGCTAATAATTGGTATCAAGAGCTTGGGTTCTAAACCTTGGGAAACACGAGTGCAAGTGTGAGAGGAATCAAAATTGTGAAACACAAGTGTGAGTGAAAGGAATCAAAATTGTGAAACACAAGTGAGAGGAATCAAAATTGTTGTTGGGATCTCACGAAGTGTTTGAGATTGTTCAAGATGGCTATGAACAACTTCGTGCGAATCCAACAGAAAGACAGCAAACAACTTTCAAAGATTACAAGAAAAGAGATTGAAATGTGTTGTTTTACATCCAACAGAGTGTGGATTCAAACAACTTTGAGAGGATCTCGTAGGAATCTACATCAGAGGAGGCATGGGAGATTTTGGTCAAGTACTATATAGGTGGGGAAAAGGCCAAGAAAGTGAAGCTCCAAATGCTACGAAAGCAATACGAATTATTGCAGATGGAAGAAAATGAAGTTGTGGCAGATTACTTCAATCGTGTGCAAGTTGTTGTTAATCATTTGAGAACAAAAGGTAAATCATTAATTGAAGTGGTGATTATTGAAAAGATCCTTAGAACATTAACACAAAGGTACGATCACATGGTGGTGGCAATTGAAAAATCAGAGGATCTTGATAAGATGAAGGTGGAGGATTTGCAAGGCTCTCTTGAAGCTCATGAACTAAGAGTAAGAGAAAGGTGTGCAGCAACCTCAACATCTCAAGTGCATGCCCTACAGGCCCAAGATAGCAAGAAGACCTGCCAAGGTGATATGAAGCACAAGAAAGGCAAAGGTAAATTCAAGTGGTACAAGAAATATGATTCTAATGAAGAGACTGATGATTATGATGAAGTGGCTGGAAGTGCAAGAAATTAGAACATAAGTGATAACAGCAACAAAAATTCGAATGGCAAGAAGAAATTCAACAAGGAGGGAATCTAATGTTACAATTGTCAAAAATGGGGGCATTTTTCAAATGAATGCAAATCCAAGAAAGACCAAAGAGATGATGATGAAATTCAAATGGCAGCTGAGGATTCAGATTCAGATGATGCGTTATTGATGGCCACCATAAACGGAGAACATTCTCTATTTTAGACAAAGTGTTGTTGATGGAAACTACACATCAAGAACGTTTTGAAAAAAGTGTTAAGAACGAATAGTGTTCTTCATCTCAAAGATTGGTTTGTAAGCATTGATGAGAAGGTAAAAAGAGAGATCGGGTTTGTAGATAATAGCAACGTAGCTGTAGACGGAGTAGGAAACATGTTGATTCAAAGGAGAGATGGCAACCAATATTTCATATGTGATATGTTGTATGTGCTAAGAATGAAGAACAATCTGCTAAGTCTTGGACAACTACTTGAAAAGGGATATTAAATGAAGGTGAAGCATTGTGAAATAAAGATGTTTGATAGTACAAATAGGTTTGTATTGAAGGCGCCATTGTCTAGAAACATAACCTTCAAAATAGCACTATCAACCGGATCTTCAAGAATGATGGAGGTTGAAGGATTAGATGAGGTGTTGAATTCAAAGGAAGGTGATGTTAGTACCCCAACTGTTCAACCTCACACAGCTTGTAAAACTACAACTCAATGGAAAAAAAGTAAACGACGGAGTAAGAGCAAGAGTTGTTGTAGGCGATGTTCAACAAGAAAACAAAGATGTTAATGTTCCAATCACTCTTACTATTGTGCCAAGAAGCATGAGAAGGGTTCCTACAATTTCTACTCGCAGAAAGAATGAATTAATTGGGCTGGATGATGTTAGTGATGATGGTAAGAGTGAGGTCAAAGGAAATCCAGTAGATGCAACTAGGACTTATGTTGCAGCTTCTAGAAATAAGGCAAGAGTTGTTGTACGTTCGGCTTGCAACAAGTATGATTTGTAGCCGTTGGATAGATTTTTGGAAGAACACATGAAGTTGGTAACGTAGATGAAATCTGGAGCATTGAAGACTGCAATTGGTCTAAAAAAATCAATGATTGTTTAAACAGATCGGCAAAGCGCACAAAATTGTGCTATTTGTGTGGTGAAGAATGACATTTTGCTCGAGAATGCACAAGACATCCAAGTATTCATGGAAAGAGAAAACATATAGAAACAAGATTTCACTTCTTAAGAGATCAAGTGATGAAAGGAAGTATGAAACTAGAGAACTGCACTATCAATGATCAAAAGACAGATATCCTAACTAAAAGCTTGAAGAGGGTGAAGTTCAAATAGATAAGGAACAATGTTGCATTAATGTCAATTGAATCACTTTGACCGCATGTTGGATGTAATTCAAAATGATTTGTAATTAGTTAGTTAGAATATGGTTAGACATTAGTTAGAATATAGTTAGTAGTTTGTTAAGTTTGTTGTAATTGATTCAGTAGAAAATTGTTTCTATAAAATCCTTCAAAACCAAGAACAAACTGTAATGTTGAACCAGAACATTCTTCAGACTGTCCAGATTGATAATTAATCTCTGTTTTTCAGAACTTTATATTTTCTTCTGTTTTCCTCTCAATTTTAATTCCTCTCAATTATCAACATGTTCCAACATTATCAATTTTAAAATTTTCACATCACATCCACTTTATCAAGTATCTTCCCGAATGTGGCCATTTGTGGATAGGTGACTATACATAATGAACTAAATTTTCAAAACCATAGAGTTCATAAGTGAAGCAATGTTATTATAGTCTTTGAATGAATTAAAGTTTCAAAATAGACATTTGAAGACTAAATTAACAAATAAAATACATATCTAAATATGTTCTGTAATTTTGACACATTTAAGAACTATAGTGACTATATGTTACACATCTAAAGATCAAAATGATTATTTACTTTTAGACTAAAATGCATATTTGATTTCTTATTTTACTAAATGTTTGACAATTGATTCTTCTATTTTTAAATTTTTTGATGATTAGTCTCATTTCTTAATTTGAGTTACAATTTTGTGATGTTGCAATTATTTAAGTGATATGTACATGATGATGTTAAAAATCATGGTAATGTAGAATTTAAATTTAATTTTAAATAAAATAATACCACTTTTAATATAATATATATTCATTAGTCTTACTATTGTAGTTTTGGTCCTACTAGTTTCACCAATTCATGAACATTGGTCTCTCTATTTTGAAATCCAACAATTTTGATATATGCCTCATATTTTTTTAACTAAAATTTAATGTTGCGATATATTTTAAATGATGCAACATATGATACGATAATGTTGAATGATTGATACGCATAAAATTGTAATAAAATCTACGGAAAAATTTTAGTTTTAGCTTTTAAAATTATTTATTTTTGTTATTTAATTAAAACATATAAATATTTTTGTTATTTAATGTTTAATCAAAAAATTGGAACAAATGTGATAATTGATTGACTAAAAAAAATTCATTTTAAAAATAGGAAAACTATTTTCATTAAATTGATTTAATAGGGGACCAAAATGCAAGTAAGTCTTTTATTTTTTATTTTTTAAGTTTTCCATTGGTTTTCTTCTTGAAAATAATTCTATTCGAGATGGACACTAAATATGTGCATTTCTTAGCAAAAATTTGAACTCAAATTCACCACTCTAACATTTTTCGGTAGACCAATCTATGTTGGTAATAAGCCTTTTATTATTTGTAACTCACAACTTATTTTTCATTTTTCTCATATATTTAGTCGATAGATTAGAGAAAAGAAATTCATTTAATATTATCTATTTTACTTCATGATTTTAGCCTCATATAGATTAGAGAAAAGAAATTCATTTAATATTATCTATTTTACTTCATGATTTTAGCCTCATATTTTTATTAGTTTGTTAATTTGTGAACTCATTAACTTTTTATTTTATTAGTAAAATAATATTTTTGTTGTCTTGTTAGCTTATATCATAGATTTTTGAATAATATATCATGGATGTTTGGATGTTCGAAAAATAATTTTGATGTTTCTGTAGACTCATGTGTTACATACTTTGGTTTCATTGAATTGTTTTCAATGTTGTTTTTATATTTACATTTTTTAAATTGTTTGTGTTAGTTTTCTAAATTATAATTGGTAGGTCGATCAACTCGCCAACTCATTGGCCCACCATATATAAAAAAGTTGTGAGATTTTTAACTCTATATCTCTTAGTTCAGTCTATTTAAGTAATACAAATTAAAAAATTATTATTATAATATATTATGTATTTGGTCTTAAATCATTAATTTACTAATATTTTTGTAATTTATGCATACTATCTACATTCATCAATTCATGCATACAAGCACAAAACTGAAGCAAATTAAATTCAATATCATTTATCTTAATTCAATAAATATTTATACCTAACAACATCTAAGAATAGGACAAAAGTGGAACCACTCTAAATCAGTTTACAAAAAAAATATTAATTTAGTAAAAGCCAACAAACTTCAAATTGGTACCTTAAAGGAAACACATTAACAAACTTCAAATTGGTACCTTAAAGGAAACACATTTAAATTTAATTATTAATATTTACTCTTAAAACGCTTCAATCAGTCGCACCAAGTCGTAAGAAAAATATAAACCATTCATCACTGCCAAAAAACATTAATGGTTTTCTGTTAAAAATTAAAAGTTACTTAATCGTTAATAGTTTTCTATTTAAATACATGAATGTAAAACATATTCTTAATAATTTATGTTGTTTGGATAGTTTGGATCGAAATTACTTTTGAATATATAATTACTAAAATACTTACAAAAATGATTTTTAATTATATTTAAAACTTAATGTTTCATTTCTATTTATATAATTATTTAAATTTATGTCTTAAAAAAATAGTTTTTTATTTTATTTCAAAAAGCTTATGTTATAATGTTTTCAAACACTACAAGAATTTCTCTATTTTGTGGCCAACTTTATAAATATTTTGTGGCCGAATAAAACCCTCACAAATTTGTGACCGAAAAAGCCCTCACAAAGGCTAAAATTGAAATTGATCATCTTTTGTGGCTGAAAAAGCCCTCACAAATTTTTAAATATTTAACTGGATTTTGTGGCTGCCTAAGCCCTCACAAAATCACAACATTGTGATTTTGTGAGGGCTTAGGCAGCCACAAAATCCAGAAGGATTTTGTGAGGGCTTTTACAGCCACAAAAAATGAATTTGTGAGGGCCAGATCCGTCACAAAGTTTTGATGGGACCAGGGTATTTGTGGCGGCCTATGCCGCCACAAAGGATTTGGCACGTGTACTTTTCTGGCTGCAAAGGCCGCCACAAATCACGCGTAAATCCAGCTGGATTTTCTGGCCGCTCAGGCCGTCACAACTGGACATATCCGTTGGCATTACTGGCGGCAAAGGCCGCCACAAATTCCTTGCTAGCCGTTGCATTTCTGACGGGCAAGGCCGCCACAAATGGAGTGTACCGTTGGCTTTTCTGACGGGCTAGGCCGCCACAAAGGCCCAATGCAGATCCTATATATATTTCTCCCATCTTCCTACTTCATTTTCACAACACAACTTCTCTCTAACACTTATATCTTACTATTCTCTCCTCCTTCTCTCTACAAATTACTCATCATATAAATTTTGTTCTCCCTACAAATTACTCATCATATAAATTTGGTAAGTTTAATTTATACTATGTATTTAATTAATTTATATTATATATGTAATTAATTTATAATTTAATTTTTTAATATGATATAACTAATTAATGTTATTGATTTTTATTTTTATAGTGCTTGTTAATTATTTCGAAGACTTGCAAGCATCGTACGTGAGTGGAAGCTTGAAGTCAGACGCTACTCGGCATTCAAGTTAGTATTTTATATATTTTAAATTTAGATTAGTATATATATATATATATTTATATATATATTATTTTTAAAATATAGATTAGTAATATATATATTTAGATTAGTTTTATATATTTATTTTTAAAAAAATAGTAATGATGTTGTTTACATATTAATATATGATAAATTAAAGTTTCAAACCACGGTTAAAATATATTAGTTTTAATATAATTATTATTTAAAAAAACATTATTAAAATTGATGATATTATTATTTTTTGTTTTAAATAAGTCTTGATTATTAGTGTTGATTTTTAAAAAAACATCATTTAAAATTTTATATAGGTTTGTATAATGATATAGTCTTGATTAATAATTTATTATATTGTTTGAAAATTTATTAATATATAATCCCCTAATTAATTGACATATATATCAAAGTTATTGATTTTTAAAAAATATTATTAAAATTTATCATATTAATTATTATTTTTTGTTATAAGTATTAATATGTTATTATATTATTTATAATTTATGATATTGTTGACAAATTAATATATATATATATATAATGTTTATTTAATTATTATTTTTTTGTTAGTATTGATATATATTTTATTATTGTATTTGGTATATATTTTATTATTGTATTGATAATAATATATTGTATTGTGTGCAAATGCATGCTCCCCTAATTGACATATAAATATGTCAAAATTTATATTAATGCTTTTGAAAAATAAAGCAATTAATATATAAAATATCGATATATATATATATATATATATATATATATATATATATATATATAGCAACTATGGATTTAGACTGTAGTTGGATGTACGATAGGAATTTTCCCGGAAGAAAGGGTCTTAAACAACGTTTTGCTAACAAGGTCGAAGAGTTTCTCAATTTTGCGAGAGTGCAAAAAATTGTCCAAGATGAAGGGGGAATGAGGTGTCCATGTTGTTTATGTCGATGTAGACGGTTTAAAAGTGAAGATGAAATAAGAGTGCATTTGTATGCAGACGGATTTATGCCTAACTACTGGATTTGGACTAATCATGGAGAAGAGTCTCCGGTCGCGCCTAATACTAGTACATATTTGGAGAATTATAACATAGGTCCTTCAAGTAGTACTAACATGTTAGGTATAGATTATTATAACAATCAACACTTTGAGGCGATGAATGATATGATCTCGGATGCTGTTGGGGTTAATTTGTCATTCAATGAAGATCAATATGATGATACCGATGGACTTCCCAATGAAGAAGCTCAGAGATTTTATGGTCTTTTGAAAGAGACAAATACACCATTGTTTGAAGGTTCTTCAAACTCAAAGTTATCAATGTGTATTAGACTGTTAGGTCTAAAGTCTCAATTTCATGTTCCTGATTTAGCTTTGGATTTGATGACTAAAATGATGCTAGACGCAACACCTGTGAGAGATGGTTTGCCGCAAAGTTATTACGATGCGAAACGGTTAGTGTCAAAGTTAGGATTAGGTGTCAAGAGGATTGATTGTTGTGTTAAAGGCTGCATGTTGTATTATGACAATGAATTTGGTATGAATGACGCAAACTTAGTTGAATGCAAGTTTTGTCAAGAACCAAGGTATCACCAAAGGAATAACTCAAGGGTAAGTAGGGGAAAATCAATTCCAAGGAAAGCAATGTTTTACCTCCCTATTGTATCAAGATTGCAAAGATTGTTTGCATCAATACAAACTGCAGGAAAGATGACGTGGCATTATGAGAATAGAAGAAATTCAGGCGAGTTGCGACATCCTTCTGATGGTCAGGCATGGAAACACTTTGATCAAATACATCCTAATTTTGCGTCAGATCCACGCAATGTAAGACTTGGATTATCCTCAGATGGATTTACGCCTTACATACAAGCATCGTCTACTCCTTATTCTTGTTGGCCGGTTATTGTTACTCCTTACAATCTTCCTCCTGATATGTGCATGTCTAAACCATATATGTTCTTAGCTGCTGTGATACCAGGTCCTTCTAATCCTACAACTGGTATTGATATTTATTTGCAACCTTTGATTGACGATTTGAAGAGGTTGTGGAATGGTGTCTTGACATATGATATTGCTCGGAGAGAAAATTTTATGATGAGAGCTGCATTGATGTGGACCATTAATGATTTCCCCGCTTATGGGATGTTGTCAGGATGGGGCACCCATGGTAAACTAGCTTGTCCTATTTGTATGGAAGATACGAAAGCATTTACTTTAAAATTTGGTGGGAAGGCATCGTGGTTTGACTTGCATCGTAGGTTTTTACCTGCTGATCATGCATTTAGAAGGAACAAAGCTGCATTTATGAAGGGATATGCAGAACAACTAGGACCCCCGATGAAATTGACATCAGAACAAGTTTGGAATAAAGTAAAAGATATGCCAAAGGTACATGTTGTTAATGGTGTGGCTTGTAAACCACAAGGTTACGGACAATGGCATAATTGGACAAAAAGATGTATTTTTTGGGATCTACCGTATTGGAAAGATAATCTTTTGAGACATAATCTCGATGTTATGCATATTGAGAAAAATTTCTTCGACAACATCTTTAATACTGTGATGAATGTGAAAGGGAAAACAAAAGATAACGACAAAGCTAGAAAAGACATAGGTATATATTGCAGACGACCAGATTTGTTGTTGGTGGAACAAAACGGCAAGACCCTAAAACCTCGTGCGAATTACACTTTATCTAATGATGAAGCCAAATCTGTTTATCGTTGGATCAAAGAGCTGAAGAAGCCTGACGGTTATTGTTCGAATTTGGCAAGATGTTCTGATGTGGAAAATGGGAGGATGCATGGGATGAAAAGTCATGATTGTCATATATTTTTAGAGTGTTTACTTCCTATTGCCTTTAGTGCTTTACCGACACATGTATTGAACCCACTTATTGAAGTGAGTCAATATTTCAAGAATTTGTGTTCTTCAACACTCATTGATAAAGATCTGATCAAGATGGAAAATGATATTCCGATCATTCTATGTAAGTTGGAGAAAGTATTTCCTCCTGGGTTTTTTGATTCGATGGAGCATCTCTCAGTGCATCTTGCAAGTGAAGCTAGGCTTGGTGGACCAGTTCAGTATAGATGGATGTATCCATTTGAAAGGTGATATATATATACACAGCTCTTTAATTAATTTCAATATACTTCAACTTATATACATCTCTTTGTATATTATAGGTTCATGGGTTATTCAAAACGGTCGGTGAAAAACAAAGCTAGAGTTGAGGGATCAATTTGTTCATCTTACCTACACCGTGAAACAACACACTTTTGTTCTCATTATTTCAACAATGAAACATTGTCACCAGTTAACGGAAGAAACGCTACTGATAGTGTTATACGTCATCCACATGCTTTATCAGTTTTTTGCTTGTCTGGTCATCATGCTGGTAGGGATTTTCCGATTTTCTGGCCAAGCGACAAAGTATTTAATGCGGCACATGTTCACGTTTTGATTAACTGCACTGAAGTTAAACCATACATTGAGTACGTTTCAAATTCCTCTCCGATCTTATTAAATAATTATATTTTATTATATGATTAAATTGATATTCACCATATATATGGTCATCGATCAGGGCATTTTTAAATACGGGACAATCATCTGATGATATACATTCAAATTTCCCATCATGGTTTCAACAACAAGTGCATCTGGAAGAACAAACTCCTATCAACATCCACTTAAGGCACTTATCTATGGGCCCGAGTAGAAGTTTCAAAGAATGGCACACCTACTACATCAATGGATACAAATTTCACACTGAATCTTGGACTGAAGGAAAAGAAACAATTAACAGTGGAGTTTGCATGAAGAGTGTCTCTGATAGTGGTGTAGTAGAAGATTTCTATGGCATAATTGAGCATATTTATGAAATTGACTACACATTCCTAGATTATGCAAAAAAAGTGGTGTTGTTTTATTGTAAGTGGTTTGATCCATCTAGCAGAGGAACTAAAATCAATTTCATATCCAATACTGTAGACATTCGAATGAGCAAAAGATATCCACGGTTTGATCCATTTGCCATGGCCCATAATGTAAGACAAGTGTATTATGTTCCTTATCCATCAACTGTCAGAAGCAAACAAGGATGGTGTGCTGCAATCAAAACAAGACCAACGAGTGGAATAGAAGAAGTTGAAGCAGGTCAAAATGAAGAAGTTGCATTTCAAATGGATGAAATGTCAAATTTAGATCATGTGATTGGAGATGAGACTATTAGTCAACTTTGTCATGAGTCACACATTGGAGAAGAAGTTGATGAACAAGAAATAGATGAATTAGAGAACGAAGAAGGCAATATTGACTCATCAAATGAATATACTGATGATGAATTATTAGATGACCCAGACGAAGACAATTAATTAATTAGGCATTATATATATATATATTTGTATGGATATCGATATGTATAATATTATATATTTCTTTATTTATGTGAGTGTTAAAATTTATGTATTGTATTTATTTATTTATTTATTTATTTATTTATGTATATTCCTTTATTTCATTATTATTTACATATATTTAATTAATCTTATGTTAATTGTACATACACACATATGTTTTATTATATATATGTATGGATATGGATGTATATATATATATATATATAGACATGGCTTCAGTGGGAGTAGGAGGATCAGGAGGTTCAGGAGGTTCAGGAGGATCAGGAGGACCAGCAACGGCGGCAATACAAGGAATATCCAGAACATCACGTGGTAAGAAAAAAATTGATAGACCACGTGTTGTTAATGACCCATCTCTCATGCCGATGCCGACCATTGGTACTAGTGGTGGAGCTATTCCTGTATATCCGGAGGTCCCAGTAGAGCCTTATACGTTAGATGAAATAATGGAACCCGGATGTGTTGATTGCTACAACCGCATTGTCATAATTCCAGAAGGAGATGGGTACGTAAACTATGATTGTTAAATATTTTATTATTGCATATCATGTTATATTATTTTATTAATTAATTTTTATATTTAATTTGCATGTAAATTTTGAATATATCTTCCTTTTAAACCATCTGCAAAGGCAATTGCTGAAGTCATACAAGAGAAATACAAAAAGCCATGGTTGTCTTGGGGTGAGATTAAAGAGGATAAGACACCTCAATTTAGGGAAATTGATCAATTTCTACATTGTTTCAAAGTAAGTGATTACATTATTTTATTTAAGTACTAATTAATTAATTATATATATATATACGTATTTGATTGCTTAATTGAATTATATTTTTAATATTAATTAAATTTAAACAAACAACAGACTAAATGTACTTGGAAAAGAGAGCATGATGCTGCAGTTATGGCTTCATTTGACCATCGCTTTTCAAAGCGTCTCTCATCTATGTTGTCTTACGCACGTAATAAGGGCGAAGAAAAACGACCTAATTGGATTGGTGAAAATGTTTGGACTGCTCTGTGGAGTAAGTGGAACACAGATGCTTACAAACAGAAGAGAGAAAAAGCAAAGATTAATAGAGCATCTGAGAGGGGTACTAGTACTCATAAGGGAGGTTCCATGTCTGCTGGAGAAATTAAATATTATATGGTAATTAATTATTTATTTATAATATATATATATATATCTATTAATTTTTATTCAATTAATCATCACATTTCACCATAAACTTGACATTATTTTAATATATATTTTAGGAAAAGCAACTTGGAAGGGAGGTCACTCAGGCTGAGATACATCGCTATCTTCATGTTAATCCTCAAACAAATGAGTATACTGATTCGTTATCAAAAACGATTCAGGTAATTATTATATATTGATTATTATATATATATTTACACCTTTAAATTATTATATATTACTTATTAACTAATTTAATTTTTTATTTTTTGATTTTTAATATAGGAACAACTTGAAAATGTCATGAAAGAATGGGATGATCATCAAGCTACTCTTCCTCCTGCTATGCGAGCTACTCCAGATCAGCGGAAACAATATGAGACTGCAAGTTTTATGACCATCAGTGGTGGCAAGTACAAAGGGCGTGTGCTGGGAGCCGGTACTTTATCATCAACCTTTGTGAAAGGTCCAACCGGCTATATTCAGACTGAGACGTCTTCTTCTTATGCTAGTACGGATCGATCTCATCGTCCGGTGCCAATAGATAATCTTGATCAGTTAAAGGAGCAATGGGCAAGTGAGCAAGAAGAAAGGACACAGCAGCTGATACAAGCCGCAATTGATAAACTGAATGAGGAATGGAAACAGAGGTTTCAAGAGCAGCAGCAGCAGTTTCAGCAGCAACAATTTCAACAACAACAATTTTCATTTCCTCCTGTCTTTCATCAGCAGATCCCACCTCGGCCTCCATACTTGCACCAACAACCAATTTTCCAGCAGCAACAGAGTTACTCCCAATACTCCCAGCAGCATCAACCGCCTCCAACTTTCCAACAACAACAGCAACAGGATCCATCGAACTCTGCCTTCCAGCAACAACAGCCGCCAATGTTTCAGCAACAACAATATTTTCATAATTATCAATATGCTCCATCATCTTCACATCAACTTCCTCAACCTCAACCAGATTATCAAACTGCATACCGACCGGCTATGCCAACAGCTGGGTTGATCAGACCAGATTTAAATCAACCTCATCCAGCTAGGGCTCCTCCTTCGACTACTGGTGGTGCCATTGAAGATGAAATTCAATTTCAAAGCATGATGTCTCCTCCAACACAAATGCATAATACTTTTGAAGGACTTCTTTCGTCGGGTATGAATGCAGGAAATAATGATGGTGGGAGTGAAGCTGATCAGACGAATTATTATGAGGATTGATGTGATCATTTGAAGAATTTCATAATTTATTTTTGGGTTGTATGACATTATTAATGTGTGTTTAATTAATTTCCACTTTGTAAGACATTATTTGTTAATTTTGGGTTTGTAAGACATTAATTGATAATTTTGGAATGCATGTTTTATTTGATTTTATCATGATTGCTATAGCTAGCTTTAATTATTATTAATAATATGTTTTTATATATATATAATATTTATTTTAATTTTAATATTTAATTTTAATTTTAATTTTATTTAAATTTAAATTTAATTTTAATTTAAATTATAATTTATTTATAATTTACATTAATTTAAATTAATGTTTAATTATAATTATTAATTTAAATATTTAAATATTTTATTATTAATAATTTAAATATATTTTTATTAATTTAAATATTTTATAATTAATATTTTATTATTTAAATAATTTAATTATTAATCTTTATTTTTAATTTAAATAATTTATTTTAAATTTTTAATTAAATTAAGATTAGTTTATTATATATATATATATTAAAGTTAATTTATTATTAAATTATATTTCAAATTTAATTTAATTATAATTTAAATTTAAATTTTAATTTATAAATATATTAATTATAATTATATTAATTTATTATATATAATATTAATTATATTAATTATATTAAATATAGAATATATTAAATATATTAATTATATTAATTATATTAATTATAATTATTGAAATAAAAATTAATTTATATTTTACGTTGGCTTTTGTGGCGGCCAAAAGCCCTCACAAATGTCCAGTCAGCAAGATTTTGTGGCGGCCAAAAGCCCTCACAAAGGTCCAGTCAGCAAGATTTTGTGGCGGCCAAAAGCCCTCACAAAATCCAGTCAGCAAGATTTTGTGGCGGCCAAAAGCCCTCACAAAATCCAGTCAGCGTGAATTTTGTGGCTGCAAAAGCCCTCACAAAATCCTCTCCTTTGTGGCTGCAAAAGCCCTCACAAAATCCTCTCCTTTGTGGCTGCCAAAGCCCTCACAAAATTTTGTGACCAGCTTATTTGTGGCTGCCTTTGGCCCTCACAAAAGCCACATTTGTGGCTGTTTTTTGCCCTTTGTGAGGGCTTTTGGCCCTCACAAAATCCATTAATTCTTGTTGTGAAATAATGAATACAAATATTTAAATTAACAAACACATGATATCATATGATAAAAAATAACGCATAATGTCAATTTTTAAAAACTCTGATATAATATTGGTTTTATGCACTAATTTATTAATATAGATATACAAATGTTTGGTAATAACACAAAAAGAATTTTACAATAAAAGAATTCAGAAAGAAAGAAAAAATCAAGAAAACATAAAAGGATAAACATAGTTGATAATAATGCACTATGCATCTCATAAAAAAACTGTAAAATACATATGTAGACAGAATCAATTAATATTGTGTATTAACTGACTTAGTTCAATCGGTAATTGGACTAATTTTTATTTCGAAATTAATCTAAAATTTTGAAATGTAATTTTTATTTCGAAAGTTCAAAAATATTAAATTTCTGAAATTATCAATTTTAAAATTTATTATAAATGATTAAAAGAGTAAAATTATATTTTCATGTGTGTTGAGAGGGTGACAGGTTTAGATGTAGGGGTTCATGGTATAATCTTCTATTGGTGGACTATTTGGATTGTTCTCTTTGAGGTCCAATTTACTTTTTAATGAATTTTCATTTGACAAAAAAAAATGAAGTCATGTGTTAATTTAATGGATTTTTTTTATTAAATAGTAGAATATTATACAAAGTTGATCTACCGAAAAAATGTTGGACTCCTTGAATGTTAGATCTAAAATTATTTCCTAATCACATTGATGATTACTTTGTTAGTTTATCAAAAAATATGTTAAATTATTTATTTAAAAATAATTAATATAAAATATATTTATCAATAAACTAACATATATATCAAACTTTCAAAAATATCATATTCAAACATAAAAATAAGTTTATGATAGAAAAGATCTTGAGCTTAAACCTTAATTGTTATGATGAGTTTTAGTTTCTAAAATCTAATTAGACATGATGTATATTCACTTTATGTATATAGACTCAAAAGTACTCGATTTTCATTTGTGTTTTTGTTTTGATAAAGTTGTAGAAATTTATT
>JBBPBR010000001.1:29808393-29838415 GCA_037974775.1 Cicer pinnatifidum | reverse complement strand
AAAGTCTCCAAACTCAGTTGTAAGTATGTTTGCAATTTTATTAATATAAAAAGTAGAGTGTAATTTCTTTCAATATTTAATAAAATATGTTTAAACGAAACTATGAATTATAAATAGAATTAGTGTTAGTAGGTACATTAATTGAACCTAGACACAACATGGATGAATATGTTGGTTGAATGATGAGCTGTAAAAATATTACTTTTAGAAGATATTTTGGTTGAAGCAATAGCATTTATCCAACCTTTTTAAGAAGAAAAAAAAAAAAACAAAGCAAAACATAATAAAGCATCGCCAGGATGAATATTTTGGTTGAATGATGAGCTGTAAAAATATTACTTTTAGAAAGATATTTTGGTTGAAGCAATAGCATGAAGCATCTATCCAACCTTTTTAAGAAGAAAAAAAACAAAGCAAAAAAGAATAAAACATCGCCATCATCAACTATTCATCTTTAGCAATGTTATCTTTTGTTGATGTAAAACAATATTATTATACGTCTTTAATTTACATACATAATTAATATAAATTATCAATTAATTATATTTGTTAAATCGTTAATAATATTTCAGATTTGTTATAATCACTTAATAGTCATCAGACTATTAATGCATAAAAATTAAATTTGTATTGTAATAATATTATTTTAGAAGAGCTTATAATTCATATTATGAAATTATATAAAATGTTTGTTTATAACCACCTCACGATCTTTTCGCCCTCCTAACTACTCCGTTGGAAATAACGAGTTTTTCCTCCACACAGATCCCACTATCAATTGATAGTGAGATCTGTGTGGAGGCGATACTTATCCCCTAGGTACGAGACTCGAATTCCACAGAGAAGTAGGGGTGGGAATAGGCTAGACCATGCCAGGCTTTGAAATGCCTGAGCCTGGCCTACGATTTATTTTTTCGGCCTAAGCCTGGCCTACGGCCTATCATAGGCTTTTTTTTCGGCTTGACCTGACCTTTTTAATAGTCTGGCCTGACCTGGAAGCATTTTTAAACGCAGTCATTATTACCTCTTAAACAAATAAGGAACAACTACTGAGTGATTGACTAATTGAACGGTTACCGAATATGAAACTACTACCAAATATAGAACCGCTACCGAATATAGAACGACTACTGAATATGGAATGATTACTAAGTGATTGGCTAATTGATATAATTTAAAATAAAAAATAATATTATTAATATAATAATAAAAAATAATATTAATAAATAATAAATATATATAGGTCAGCCTGTCAAACCTAATAGGTTTTTTTTATAAGCCTAAGCCTGACCTATTTAAATAAATAGGCTTTAAAAATAGCTTGAGCCTAGTCTTTTTATTAAATAGGCCAGGCCATAAGTAGGCCAGGCCATAGGCCCCTACGGACGGCCTAGCCTATTCCCATTCCTAGCGAGAAGGTCGTGAAGTAGCATCGCCATTAACGGAAATGGCTGGGGTGTTACAACAATCGTCGCATTTTGATATTTGCGAAAATTCTTTAATTGTTGCACATACGTGCTTTTCGAGATTTTTTTGCGACTGTTAAAAATAATCATCGTTTCAATTGCCACAAATTATTTGCGACAGTTCTAACCGTCTCCAAAAGAGTCTTTAAACCACCTATTTTTTTTTCGAGAATCGTATTGCGAACTTCCAAAATTATTTCTTTCTCATTTGATATCATTTGGCAACAAACTCTAGGAAAATATTTTTTACCTTTACTTGGATGCATCGTCAGATGTATTTGACTTCTTATATTCTAGTCTACAAGGTCATAATGTGTCTTATCTTTATGCTTTGATTTTCCTTCTTAATGCAACAACATTCTAATAATGTTATCATTTTTTTAATGTTCATTACATCAAGATTATGACAAAGAACATTATGTTGCCAATAAAGCAATGTGAACAAAATGTTTTTCTTTTTCCAATCGTCTCAAGACACTTCCAACATTAGGTAGCTCATGTGCTCCTCTAAACTCTTGGGTTCCATCAAATTCTCCTCTATTGTATTTCCACTTATTGTTAGGCTCTAACCAACAATGATGACATATGTAGCAAAACTTCTGACTATAACACAACAACTTAGACATAGTTTCTAACCCACATGGACAAAAGTATCGATCTTTAGTGCTCCAACTAAACAAATTTGCATATGCCGGGAAATCATTGATAGTCTACATGATAGCAACTCGCATTTGGAATGACTTTTTTTTTTGCATGCATCAAATGTTTTCTCTCCAATTTCCCATAATTCTTTTAGTTCGTCAACAAAAGATTTCATATAGACATGAAGTTTATTTCCTGGACCTTTTGGACCAAGAAAAACAATGAAAGTATAAAATTAGGTTGCTTCATACACATTTATGGAGGACACTTACAATGAATCAAAACAACATACCCAGTGCTATGAAAAATTTATAGAGTATTTAAACCACCTATTTTTCTAGGAACGTATTGTGACGGTTATGAACCGCTGCTATTTGATTTTTGCAATGGTTTTTAACTGCCTCAAACTTAATTTTTTTTTGTTTTTGTTTTCATTGATTTAATTAAAATAAAAATATTTAAAATACACAAATATAAAATTATAAATAAACCCCATTCATATAATATATTCAAAAGTAACAATCATAATTTAAATTTAATTAAAACAATAAATAAATTAGTTTAAATATTCAAAAATCAAAATATTAAGAGAGTGATTGAACATGCAAAACAATAATATGAAACTTAGTTCATAAATCATCTAGATAGTCCCTAATGATGTTGTTCCATACTTTTTCATACATAATCAAGATTTTAATATTATTATCAAACAAGATCAAACACTCAATCAAAATATGCAAATACCAAGCTAATAAACAACTCAAATAGAAGATTAAAACATGATATATGATTTAATTACAACAATATAAATAAAACAAAATATTTCAAACCCAAAACATGCCAACATTAAAATTGATACAAATACATCAATTAGACTATGCTATATCACTCAAGAGTTAGAAAAAGAACATTAATTAATTTACATGTGAAGTGATATGGCCTAACGATTCTTGAAGCAATGAACACAAATTACATCTAGCCTAAAAATTGTATTGATTCTCTATTAAGGGAGATAACATGTAAACTATAAAATAAGAAAAAGAAAGAGTGACTATGATAATTATCTATTAGCGATAGCAAGATAGAGAGGCAAATAAGAGAAATCCAAGGGAAAGTCCTAAAGGAATATCAAAGTAGAGATAAAGAATTAGAAGATTTACCAAATTTGCAAGAATTAAAAAATCAATCTACAACAAATATTATAAACAATAAATAAACAATTCTACATTGTAACAAACCATTAACAAGAACAATCATTCATACACATTTTTTGTGGGAAAAACTATTAACACATAAACAACTACAATTTCCTACAATGACTCAAATTCAATACATACAACCATTATAATTCAACCAAGAAAGTGATTAATACTATATATGAATCTATACCTTCAATTTGTGCCTCTAGACCAAGAGTATTTGATACAAACTTGGACTCAAGAGTGTTCGATGCTTTATACATTTCATTAAAAAATAATTTTAAATGCAGATCCGTATAAATTAGAGAGCAAATATTTATTATATATAGAGCACTATAAACCAATAATCTTCGATCATATCATAGATAATAAAAATAGAAAATAGAAAAGACAAAATGTTGTTTACGAAGCATGTGAAAGTTGTCTATATGCAGTAAACAAACTAATTTATTTATGGTCTTTGTACCAATTTGTGGTGTTTTTCTATCTGCACGCGAATTATTACCGTTCTAGAGGAACACTTTTGGAAATACAATAAGAAAACCATAATGTATTATAACCTCACATCTATAGGATTCATGAAATAAAAATGATACAAGCAAGAAAAACTAACATCCAAGCAAAAAACAAAGATCGATCTACAAATGAAACACCACAAATACAATGAAACGAAGAACAACATGATCAAAAATAATTAAAGTTAAACATCACATATGCCTTAAATTGAAAATTACGAAAGTATAATTCAAGCAAATGAAATCAAGGTTATCTAAATTTTGGAACTTTTTGTATAATATCAATTCACAAGTCCTAGAATGCCATGGTATAATAATCAACTCACAAGCCCCTGAGTACATCCTTTCAACAAAGGTACCAAGCCCCCAATGATTTTTATTATGGAGCTCCTTTTATTGGCATGTTTATATGACATATTAAATTTTGCACCATAGACTTTTGTCCTATGCTACATTAATGAATGAGCATATATATATATTTTTAAAATGTTAAGCCGTATCTAAGAGATGGATAAGATATTCTTCTAAATGGAAAAATGAAATAAAACAATGAGTCAAGCCTTAAAGGCTCAAGAAGACATTAAATTTTTTGAAGCTGAAATAAATAAAACACAACTTTGACCCTAAATATGATTCATCCAACAACTTTTTATAGCAGAAGCATAATTTGGAAATTACTTAAAAATATCAATTTATACCACTTCATGAAACTTAAATCAGAACACACATACAGAGAAAAAGTTGAAAAAATGCAAAGAAAATAAGACAATTTGAACACCAACTACTAATAACCTTAAGGGTTTACCAGACAAACAAGCATTGGTTCAGCTTTTTTCTTCTTTTTAAATTTGTTTCCCAATGTTCAATGTTGTAAAGCATAAATAAAGACAGACCTGGCATAAAATAAGCACATGTTGCAAAAGAGTTGTGTTTCATCTATGAAGGACCTAAGTTCCAAGCGTGAAATTATAATACATAGTATCTGAAATAATTAACAACAATATGATCACCATAAAAGAGTGTATATGCATTCCAAATAACATGTTCATCCTGAAAACTAATGCTAAACTGCAACACATTTTCAAATTGGCCAAGTTAATCAATATTTGAGGTAGAGTGAACACAAGAGCAAATTTAACATAAGACACCATTGAATCTCTAAACTAGAGAAATTGGAATGTGGCAAAGAATGTTAGCATTAAAAATCACCATAGTGAGTAATATGAAACAAAGAGAACATGAATACTAAAGAAAAAAAATTGAACAATACATATGCGCCATCTTCTACATAATATATAAAAACAACACACAAAAATTCAACAAGGCACACACATATGAAAGAGTTTCTTTATTAATTTAATATGATTTCGTACTTTAAACATTATTATGTTTTACTTTGTACCATTTCTTCAGACTTGTGAATGTCTTTCTTATGAATTTACAATTTTATTCCAAAAACATGTCTCATCAGCTCTACGAAATCACACAGTTCAGCCACAAATTTCAGATACAACCAGATTGAAGCAGATCCATGAAGTTTTAAGAAACACTAAAATTTAGTATTTTGAGAACAATCCCATAGAATGAGTATTATAAAGACGTGTTGTTTGACATACATCTATTTACACTTTACATATATCTAAATTACTATAAAATTAATGAAATTATCACGTGAACTTAAAACTTGAATCGGCTACTATAATTTCAAAAGCTTATTAGTAGGAAAAAACTACTCCTCAAATACCTACCTTGCATACTTATGGGATTATAATATAAACTATGATAAATTTGTACGATTATAGCACCAGTTAAACCAACATAACCTTTTAAAAGACCACTATCACACCATTATTTCTTTGAGTGTTCATAGGTTTGGAGAAGAAATGAGACTAGTAAAGCTGACAACCAAGGTTTTTGGTATGCTAGTAAAGTGGACATAATCATAATTGAATCAATTTCTTATAATTTTCATCCTAATAGAAAGTCTACATAATCAAGTTTCACGAGGTTTTATCAGCAGGAAAAAAGATGGCATGAACAAAAGACACCAAATTTGAATATGTGAATTTTTTTATTGCATTAGTCAACATCTTGAGCTTTGGCCTCTAGACCTGGCAGAATTGACTAACACCAGAATCTGCTACTTTTAAATAATCCATTCTATCATTTAAACTTATTTAAATTTTTCTGTTTTAAACAATGCCATGAAGCGCCTTCAAAACTATATTTTCAGCAAGCGGTGTAATTCACCGTATAAGTTAACAACTTTATGCTCTATAACTTTTCTCTTCTATTAACATTTCTATATAAGAAAAAAAAATCATCATTCTTTCTGTACAAGGGATTTCAGATATCTTCAAGCAATACTCAAGAAGGAAATATGCGCTTATATTTTGTTCAACAAGAAAAGGAGCTCAAGAAGATGCTCAGAGACTTGCTCATAATATCTTGAATTTTGGCCAGTCAAATCCTTTCATTAAGGGCAGACAACAACAAGATCAGCTCAGGGAGGCTTCTCTATCACTAAATGACAAACAAATATGCAATCATATATTCTTTATGGTGGTATGTTTTTTCTGTTGCCAATTATTTATATCATTTTGTTATTAATAACTTCAGCAATGCAAGATGAAATGTGATTCAAAGCCTTGAAACAAGACCTAAACCAATCGTGACCTTGCTTTATCAATAATTGATCATATTAACTTTTCCTACAACCATAGCAGAGGCATGGAAAAATTGGTAAAAAATGTTGCAGAAACCGTCGCAATTCGAGATCAAGGACAGTTTTCCTACTACAGCTGCAACTTAAGTGTCGAAATCTTTGACCCAAATTTTAATAGTTTACAAGATATTATAATTGAACTAAAATGGATATATTATAACACTTTTAGAATAAATACGTTGTCAAAAGATAGACACTGACGACACTTGGAAAAAAAGTGATGGAAAATGATAGATATTAACAACACTTTTAGAGAGAAGTGCTATAAAATGATAGGCTACAATAGTGTTTTAGACAAAAAAAAGTGCCCACAAAATCTTTGTTTTTCTCAAAATTTCGACAGAGTATACTCTATAACTTCAACATTCCCAAATTTATAAAATCTTTGTTTAACATTCAATTCAGTAATAATTCAAATAACATAATCAAATTGCTTAATACACTTCTCAAAAAAATAATAGATTTTCTAGACTCCAAAATAGCTGCAATTTACATTAGACTCAACAGGCGTTACACAAATGGTCATCGATCAAAGAGGCCTACCAAAAAATAAATATGGTCCTTGAATCTACTAATAGATTTCTACTCAGTTGCCTGCGAATCTGAAAAAAATAAACAATATGAAGGGGTAAATCACAAAGATTCAGTGAAGAGACAACAACCACTATCAACTAGAAGGGAAACACAAAAATATACGAATAACTGTTTTTCAATCTATTAGTGATTATGTTATACACATAATAAAACTATTAAACAAATAATTTAGTTGCTCAGATAGAAATATTAAAAATTTCATTTATAGCGAATCGAAATCAAAATGAATAACATTAAAAATCATTATGAAAATCAAACAAGTAAAATTACAAATTTTTTAGAATCAAGAGGCGACTTCATCTCATTGATAGTCATTTCCTCATAAGAGTGGCATTTCCCTTAGGGGTGGCTCCATCTAACGGATAACCCTCTCCTCTCAATCCCGCAACGCATCATCACGTTTCAATTAGGGAACTTACATCTCGTTGATAACTCTCTCCTCCTAAGGATGACATTTCTCATAAAGGCAGCTCCATCTAACGGATAGTTCTCCCTAATCAAAATGAGGTAACTAGATGCACCTAACGCGGTTAACAATTTAATAATTATAATGATTATCCAAAACACGTATTTAAAATTATTTCATCGTAATTCATGGAAAACATATTCAATCGCATAACAGTTCATTATTTAAATACTTTTAATTCATACGTAAATCAAACTAATAACATATTATATAACAATGACCATTAAAATAAATAAATAAATGGCGAAATCGAGATAAATTTCAAAGTTTGTGTTTCCCAAATTTTTAAATAAATACTTTAACATAGAAAGCGAGTAAAACAATAATTATAACATTATAAAAATATATGCAATGACCGTCGTCAACTTGCAACTATGGAGAATCGTCTAAGTTTGCTCTCCAACAACTCTTAGAGTATTCGACAGGATCTCCTCTGATAAATCTGAGTATAAAAAATATTCTCAAAACTTTAGAAAAAATTATTCTAAAGTTTAGCTAACTCTAGGAAACCATAAAAATCATATAAATCTACTCTAAGCACAAAATAGGATTTTTAAACAAAACTACATTTTTTCTAGATATTCATACTAGCATTATAGTTTGTGTATTTACCTCTAAGAGTCTCAATAAAAAACTCTCAGGAGATGAATACCCTTTTCCTTCCCTAGAGCACAAACCCTAACCCAAAAATCCTAACCAAGAGAATTTGTAGGAGTATGAAAAATTATGCTTGTGGAGATGTTAAATCCATTTTAATGGTTGAGGGTTTGAGTATTATAGAGTGAAAATAAGCAAAAAGAAGTAAAGGAAAAAAAAAACACAACAACAAAAATGAGGGGAGGTTTTCTGCCGAGAGGGAGAAAGAGAAAAAGGGGAAAATGAATTAGAAAAAATGAGGTGAGGTGGAAAATAAAGTGTAGTGGAGTTGATTTATTTTATTATTATTATTATTATTATTATTATTATTATTATTATTATTATAATATTTTTTTTAAAAGACGTCCTCAAATTTCTTTGACTTTTTTGATTTATCTAATAAATACTACCGACCTTGAGTTTCAACATAAGTGTGGGTACTTTGTACGGATGAGTTCTTCGAATTTCTAAATAGTTTCTTCACCGAATGAACCACACCAAAGAACTTTTACTGAAACGATATCCTTTGAGCGTAAACGTCTCACTTGGAAATCTAATATAGCTACTGGATGTTCAACTTATGATTAACTCTCATCTAACTGTACGTCTTCATGGTTAATCACATGATAAGGGTCGTGTAGATACTTCCGAAGCACAAAATATAAAAAACTAGATGAACTCTCGAGAGATCCGATGGAAGTGCCAGGCGATACGCTACTAGTCCGACCCTTTCTAAAATTTCAAATGGTCCAATAAATCTTTGACTTAGTTTCCCCTTCTTACCAAATCACAAAACTCCTTTCATTGGTGAGACACGTAGGAATACATGTTCTCCCACTGAAAACTCTAACGGACGACGCCTCTTATCAGAATAAGATTTTTGTGTACTTTGAGCTGTCACTAAGCAATCCCGAATCAATTTAACTTTTTGAATGGCATCTTGAACCAATTATGGACCGACTAATTTAGCTTCACCAACTTCAAACCACCCTATTGGAGACCTACACCATCTTCCGTACAAAACCTCAAACGGAGCCATCTGAATACTAGAATGATAACTATTATTGTATGCAAATTCCATCAAGGGCAAATGTTGATCTCGACTACCCCCAAGATCTAGAACACAAGCACGAAGCATATCTTCCAATATTTGTATAGTCCTTTCAGACTGACCATCTGTTTGAGGATGAAAAGCTATGCTAAGCTTCAAACGAGTTCCTAACAAAGTTTGGAACGACTTCCAAAACTGTGCAGTAAATTAAGCCTCACAGTCAGAAATAATAGACATCGGTACACCATGCAAAGAGACAATTTCATCCAAATAAAGTTTAGCATATTGAGATTCAGTATATGTAGTCTTCACAAGCAAAAAGTGTGCCGATTTGGTTAACGGATCTATAATCATCCACACTGAGTCATAACCCTTTTGGGTTCGTGGTAATCTTGTGACAAAATCCATTGTGATGCCTTCCCACTTCAACTCATGTATTTCAACAGGTTGAAGTAACCCCACAGGCTTTTGGTGCTCAACTTTTACTTGTTGACATACTAAGCACTTAGAGAAAAAAAATCTTCTACGTCTCTCTTCATCCCTTTCCACCAATACAATTCTCTCAAATATTAATACATCTTATTAGAAACTGGGTGAATAGTGTGAGAAGAATGACGAGTCTCCTCTAAAATTTCCTCCTAAAGCCACCAACATTTGGAACACACAACCAAGACTTCAACCTCAGCACACCATCATAATCAACTAAAAAGTATGAAATTTTACTATTCTGAACATTATTTACCATATTCACCAAGTATGGGTCTTGACTTTGAGCTTCCTTGATATCATCAACTATAGTTGGAAGAATTTGTACTTGCACTAAAAATAACCTAAAATGATCAAGTTCAAATGGAATTCCACTTTCAACAACTTCTTGAAATTCTTTAACTATTGATCTCTTTACTTCTGCTATATGCGCGAGACTCCCCATGGATTTTGTAATGCCCCAAATTTTTGATCCAAAGATTACTTAAAAATATTTATTTTCTTTTAGAAACAACTATAATTTTTTTTGTTAGGAGTAGTTCATCATGTGATAATTTGAAGATGTGTCAAAAATGACTTGCAAGTTATAATGTGTTCATACAAACTAAAAATAAAATTATCAAATTATTCAAGTACATCAATCATCGTAATAATTTCTCTGATCAATCGCTCCACTTCCTTCATCATTATTTGATGGAATGTTACCCGACGACATAAGTCCTTCAAAAGACCATAAAATCTCTGAGCTTCTTCATTCGAAAGTCCATCAGTATCGTCATATTGATCTTCATTGAATGACAAATTAACCAAATAACATATGAAATCATATCATTCATCATCTCAAAGTGTTGATAATTATAATAATCTACATCTAACATGTTAGTACTACTTGAATGACCTATGTTATTCTCCACACGTGTACTAGTATTAGGCGCCGTCGGAGACTCTTTCCCATGATTAGTCCAAATCCAGTAGTTAGGCATAAATCCATCTTCATATAAATGCACTCTTATTTCATCTTAATTCTTAAACCATCTACATAGACATAAAAAACATAGACATCTCATCTCCCTTCATCTTCAAAAATTTTTCTGCACTCTCGCAGAACTGAGAAAGTCTTCAACCTTGTTAGCAAAACATTGTTTAAGACCCTTCCTTCTCGGAAAATTCCTATCGTACATCCAACTATGGTCTATATCTATATATGTGTGTGTGTATATATATATGTATGTGTATTCTGAAAATTAAATAAATATATAAATTATGTATATATATATATTGCTTTATTTTTCAAAAGCATTATATATAAATTATGACATACTTTATATGTCAATTAGGGGAGCATTTACAAATAATATAATAAATCATTATAGAGAATATAAATATATAAACCAAAATAAAATTTTAAATGATGTTTAATAAATTTATTCATAAAACAAGTCCTTATATATAAACAAAAATAGAGATTGTTAAATTATATAAATTTTTAGTACAAACTCAACTACAACTTTTTTTAATGACTAACAACAAATATTAATATCATCAATTTTAATAATATTTTTTAAAAAATAGTTATATTAAAATGAGTAAGTTTTACATGTGTTTCAAGTTTTTATTTATCATATATTATATAATCGACATAATTTGTATTTTTTTCTAAAAAAATCTATACTAACATTTCAAATGACGAGCTTTATATATATACATTTTAAAATAATATAAAAATTATATTTATAATATCACATATTTTATTAATCTATATTTAAAATGTATAAAATACTAATTTGATGTCGGGTAGTGTCTTACTTGAAGCTTTCACACAACTGATAACTCTTCGAAGTAAACACAATACACCACTGCCAAAGTAAATAACTTCAAATCCAAAATAAAATTAAAAAAAATTAAATGTATAATATAAACTTATCAAAATTCCAGATATAAAGTAGAGAATAAACTTGGAGAAATATTTTTTGTAGAGAGAAGATGGAGATAAAATTTAGAAAGACAGTTTAGAGAGAAGGTAGAAATGAAAAATGATAAGGGGAGTGATATTTATAGAAATTTTTTAATCCTTTGTGGAGGCCAAAGCAGCCACAAAATCTAACAGTATGATTAGCTTTTGTGGCGGCCTAAGCAGCCATAACTGGAAACGGTACAATGAGTATTTGTGGCGGCCTTTGCAGCCATAAAATGCAACAATATACTAATTTTATGGCGACCTTTACTCTCATAAATGGCTGATTTGTAGGCTGAAAAAGCCCTCACAAAGTACTAAAATTTCAGCTGGATTTTGTGGCAGCCTAATCCCTCACAAAATGACAATGTTGTGATTTTGTGAGGGCTTAGGCAGCCACAAAATCCAGCTGAAATTGTAGTCTTTTGTGAAGGATTTTTCAGCCACAAATAACGACCAACTTGAATTCTTAGTATTTGTGAGGGTTTTTTCGGTCAGTAATTTCTGAGAGTTTTTTTTCAGCCACAAAGTATTTGTAAAGTTGGCCACAAAGAGTGTTTTCTTGTAGTGTTGATAAATATATATATATATATATATATATTTTTTTGTAAAATAACATAATGCAATTTACTAAAATATTATTTATTCATTTATTTGCAAAATGAATATTGTAGTTGTTAGATCCATGTTCATTTATGCTCCAAACTAAAATAAATTTTCTTTAAGTGAAATTCAAAAGAAGCAAGATTGAATAAATTAATGACATTCAATTATTTACTAGCAAATGAAATCTCACTTCCGCATTTCTATTAAAAGGTAACGATGAAGAGTAAATAACTTAACAATGTACCACAAAAGTTTTAGTAATACAAAACATTATTTTTAAGTAAAAGTCTCATTTTTCCACGCACATGCACCAATCGAACATCATTCATGCAATTCTTTGAGATCATTATTACCTAAATGTTGGTGTAAGGGGTCAGTTCGTTCTACAACAAAAATTAAATCAAATAATAAATTAACAGCCATAAAATATGAATATAAAGTCCTTTTTGTAAGACCCGTAGTTTTAAATCCTAAGTTATACAATTTTAGGGTATTTTGTGTTAAATTGCTTAGGCTTTTAACCCAGTTTTCGGTATTTAGGTCGAAAATATACTTTTGGAAATTGGACTAAAATTATTTGTCGAAGAATAATTTATTTGGGTTTCGAAGAATTTAATTCTGGGCGGTTTTGTTCAAAATATCTCGGGTTGCTGAATATTGTATTTGACAATTGAGTTGCGACGAGAGAAGATATTTTTATCAAAATAGTTTGAGAAGTGATCATTTTCATAAATATCTAAAATATCTAGATATTTAGATATTTTTTTGGTTTAGGTTTAATTATTGTATATATATATATATAATATATTATTATTATTAGGATTATTATAGTAATATATATATATATATATATATATATGGTTAAGTTAGAAAGGAGGAAAGAAAAGGAAAAAGAAACAGAGGAAGCTGCCTTCCATCTCCTCCCTCTCCCTCCCTGCTCGCGTGAAACATCTTCCCTCCTTCCTCCATTTTCGTTCTTCCTTGCTTCCTTTGAGTTCGAAAATTGAAACCCAAGACTAGTGGGTGAGAAAGATCAAGTTTCCAGCTTCTTCCTTTCTCCCGGATTCGAAAACGGTATTAGGGATTTCAAAACCGTCAAACACAATTCTCTCTGTTTCATCTAGATCTAAGCCTCCTTTCAAGAAGTGATAGAAGGGAAGGTTGCTCACCTCCGTGCTACGGTGCTAGTGGACCAACTTTGGAAGCGACGTTGCGAGCAAAGATTTTACCGGACTTACTCGCGGTACTGTTATCGCACGTTAAAGCTAACGTGAAGGTAAGGGCTCCTTCCAAACTTTTAGTTTGCATTTAGGGCCTTATCTGTGGTTGTGCGGAAAAGAATTTTGTTAGGGTTGGAGTATTGATTTGGGGAAAAATGTATCTAAGGCTTTATGGGTAAAATCCTAGAGTTAGGTTTTGGTTATATTGATGAATGTTTCGTGGAAAATGAATTTAAACTCATTTATGTATGACTTTGAGTAAATGAAACTTGTGTGTTTGAGTGATGGATTGTTTTGATTTGTGTCGTCGTATTCGACGTGTTCATAATTGATAATTATAGAATTTGAGATGTGTTTTGTGCGGTTTGTGTGGAAGAATGATTTGGTGTGAATTATGGATTGAATGTGAAAGTATGTTTGAGTTAGTTTTGTGTGGAATTTGAAAACCATTAAGTTAAATGAGTATTAAGAATGGGGAATCTCTTAATGTCTTGTTTACTTAATGTTTGTTTTGGGAAATCGTTTAAGTTAAATGAGAATTAAGAATGGGGAATCTCTTAATGTCTCGTTTACTTAATGTTGTTTTGAAAATCGTTTAAGATAACTGGGCGTTAAGAATTGGGAATCTCTTAATGTCTTGGTTACTTAAGGTTGTTTTAAAAATCGTCTAAGTTAACTGGGCGTTAAGAATGGGGAATCTCTTAATGTCTTGGTTACTTAATGTTTATTTTGGAAAATCGTTTAAGTTAAAAGAGTATTAAGAATGGAGAATCTCTTAATATTTCTGTTTGCTTAATGTTTTGTCTGCGTTTACTTAATGTCGTCGTGAAAATGATTTTGTGGAGAAGTGAATTGTTGTGTTTTGGCGTGAATTGTGTAATAAATTTGTGAATACGTTTGAGTTCGTTCTGTGTGGAATTTGAAAACCATTGTTTACTTAATGTGTGTTGTTTTTGAAAATCGATAAATTAAATGAGTATTAAGAATGAGGAATCTCTTAATGTCTCTTTTACTTAATGTTTGTTTTGGAAAAAATCGTTTAAGTTAACTGGGCATTAAGAATGGGGAATCTCTTAATGTCTTGGTTACTTAACATTTTGTTGTGGAAAATCGTTTAAGTCAAAAGTATATTAAGAATGGGGAATCTCTTAATATGTCTGTTTGCTTAATGTTTTGGTGTGAAAATCGGTTAAGTAAATGAGTATTAAAAATGGGGAATCTTTTAATATCTGCATTTACTTAACGATCGTTGTGGATGGAGTCAGTGTATGCTCATGCATTTCATTTTGGTAAATTATGCTGAACCGTGATAGGTGGCACCTCGGTAAACAGTACTGACCCGTGATAGGTGGTATGTTTACGATTTACGTTTTGTAAGTTGTGCTGACCCGTGATAGGTGGCACCTCGGTAAACAGTACTAACCCGTGATAGATGGTACGTTTACGACTTAAGTTTCTTGGTGAATTGCGTTTGTCCGTGAGAGACTGCACAAGTGTTTGTCCGTGAGAGACTACGCCCTAGTAAATTGTGTTTGTCCGTGAGAGACTGCACAGGTGTTTGTTCGTGAGAGACTGCATAGGTGTTTGTCCGTGAGAGACTACACCCTGGTAAATTGTGAATTGTTGGTTCATCTTGTCCGTGTGGGTATTGTGTTATAAGTATTATGTGTTATAAGTATTAAGTGTTATGTTTTGGAATTTGGTGATAGCATGTTTGATTGCAATACTATTTCGAAACGCATGATATTGTAGTAATTGTGTTTTAAGTGCTAAGTGTTAAGATTTGGGATTATGTATGAATGTGATTGAGTGTAAAACTATTTCGAAACTAAAGTTGTTGTGGTGATTTTGTTATAATTGCCAAGTGTGGATGTTTGATAATTGTGTGATCGCGTGTTTGACTGCAAAACCATTTCGAAACTTAAGATGTTGTGGTAATTGTGTTATAATCGCTAAGTGTTCTGTTTTGGAGTTGGGTGTAAGTGTGATTGATTGCAAAACTGTTTCGAAACTCAAGATGTCGTGGTGATTGCGCTATAATTGCTAAGTTTGATTGTTTGGATTTGTGGGTAAGTGTTGATTGATTTCGAAACCCTTTGAAAAGTTGAAAAATGCTGAATTTTGCTTTTTTCTGTTGCTGTCTGATGTGTATTCGAATACAGCAAGCTGTATTCGAATACAGACATGCTGTTTTGCCACTGACTTACTGTGTAGTCGAATACAGACTGTTGTAGTCGAATACAGACATGCTGTTTTGCCACCGACTTACTGTGTAGTCGAATACAGACTGTTGTAGTCGAATACAGACATGTTGTTTTGCTGCTGAATGCTGAAATAGCCTTGTATTCGAATACAATGATGCTGTATTCGAATACAGCAGTGCTGTTTTGTTGAAAACTTCATTTTTCAACTTTGTTTATGCATGTTTGGCATATAGAAACCCTTTTAAGGTGTATGCTAAGTTGAAATGTTATTTTGTGCATTTAAAAACTTAAATGTTTGTGTTAACTGTTAATTTCGGTTGGTGACCCTTTACAACTATTGTGGAAATCTGGGCTTTGCCCTCAGATGAGAGCCAAGATGATCCTACCGGTTCGTACCCTACGGATGGGAATGTAGATGGGAATGCTTGATTGGAGCTACGTTAGGAGGATCTCACGGGGCGCATAGAGATCACTCAGGGTGTTTAGTTGTTTTGTAAAATGATCAGACTAGGTTGACACAGAGGGAACATATGTCTTTCTTTTGGGTTGCTTTTATTTTTAAACTGGAAGACTGTACCACTTTTGTTATGTAAACATTTTGGATTCATATTTTGAGAACTTTTTCTGCTGCTTGTAAATTATAATGACTTAATTATTTATCCAAAGGTGTTACCTTATTTATTTCTCTGTTTTATTTTAATTTCTTTTAAAAAAAAAATACACCCTCGCTTTGAAAAACGGGGTGTTACACTTTTGTAATAAAAGATTTATTAAAATTGATTATTTAACAATTCTCAAAAATGTATCAAAAGTCGTAAAATGTATCCAAATAAATCAAGTAGCAACCATAGAACAAATAATTAGATCAAAATAAAAATAACAATAAAATACATGCAAGTTATGCATACTTCTAAACATATATGATCCGAATATAACCAGTTACACAAGCATCCACACAAAAGCCTTAAACATTTACACTACAAACAAATTTATCAAGGGATAATAATAAAAATAGAACTCTATAGTTAAGTTCATCAAGATAGATGTATTACTCAAAAGAAACAATTAAAATATTATAGTTAATTTCTTTACGAGAAAAATAAAATCAACATTTTTCTTTTAAGACATCCAGACATCTTATCAATATTCTAGGAACCGCTAATTTAATATCTAGCCTAACTCTGCATGGGGAAAATCGCTTACCTTGGACGTTTTCCTTCCACGTAACACCATATAGCCCTTCGAAAAACCTCATAAAGATGAAGGAACAAAAGCTTATAGCTTCCACAAGAAAGAGAGGGAATATGTGGGTGGTTATTTGAGTGACTTAAAAAATATTTGAGATAAACAAAATATAATGTTGGGAATGACGTATAAGGTATGGGTGATTAGGACTTCTTTTTGCTATATTGTAAGTTTTATCGTAAGTTTTATTATAAGCAGTAGTGTGGGTGATGAAATTTTGACCAAAATTGACTTGGTCATTGTTCACTCTAAGAAAATACTCCTACGAATTTTAATTAATTACTAACAAAACTCCCAAAAATTAATTAATTAATTAATATAACTATACTTCATCAAATAATTAAACTTTAAAGGAACAATTATCGTATTATTGTTACACTAAATTAATTAAATAAATTTATAAATAAAACTAGAAATTTCACTAACTCTACTATCTCATAGGTTAAATACGTATTTGATTTAAAATAAAACTAATAAATGATATAACTTCTATAAATTATAATTTAATTAAATAATTCAATTAATGTTTTCATCAACTAAAATAAATCAAGTAAGATAAAAATATCACTGCATGTCACGCATAAAAATAAAGTCAACGTATCTAACACATCAATTTCATGATTATCGAAACTAATCAAATAAACAAAATACACAGTTGTCCACGTAGAAAATAATTATGCGATAAACCATTCTAATGTAATTGTCACACCAAAAAATTTAAATTAAAGTAAAGGTTATAATTATTCAAGTAAAATAGGGAGTGGTAAATTTTAATTTATTTCTTTACATGTAGAATAAATTATTAATTAATTAATAAATTACGAAAATGACTAAAATACACATATATAATATATATATATATATATATATATATATAAAAATATTGGGATGTTACAGATTTCCTACTCAAAGCATCTGCAACAACATTTTCCTTCCCTAGGAGGTATAAAATTGTGCGATTATAATCTTTCAAGAGTTCCATCCATCTTCTTTGTCTTAATATAAGATTGTGCGATCATAATCTTCCCTCTTGAGTTCCATCCTAGGTGGTATAAGATTGTGTGATCATAATATATTTATGACTTTTATGGTAAGTATAAATCTCACAAGTTTCACCATATAGATAGTGCCTCCGAATCTTTAGAGCAAAAATAATTACAGCCATTTCCAAATCATGTGTGGGATAGTTCATAGGCAATAACCTTACCTTGTTGCATAAGTACACAACCGAGACTAACTCTAGAAGCATCACAATAAACTGTTTAACTTTCACCACCCATAGGTAATGCCAAAATAGGTGCTGACGTCAAGTACTCCTTCAATTTTTGAAAGCTTTCCTCACATGCATCAGTCCCTCAGAACTCAACTTTCTTCTGGGTCAACCTAGTCAACGAAGATGCAATCTTTGAGAATTCCTTCACAAAACGTCGATAATAATTTGCTAAACCAAGAAAACCGTGAATCTCTATTACTGTGGTAGGCCTGGGCCAATTCTGGACTGCTTCCACCTTACTTGGATCAACACTTATTCCATTCTCAGACACAACATGGCCTAAAAATGCCACACTATCCAGCCAAAACTGACATATTGAGAATTTCACATATAATTGTTTATGTCTTAAGGTTTGCAAAACAAACCTTAAATGTCGCTCGTGTTCTTCCTTACTCTTGGAATAAAAAAGGATATCATCAATAAACAGAATCGCGAATTGATCCAAGAATGGTTTAAAAACGCGATTCATCAAATCCATAAAAGCTAATGGGGGATAAGTAAGCCCAAAGGACATAACCAGAAATTCATAATGCCCATAACGCATGTGAAAAGCTGTCTTCGTTGTGTCATCCCTTTTAATCTTCAACTGGTGATACCCCCGACCGCAAATCAATTTTTGAAAAACATTGAGCTCCTTGAAGTTCGTCAAATAACTCATCAATATGTGACAAATGGTATTTATTCTTTACAGTTACTTTATTTAACTGCCTATAGTCTACACACAACCGCATGGATCCATCTTTCTTCTTTACAAATAATATCGGTGCTCCCCAAAGAGAAGAACTTGGACGAATAAAACCCTTATCAAGAAGATCTTGAAGTTGCTCCCTTAACTCGCTAAGTTCTGTTGGGGCCATACGATAAGGAGGTATGGATATATGATGGGTGTTTGGAACTAAGTCTATAGAGAATTCAATCTCCCTATCAGGTGGCAACCCAAGAAGTTCTTCAGGAAAAATATCTGAAAATTCACATGCTATTGGATTTTTTTCCAATTTCTCTTCAGCCACTTGTGTATCCCTTACCAAGGCTAAGTACGTTTGATAACCTCTTCTCATTAACTTGCTAGCTGTCAACACTGGGATTTGGTTATGTGGTACCCAACAACGTTCTCCTTGAAACGAGAAGACTCATTGCCCCGATATCTCAAATTTCACCACTTTGTTATGACTATCCAAAGTGGCACGATGAAAAGCCAACCGATCCATACCCAAAATCACATCAAAATCTATCAAGTCAATAACTACTAAATCTATCAGCAACACCATGCCATCAATAGTTATATGACAAGAATGATACACCGACTTAGCAAGCAAATTTCCTCCAACATGTGTAGCTACAACTAAAGGCTCTTCTAAAGAAGATGAACATTTACCAAGTCGAGTAGCAAACCACGAAGATACAAAAGAATGTGTAGCTCCAGAAACATGAGCATCTCTAGAACAAATAGAAAGTATACCTATAACTACTACATTGGATGTCTGGCATCTTGATGAGTCAAAGCAAACACTCAAGCTTGACCTCTTCCTGCTGGTATCTGACCACTACCACCAAATCCTCTACCTCCCTGCTGAGATGTTCTTGAACCTCTAACATAAGAATTTCCACTTTGACGCACAAGTGTAGAATGAGCCTAAGAAGACGCCAAAGTTGTTGGTGCTGATGCATAACTAGAGGATGAATGTGTCGTGTCTATAGGACAATCCATTCTGATGTGACCTACTCTGCCACATTGATAGCACACCTTAGCATTACCATCGATGGAGCAATTCCCAAAGTGAAACCTACCCAAAAGTGAAACACCAGAATGTCTTTGAGGGAAAGTGGATTGTGATGTTGCTCCAAAATCTGATCTACGACTCTACAGTGTCCTATAAGGCTTCCCACTATGACCACCTCTTTGAGACACGAGTCTTTGTTTCCTTTGATAACCAAATATAGATCCACAACTGCAATTTGAATAGTTACTGTAAGATCCTTCAACCCTTTGTTTCTTCCGTGAATCTTGTCTATTGCCTCCTTTTTCCTTCTGTCGTTGCTAGGTCTGAAAAGACAAACTCAAAACCTCGGCAAAAGTAGAACAATTAGACTCGACCACAGATCTAAACAAGTAATCCTTCCTCTAATGAACCTCTTAACACACATCTCCTTAGTGATGTGATAAGGAGCATGTATAAAGAGCTGTGTAAAACGAGCACTATACTCTGAAACTGTCATACCCTCCATTTGCTCCAATCTGCTTCGTCATGATCAATCCATCTAAAGAGGGTCGAGGTGGACTAACTAGTGTTAAGAAGTTGAAAATCTTACTCCGCTCTTTACAAGGTGGGCTAGCGAGTCGTCCCGTCAACATTTTGATTTTATTTTTATTAATTAATAAATTCATAAAAACTATAAAAAAATGTAAATAAAATAAAATACAATTAAAGACTATTTAAGAAAATCAAAATATAAAACTAATAAGTCAAACAAAAATATAAAAATTATTATTAAAACATTCACGATTCATCATTCAAAATTATAGAATATATCATAAAAAGTTAATGATTCCACAAAATCAATTCACAAACTATTAGAAACATGAAGTTAAATCATGAGATTATAAAACTTTAACAAAGTCCTCTAATACTTTTGTGAATTTATAAGTAATTATTTTTTAAAAAAATACAAATTTTTAATATTTATACTATCTCTAAAATTTATTATTGATTATGTTAATTGAGTTGAACTAAAAATAAGAGAAATTTTTTAAAATAGATTAAGACTTTTGATTAAGAAAATGTGTTTTTTATTTAGACGGGGCAACAAACACCTCATATATCATCCAATAGGTATATACCAACAAGATGAGTAAGTACATCTACAGCCACATGGACTCCGGTAGAGGAGGTCCCAACATTTTTTTTCAACTAAAAATTTATTAAAAACATAAACAAAAATTATAACTTAAATGAAATTCAACGAAACATGATAATTGAATTTTTAATTTGAGTAAAAAATCTATTGTTAAGACTATATTAAATATTGTCTACTCTATATCAACAAAGTAAAATTAATTCATATACTTGGAAACGTATATGGATAACCATATAACTTCTAAACATTCAATGCCTTGAAATTTTCTTCATCAATTAATCCATTTAATCTTTCTCATTCATAGAGATCCACCCTTATCATAGAACACATAGGTATATATTTCTCAATCACTAGAGACATTTTTTTATTTAAATAAACAACTTATTCCACCTTTAACTTGACTAATCATTAGAGACATTTTTTTATTTAAATAAACAACTTATTCCACCTTTAACTTGACTAATCACTAGAGACATTTTTTTATTTAAATAAACAACTTATTCCACATTTAACTTTGACTATTTGTGTAAGTAATCCCAAACTATTCAATGAAACAACACTTCACCTCAAATTTTACTTGACTGAGTTTTTAATTCTTTCCTTTTCTTATCCTTTAGTTCATGAAGTTTTTATTACTTAGTTGTCCTATGTTAAAGATTTAGTTTATTTAGAATAAGGTAAAACTGTATTAATTTTGGTCTATTTCAAGACACCTAAACTTATTCCCAATAGAAAATTCTTATGTCAAAACTAAGAAACATCACTAATGAGAACTCCCCTTTTTCACGTGTGTTTATCTGTGCGCTTTAGTTATGGTTTTAGAAACTCAAACGTTTTCATACAACCTACTCATCACTCCCAACCTTCACGTATTCCCACACTTTCTCTCTTTCAAACCTTGAAACTTCCTGGAAAATCTCTAAACTTATCTTGCTTCAATGGCTTCATGTTCATCCTCAAACCCTACCCTCGAAAATGTCTCCAATGTTCATACTATGCAATGCAATCTTGATCAGTTAGAAGTTCTTGTTAAGACAAAATCCTAAATTAATGTTTTGATCATAATTAAACAAAAGGTTAATTAAAAATTCTAATTATGATTCTAAGTATTTTGGTATTTAACATGTGTATTTGAGTGTGTCAAAACAAGTTAGGTACCGAGTATTTCAAAGCAAATCTCATTAAAGTCAAGAAACCAAAAACAGTTAAACGAAGAAAGTTCTTGACATATGTTAGTAAAACGAAGAACGTTCTCCACATATGTCTTAAACAAGAATGATCAGTTTCCTTTGTGAAAGATTGAATTCTGGAAGCTTTATACATCTCATATCTTAATCAAGAATAAGCAAGGATCAATCTAAGTCAGAATTATTCTGAAATTCGAAGGATCAAAGACATACTTCATTTAAAGTACAAAGCACAATCATTCTTCAAGTGAGGCAAATGCAAGTACAAATTTACAGGCTGTAAAGTACACTGAAGTTATACTTTTAATCAAGACCTGTACACTTGACTTAAAAATAGAAATCATCTCAGACAATTGACAGGATCACAAGTACAAATCAGCTCATCTTCAACCAATTCGAAGAACGATCTTGGATGTCAAGAACGTTCCTGGATTCAGCTTGAACACTCTTGCTTTTTGGTTGATCTTATCCATCCACTTTCTCATGATAGCTGGCCTTATTTCAATGGATAAATGAGCTGTCCTAAAGTTCACTTGAAGCCTATAAATACAACTTCAAGATGAAGAACAAATCACAACTTAAAGTGTCAAGCAAAGCATAATTCGTTCAATCATACTTAAGCTTGTCAAAATCATTCTCACGCTTGAAGTTCCATTCTTTGTGTTGTGTTAGAATAAGTAATAACTAAGTTCTAAATATAAAATCTATTTCTCAAACAAGAGTTGAGCAATACCTAGATTCTAACATTCTCAAAATCATTACTTTATAACTCAATGCAATTTTTGATAACATAGCTTGAGTAGTGTGTAAAAATACTTTTATGTGTTAAAAGGTAGCTTGCAAAATCCTTTCTGAAATAGTGTGAGATCAACTTGTGAAAATCCTTTCTAGGTAGAAAGGTAGAAATTGTGTAAAGATCAAAATTGATCTGTGAAAAAATAAGAACGATCTTGCCTTAAGCACTTAGTGGAAAATCTCACATTTGTGAGGATTGGACGTAACTCGTGTTAGGGTGAACCAGGATATATGCTTGTGTGATCTCTCTATCTCTATCTCTATCTCTATCTCTATCTCTATCTCTATCTCTATCTCTATCTCTATCTCTATCTCTATCTCTATCTCTATCTCTATCTCTATCTCTATCTCTATCTCTATCTTTATCTCTATCTCTATCTCTATCTCTATCTCTATCTCTATCTCTATCTCTATCTCTATCTCTATCTCTATCTCTATCTCTATCTCTATCTCTATCTCTATCTCTATCTCTATTTATTATATGCTTTACAATCAGTTTTTATATTGATAAAATTGATATTACTGTTTTAGACTAATCAAGATCATTCTTCGTTTATAACCAATATCAATCTTGAATTAAACTTTTAGTTTTTAAATAGGAATTTTTAAAAAGAGGCAATTATAATTCAAACCCCCTTCCTTATAATTGATATTGTTACTTCATTTCTCCGTGAGCTTCAAGTAAAATTCGCAAGAAATGGATTTTGCTGGTATCGGTTAGTCTGAGTAATTTAACCTAGAACAAGAAATGGATTTGAACATACTAGTTAAATAATTTTGGCGATTTGCTTACATAAATAGAGACAAATAAGTGTCTAGTACTATGCTATGACTTCCTATTAAGATTACCCAACAATCCCTAGCGGCTCTCACCAAATGTCTCGATGAAGGTATAATGCTTGACAATGGTTATGAGTCAAGGGTTGACTCATTCAAGATCAATCAGAAATTATTCAACGATCCTAAGGTCAACTCCAAATCAATCCACTTGAAACCTAGATACATAGTTTTATTCAATATCTTGATTGGGTGTGTAGAACCCAAAGGTGGATCATTGAACGACGTTAGCAAAGACCAATCTTCCAAACTTGATTTTGGAACACATGAGGTCATGTGTCACTACATTTAGCTCAAGAAAGATAAGGACAATCCCTTCCCTTAGACTCATCACAACATAACTGATGAGAAATCCCTTTATTCAAACCCTTGAGGAAGAATGAGGCACTACCCAAAAAGAACACATGGTTAATTTGTCTGCACGTTCAATATATCCAAAGTCATCAATATGAGACTTATCTCTTCTAAGCAGTGCTTTCAACCCAATGGTGATACCAGAAAGATATTTTGCCAAACCAGTGGATATCAAGCCATTCCCTCTAAAGAGGTAGTTATGGAATACCTAATGATGTGACAATTTGATCAAGAGATGGCCCCGATTTAACTTCCTCTGCCTAAAATTGCCCAAGTTTTTGAATAGAAGAGAAAAAGGGTTACTAAGATATTTTGTGTCGAAATGGATGAGGAAGATGAAACAAACGCCAATGAGGATGAAGCAAACCTCATTTTAAGGAAGAAACAAAAGGTAACATCAAATTTTGAACAAATTACTCCTCTTGCTATTTTTAGTAATGCGAGTAGTAATGAACAACCTGAACAATAACATCTCACTACTTCTACTCAAAATAGAAACTTAGATGTCCATCCCTCTTATCTTGCACCTATTACATCAGCTGACTCCAACTCTGATACTTTAGATGATATGTTTGAGGCAACCTTAGTTGAACGCTTTGCTACCCTCTGACATAGAACCCATCCCTCCCTTTCAATACCAACACTCCAAACCCAACACCACAAATCACTGAAACTAATACCCCACAAACACCTTCGTTATCCACCTTGCAACTAACCATACCACACCAAGACCTGTGAATCCCCCTTACCAAGCAGTCGAGACAACAACTCAAGTCCTTATTGACTTAGTATCTGATACATCTTTAGAAAACTCATGTTCTTCTTCTTCAACCCATTTTCACTTTGAACATCCCAAATCCACCATCCATCTAGACTTCATTCCCCTCACACACTTCATTGACTCTGGCATTCCAAATCTTGACTCATTCATTACTTCTGTTATTGCTAAAATCACTTCAACACGCAATAGGAATGCTCAAATTTTAGACCTTAATTATGTTTCCAACCATTAGAACAATGTCCTATCTTTTGTCACGAAGTGGATAAGGGACAACATAGATGACATAATGCAATTAGCCTCCCGGAGTGTTGCAGTTTTTAGACAAACAGTTGAGATCCTCTAGATATGGATATTGCATCTTCATAAAGCCTACAACAATCATTCCATCAAGGGAAGACCAATCTCCCTCTAATGGTGTTCATCTGGAACTTCAAGTGGTTGATTTATAAGCATCATTGCAATTGCCTATGCTCATTCCACAGATTGAGAAACTCTCAGTGGATGCTCCTACTATTGTTGCTCTAGAATCTACATAATATGCCTTTTGAAGTCAATATTCCTCTCCTTCAGGCCTCGTGTTGAGTCCCTCCCAATATGTCAAAAAGGAAGATTTTGATGAATGTAAGTGATCATAGCATTTGGACACATGTTTTTAGCTTTTTAGTTTGGTATTTTAAAAGCTCTTTATAGCTTAGATTAATATTTTTAGCTTGTTTCTGAATTTTGGGTCGAATTTGAATTATAATTTTATTATTTGCATTTTAATTTTATTATTTATATTTTGACTCTTTCTCGCTCTGTAGGTCATAACTTGAGCTCTGGATATCGGATTGGCACATAGAGCAGGCGTTGGAAAGATAAAAATCTTATCTACAAGTTTTGTGTTGGAAGAAAAAACCAATCCCGAACTTTACTGGGCTGAAGTTGCAAATTTCGTAATATGGATCTTTGTAATAATTTTAATTAGCGGGCCACTTGTTTTTAAACCCTAAACCCTAAAGTCCAATAACAAGTACTATATATTGGCAGTTTTGTTTCTTTTCTAAGGACGAAAAACTTAGGATTCAAATTGCTACAAGAAATAAATAGTTTTATTTTAATTTCATGGAAGGCTAATTTTATAAGATTAATCTACGAGTTCAGAGTTTCATCAACACCTTGAGATTTATGTTACACTATCAATTTCTATTCATGATTTTATTCTTGTCTATTTGATTATATTGATATTTTGATTGCTTAAATTGAATTTCAATAGGATTGATTAAATTTATTTGACATAATTTGGTGTCGATTTCTAATTTAATTGAATTATAATTTTGCGACGCTTGATCGTTAATTGTAATATTTTGATGATTTTGATGCTTAATCCAATCAAAGAAACCAAATTCACATAGGATTGATTACGCTTGTTTGATCAATTCTATAGTCAAATAAGAATAGAATCACAAATTATAAATTAAACTCATAGATATAATATGTGATAGGTCAAGAACTCGAATAAGTGGATTAATCGCTTTGCTCATTTGTTAAATTAAAAATCTAAAAAACCCCTTTTTAATTTCAATTTTCAATTCGGTTATTATTACTATATCATAAGTCCTTGTGAAACGATTCGAGTTATTACCTCTATTTACATTTTATCAATTGTATTTGACTCGTGCGTGACAGTGGATCAACTTGGGCTAAGACTGAGGTGTTCATGGAACAAACAACCAAGAATTAGGAGAACATTTAGACTATCCTAATTTTAATCTTAGCTACACCAACAAACCCAAAATTGTAGTTCCCTGTATTTTATTTTATTTTATTTTATTTTATTTTATTGTGTGTATTTCTCTTTCTTTGTTGTACTTTTTGCTTTTCTACTTGTTGGCTACTCTACTCTTTTTGTCTAATAACAAAAGGAGGAAAATATCTTGAACAATTTTAATGCATAAAAATTTCAAGATCTTTTTTAATTTCAATTACTAATGGTTATCAACTATCTTGTTGGATTATCTCTCAACACTTTTACATTTAAACTTGCATATATTAAGAGGGAGCTTGGATGTGATAGTTTGTGTTATTATTTTTACTCTTGTAAAATTTTATTAAAAATTCACAAAAATAGATGTTTGTCATCATTAAAATGGAAGAGATTTTTAGAACCATTTTGGTTTGAAGAATTATGACCCTTACTTGTTTTTTTGATAACAACATTACTTTGTAGGATAATTTAAAACCCTAATCTTCTATTTTAGTGTGCAAATTTCGTATCAGGTTATTCTATATGAGTTCACGATGCATCCTATGATGTTTGATCTGAGTTAAGTGAACCCCAATACTCTGCTTTGATTTTCGTATTCTATGTTTCGTGAACACGCTCTAAAACACCATATGGTGATTAGGATAATACAAGCAATGCTTTGGTTCTTCTGGCTCTAATAATCACATCAAATATTTGATCTATCTACCTCTGATAACCTTGACAAACAAGTATTTTTCTGTTTCTGATAATTGCAACAAGCATTTGATCATCTGACTTTAATAGTAGTCCATGCTTTGATGAAAAGTCAATGCTTTGAAGAAGACAAATCTTTTGCACATCCTCTACTAAACACTAGGAGTCTATACTTGTTTGGAGGTATATGTGATATACTTTGATCATAATATCCTCTGCTCTTTTTTGTCTCCATATCTAGATTCACATAATCAATTTCGATGATATTTTTAACAAGGTTAAATAATAATTAAATCTCATAAGATTTGATACGTAACTTCATGATACATTTTGATTTCTTGCAATCAGAACAACACCTAGAAATTCTAATGCTCTTTATAATATTGGAAGGAATGATTGTTGCTTTTCACGTCTTTAATTTGCTGATGATACCTTGATCATGGGTGATAACTGTTAGGCAAATATTCAAGCAATAATGGCCAATTTGTTGTTGTTTGAGTTAGTGGTGGTTTGAAGGTTAATTTTAAGAAAAGTGTGCTTGTTAGTGTGAATGTTAATATGTCTTGGATAGATGAGGCATGATTTATGTTTAACTGTTGAAAAGGTTTCTTGCCTTTTAAATACTTGGGATTGCCAGTGGGTGGTAATCCTAGAAGGTTGTCATTTTTGGATCTTGTGATTGACTGTATCAAGATGACACTTTCAGGAAGGAGATCGAGGAATTTGTCAATGGATGGTCGCCTTGTTCTCCTTAAATTTGTCATATCTGCATTATTGATTTACTTCGTGTCTTACTTCAAGGTCCTACAAGTATAATTCTAAAAATTGAATCCCATTTAAAATCATTTGAGAGGGGAGCCGAGGGATTGTGGCTTAAGGTGTTAAAGCATAAGTATGAATTTGAGGGAGGTTGAGTGGGTCGAGGGTCGTGTAAGGAATCTCTATGTTGGAAGTATATTCTTACTATTTGTGGGGGATGGGAAGGTGAGGGGGGAAATTGGTACGACCATCATTTGTCTATAAAGGTTGGTGATGGTTGTAATACTCTCTTTTGGCGGGATATGCGAATTAGCGGAGGGGTTTTATATCCTAGATTTTGTAGACTGTTTACTTTGAGAATTTATAGAAAAAAGTTTGTGCAAAGTTAGACTAAAGTTTATGCGCTATTTTTGGAATCGTTATATATTGTTTTGACAAGTTGTACTAATTAGGAACTTAAATTGAAAAATAAAATGATATTTCTAAATTAGACTCATTAGATTTCTAATGGGAGGTAGTTTACTCAAATTGGACATTGTTTGATATTTTAATTGAATTGTCAAAGTTGATGTATTTTCTGCAAAAAAACATTATCACATAGCTGAGTTGAAATGTGCATAAATTCAACCCACATTGTAACTAGGATGATTGAGACACCAATTATCATCATTAGACAATTGGTTATAGTGGACTAAACTTTCTCTAACTCACTTTCATCTTAGAAATGGATTATGCAACTTTCTTTATTTATCGTTTCCATTTCACACACCACAACACATTGCATTTCTATTGAAAATCCACAAATAATATTTACTAATGAAAATAATTCTACTAACCTCTATTTCTTCTTTTACTTTCGGTAAGACTACTCCCCCAATTCTAAACATACTTATCCCTACAGATTAGTTGGTGACAAAAGTTTCCTATTAATATTATCTCATCTCAAATGTTTTAATGATCTGTTGTAAATATACTTATTTTCATGAAGTCACACCTACTATGCTCATTGCATGGAAAATTTATCTCCCCGTCAGTATGATCAAACCTCTCGACAACTAACGAACTTTTCTAACTATAAATTGTCAAACTGATCTGGCATACATGTTTTGTTCTATTTTGAGTCATTTTATTGGCACCAAAGAGAAACGATGGTGAATCTATGCACATTTCAAGGTACATACTTGATTAATACTTAAGAAAAAAAATCTAGTAGTCATTTGCGATCTTCTTTCATTTTTTCACACTTTCATCACATATTTGGTATCGACGTATTATTCTACCTTGAGTCTTTAAATTATAAGGAAAGTTGTTTATATATATATATATACATCTACAAATTTGATATGATAAGATCTAAATTCATTTCACGCCATTGACCAATCATGATAAAATATTAAAGTTAAAAATAATGTGAACTTGATTTTTTGTACCTATTTTATTAATGAAAAAGTTGATCAATGATATTATATTTTTCAACACTAAACATTGAAAATTTGACAATTATTGAATATTTTATCAACAATTTAAGTTTTATAAAATTACTCAAAATAAATAAATTAATATTTCATTTCAACAACTAAATACATATATGACACTAATTCTAGACCTAATTTGTAAAATTGATTACTCTTGATGCTATTATTTTATATATTTATTGATAAAACTTTTACTTTTAATCTTCATACACAAAATAATAATTACATGTTCATTATTATTATTATTACTATTATT
>JBBPBR010000001.1:29785518-29798528 GCA_037974775.1 Cicer pinnatifidum | reverse complement strand
ATTGAAATTAAGTTAAAGAACTCCATATGCTATTTAATCTATTTTTTAATATGCAAGTTGTATTTTGTTCAATGCTATAGATTATCAATTTCAGAGAAGTGTGTGTACTTCTATACAAAAAGAAAATTGTATGTAGTTTTAAGTTTTTCAAATGACTTATCTATTTTCTTTATACTTTTGTTTTATAATATCACTCTCAATTACTAAGTCTACAATAACAATTACCATCACAAATATATTTTTAACAGAAATGAATGAAATTAAAGTTAATAGATGGAATTGTCTCATGTGAATGATACAATAATAAAGCATTTCTACTATCATGTTGCTATAAAGCTCACACGACAACTTCGGAAGATAAGGGTTAAAGACAATTGATATTTATCAAAGAAAACGAGTAAGTGAAATCATGAAAAAAAATATTAGGTTTGTCAAACGGTAAAAAAATAATATTAAAGTGAATTAATGCATTCATGTGTACTTTGATATTGGATTGATGAATCATGAATGTTGAAAGAATGAAATGTATTGTGTACCTGAATGAAGAGCTTGAAAGAAAGTTTTTATATATTTTCCATATTATAGTTGTTTTTCAAAATAAAAATGTATTTTAATGTTACCATTTATCTTCTACTTAATAAAATAAATTATTTTTTAAAATTAATATAATATTTAACATTATGTTTTTCACCTTAAAGTATTCAATAAATTTTCTCAAAAAATAATATCTTTTGTTACCTTACATTTACAAAATTAATGTTTTCAAAGGTCACTACAAAAATATTTTCAAAAATATTAATAATTATGATTTTGTTGGGAAAAATAATAACAACTATTATTGTACAATAAACATTTATGTGGTTTTTTTAAATATAATTGTATTTTATTATAATGTTTGAAATTAATGAGATGGGTATTGTTTTCTGCAAGTTTTGATACTATTTTTGTGTTATCAAATGATGGAAAAGTGATACTTGGAAAATGAAAGCAATAGAATATGAAATGAGTGAGGGATTTATCATCCTTGAAACAAAAAGAATGGACCTGCTTTAAAAGGACAGTATGAGTGAGGGATTCATGTCTACAATTCAAAAGGAATAAATTTGTACACGGGAAGGATGAAAAATATAATGTTTAACTTTTTTTTGTTGTTGAAATTGACACTACAAAAGGTGTTCACTTATATACAAATAAAATTAATTTAGTTTAGTTTCTTAATTGTAATAATTATAAACAATAAACTATATGAATAATTGAAGTGTAGACCATTTCACTCTTCACTCTCTGTATTTTGACTGAAGAAAAAATAAAATATAAATATAATAATATAAATGAGTTAAATTTAAAAAAAAAATATAAAAATACAAAACAAAGTTTAATATATGAAATTCATTAACATTTCTTATATGATTGCACTTTCAGGGTAAAATATGATACATCTCTTGAAATTTATTAAACATTATAAGAACCACGAAAAACTATATTAATTCATCTTACAATCAAATTTACAATTTAAAGCAATAAAATTCCCTAATTTCTAAACAATTATTCTATTTTTAGTATAAATATTTATGAAATATTTATTAGGATAAATTCAATAATAATTTTGCTTTTAATTCCAAAATATTTTCAATAATATTGTTTTTTCTTTATAAAAATATTTTATATATTCTAAATAAATCCCTGCAACGGACTTGTAATATACCTAGTATATTATTTAGAATCAAAATATGCTTCTTAGTGTAGTTGTTATCAAACGTGTATTTCCTCTCTGTTATAGTTCAAGGAGATGGTTGAGTTTTTTGGGTACAACCTGTTGATTTTCAAGACTCCATCCATGTATAGAAATGTTGAAGACCTCACTGAATACCGTAGAGTTTGGTAAGCCACAGAAAACCAAACAAAAGACCGTGGAACACGGACTAGCATTCAACGGACAATCACAGAAACTTGAACATTGTCACTATATAATAAAATGGGAAAATAGGCTTCGGTTGCTGTCTACCTTTTGTGTAGCAGATTTCATTTTTTTTCTTTCCTGTTTGCTTTCTTCGTTCTCTCTGTTCCTCTCTACCTGTCTATGGGTGGGTAGAAACTTGGAGAGCGTTGAAAGAAGACAGATTAATTATATTTAAAATAAATATAAAATAGCTATATAGTTTTTTTTCTTTCTTCATGGCTTCTGATATCTCATTTGAGGATTTGAAGAACGAGAATATAGACCTTGTAAGCCAAATATAATAGTAATAGTAATAATATACCATAATTACGATTGTGGTTGCAAGAGACTTCTAAAATTGCTATATTGATGCATCAATTGCAATTTAGAACTATATTACAATTTTTTCCCCTCTTCCTCCTCCTAATAATAATAAAAATTGATATATGTGTAGGAAAACATTCCAGTTGATGAAGTTTTTCAGCAACTAAAATGTACCAAAGAGGGTCTCTCATCCGAGGAAGGAGAGAAGAGGCTCCAAATTTTTGGCCCCAACAAGCTAGAGGAGAAAACAGAGAGCAAATTCCTCAAGTTTTTGGGTTTTATGTGGAATCCATTATCATGGGTTATGGAGTCAGCTGCTATCATGGCCATTGTATTGGCCAATGGAGGGGTATGTGATTACAAATATTTCATTTCATTTATCATAAGTTTATTACTAAGTTATCTAACAATTATTTGTATGTGTATATATATATCAGGGAAAGCCACCGGATTGGCAAGATTTCACTGGAATTGTGGTGTTGCTTATCATTAACTCAACCATTAGTTTCATTGAGGAAAACAATGCAGGCAATGCTGCAGCTGCTTTGATGGCTGGTCTTGCCCCCAAAACAAAGGTACCGTTTATTTAGTCATTCCAAGTTAGTGAATTCACCCATTTAGTCTATAAAAAAGTAGAGGTACCATAATTTATTCCTAAAATTAACCAAATTAAAAAACCATTCTTAAATTGAAAATATCTATCACATTAGTTATTTATATCTAGTCAATTTTATGTCTCTGACATGATAAGATTCTCAGTTTCATTAATTGTTTCGATATTTCGTTAATTTCAAGGATCGATTTATTTGACCTTGTATTGGTGATTCACTCCATTTCTATTTGTAACGTTGATGGGTTGTTATTATAAGAGTATAATAGAAAGTTTTACATATAGAATCTTGTTGAGATATTATATCAAAAAAGTAAAAAATAACAAAGTGTAACTAATAAAATGTGATGGACATCTGATTTATTAACATTTGATAGCTAATAAGAAATAATTCAATTTGAATTTGTAGGTGTTGAGGGATGGAAAATGGAGTGAGCAAGAGGCAGAAATTTTGGTACCAGGAGATGTGATCAGCATCAAGTTGGGAGACATTGTCCCAGCTGATGCCCGTCTCTTGGAAGGAGATCCTTTAAAGATTGACCAATCTGCCCTCACTGGTGAGTCCTTGCCAGTCACAAGGAACCCTGGTTCAGAGGTTTTCTCTGGTTCAACTTGCAAACAAGGTGAAATTGAAGCAGTTGTTATTGCCACTGGTGTCCATACTTTCTTTGGTAAGGCTGCACACCTTGTAGACAGCACCAACAATGTTGGTCACTTCCAAAAGGTATATATATGATCCTATCTTTTACCTTTCCTTTAATTAATTATGGTGTTCAAAAGTTAGGACGGTTTATTTTTCTAAAATATGTGTTCATTTTAACTAGCTAAGTGTGACGAAGAGAAGATGAAATGCTCGCTAGGAGTGATACATTGATGAAAATAATGAAAACAATTCTATTTTACCTTTTCATTGTTTATGAAAATGCTGACAATTGTTCATTTTGAGAGTCTCTCATGTCCTTGTTAGAAAGTAAAATTAATTAACACGATTTTTATATAATATAAAAGTATTTTCACAAACTAACTGCAGATGAGCATATGATCTAACTTTGGATATTTATTTGATTGCTTTGCATTAGGTGCTGACATCCATTGGTAACTTCTGTATCTGCTCAATTGCAATTGGAATGTTGGTTGAGATCATTGTGATGTATCCAATCCAAAATAGAGCTTACAGAGATGGTATTGACAACTTGTTGGTGCTTCTTATTGGAGGTATCCCAATTGCCATGCCAACTGTCTTGTCTGTGACCATGGCTATTGGATCTCACCGCCTTTCTCAGCAAGGAGCTATCACAAAGAGGATGACAGCCATTGAAGAAATGGCTGGAATGGATGTTCTCTGCAGTGACAAGACTGGAACTCTAACACTTAACAAGCTTACTGTTGACAAAAGCTTGATTGAGGTTTGTGATTCACATAAAAGACAGTGTTTACTAAAATAAAGTTTGGCATGATTTTTACTTATCTCCCAGCCAAATTCCAGATTACTACCCTTTTTCATGTGTAAATTAGAGAGTTAAAGACAAAAACTACATTTCCATATTTACCTCTGTGATGTCCTTATTTTCTTCTACATCACTAGAAACTTCAAGTATTTAAAGCTACAATTGTTATTACTACTATAAATTCATTCATTCATTTTAACAATGGTAAATGTTTCATAAGTATTTGGTTGTGATATCAACATAAAAGATCATAAACTTGAAATTAAACAATTGCTTATGAATGCAGGTGTTCCCCTCTGGTATGGACAAGGACAGTGTTGTCCTATATGCTGCAAGAGCATCAAGAGTTGAAAACCAGGATGCAATTGATGCATCAATTGTTGGAATGTTGAGCGATCCCAAGGAGGTATTCATTTATCATGATTTACATTCTTGTATGAAATATTGTGTGTATCATAGTGAAGTTCGCGAAGTGACTTAACATTGTAACTGAATTATTATGACATGTTAGGCAAGAGCAGGAATCACTGAGGTGCATTTCTTGCCCTTTAACCCGGTTGACAAGCGCACAGCTATTACCTATATTGACAGCAATGGTGACTGGCACAGAAGCAGCAAAGGTGCTCCTGAGCAAGTAAGCCAATGGATCATACGTTTTGACACAACATTCTAATTAAAAAGAAATATTTATTATTCCTTGAAAAATAATAAATGCATACACTACATATCACTAAAGGTACTTAACTGCTTATTTGCATGTGTCAGATTATTGAGCTTTGTGAACTTAAGGGAGAGACATTGAAAAAAGCACACAAAATCATTGATGGGTATGCTGAGCGCGGCCTGCGTTCGTTGGCAGTTGGTTTCCAGGTGAGTAATATAAGCTCTAAATATGATTGGATTTTATTTTATTACAAGAAAGTATAAAAATTAAATTTTCTAACAAATGCACATAAGTTTTTTCTTTGTTTTTTTGGCAGACTGTTTCAGAAAAGAGCAAGGACAGTGCAGGAGAACCATGGGTGTTCTTGGGTCTCTTACCTCTCTTTGACCCTCCAAGGCATGATAGCGCTGAGACTATTCGTCGTGCTCTTGACCTTGGTGTCAACGTTAAGATGATCACTGGTGACCAACTTGCCATTGGAAAAGAAACCGGTCGTAGACTTGGAATGGGCACCAACATGTATCCTTCATCCTCTCTTCTTGGCCAATGCAAAGATCCAGCCATAGCATCCATGCCAATTGATGAGCTCATTGAGAAGGCTGACGGATTCGCTGGAGTCTTCCCTGGTAATTAATTATCTCAGGCTAAACTCATATTGCATGGCTTTCATCTGTAATCCATAATATTGCATAAAGTTGTGATTGAATGGGGATGATGCGGCCTCAGTCGGAATCAAAATATGGCCACAATCACATAAAAAGCTTTATTTTGCAACCTAATCGCTGTCGCACACCTTGTTCTTAAAAACCTGAAATTGGCTAACATAAATGTTTTGACATGTGAAATGCAGAGCACAAGTATGAGATTGTTAAGAGGTTGCAGGACAGGAAGCACATCTGTGGAATGACCGGAGATGGTGTAAATGATGCACCAGCGTTGAAGAAGGCAGACATCGGTATTGCAGTCGCTGATGCAACTGATGCTGCAAGGAGTGCCTCAGACATTGTCTTGACCGAGCCTGGATTGAGTGTGATTGTGAGTGCTGTGTTGACAAGTAGGGCTATCTTCCAAAGGATGAAGAACTACACAATCTACGCTGTTTCCATCACAATCCGTATTGTTCTTGGGTTCTTGCTCGTTGCTCTAATCTGGAAGTTCGACTTCTCTCCTTTCATGGTTCTGATCATCGCCATCTTGAACGATGGAACCATCATGACCATATCAAAGGATAGGGTGAAGCCATCTCCTGTCCCTGACTCATGGAAGCTTAAGGAAATCTTTGCCACTGGAGTCGTTCTTGGAACATACATGGCCATCATGACCGCAGTTTTCTTCTATATTGTCCATGACACCGATTTCTTCTCTGTAAGTAACTCAGGACAACCTACATTTATTTCTATATAAACAAAACTACTATCATAGAATGAAACTGATAAACATGTTTTCTATTCAGCAAATTTTTGGTGTCCTCCCAATTTCAGACAGCGAGGAACAACTTAACTCAGCTTTATACCTTCAAGTCAGTATTATAAGTCAGGCACTTATCTTTGTGACTAGATCAAGGAGCTGGTCATACCTTGAGCGCCCTGGTATGATGCTTCTTGGTGCCTTCGTTGCTGCACAATTGGTTAGTTAATATTTCTTTTCATCAAAGACTTTTATTTTCTTAACCAAAATGTTCCCGTCACATTTGGTTGACTTTACATGCAAATGCTCTCAACCTATAGGTGGCAACTGCCATTGCTGTCTATGCACACTGGGATTTCGCTAGAATCAACGGAATCGGGTGGAAATGGGCTGGAGTTATTTGGATCTTTAGCGTTGTCACCTACATTCCTCTTGACATCCTCAAGTTTTTCATCCGCATGGGACTCACTGGCAGTGCTTGGGACAACATGCTCCAAAATAAGGTATGAAACATGCATCCATTATTATATAATGCCAAAACTTTCTTTTCAATTTCATTTCAGTATTTTCAATTGTGGAAAACCCTGGTTTGTTCACATTTCACAAATAGTATATGGTAGAACATTGACGATTTATTCAAATTTCATTACACTATAGCTTCTATCCTGCAACATAGTGTCATTTATATAGTTGTAGCCTTTATTTTAATCAATTAATCATCAGTGATCACCCTAACCATATTATATTGTTCTTGTGGTGATGTAGACTGCATTCACAACAAAGAAAGACTATGGAAGGGGAGAGAGGGAGGCTCAATGGGCCGTCGCTCAACGCACATTGCATGGTCTTCAAGCTCATGAGGCACACAAGAACACCCACCATGAGCATTCTGAAATTGCTGAACAAGCCAAGAGACGTGCTGAGGCAGCTAGGTGAGTATTGAGAACTTGACATAAAAACAATGCATATATATTTACTCATGAATCTCGCTCCATTTGACAGTGTTAGTGCTTTGAAAGATGAAAATAGGTTAAATGCATTAATTTACAAAAGGGTATTTTAAGAAAATTTATACACAAAATGGAGACATTAAACAAATACACTGCTACTCTTTTTAATATATGCGAAAATTGCAAAAAGAACTTGTAATACGAGATCAAGGTTATTATAGTTAATTAGCAAAACAAAAGCATGTGGTGAAGTTGAATCCAACACACTAATGCTTAATGATGTTATTAAATTTTGCAGGCTGAAAGAGCTACACACACTCAAGGGACATGTTGAATCAGTTGTCAAGTTGAAGGGTCTTGATATTGAAACCATCCAACAACATTACACAGTCTAAAAACATTTAAGGATGGAAGAAAAAAGCCAATTCATATTTGTAAAAAAGTGGTGACCTTAGGTTGCTCATGAAGATGTGGTCAGATACATAGCTTTAAAAAGAAGATGATTAAATATACCTTACCTCGGCTTTGAATTAACTTGTACTAATTTTTTCCTACACATTCTTTTGTTCTTCATCCCAAATTGGATTGAAAATATGAGAAATGGTTTTTTCTATATGCAATTTGTGTTTCGTAGACCTTTTATACCACCATTTTTACGAGGATATTATATTGACGCTTAGTATAAGGGTGATTTAGTTTGTAATAATATAGATGGCTTTTGCAGTAGCAAAAATAAAGTAAGTTAATAACAAAATTGAAAGATTTTTAAACACTATTTTGAAGCTTGATAAAAGGAATTAAACTTATATAAAGTTTTTATGTGTTATTTTAAGATCAGAATTCAGCACATTGAACCTAAAAATTGGACCAAACTTACACGTGTGTATTTTATTTTATTGGGTTTTGCTTATAACTCATTAATTCTAACCTATATATATTTTATTATTAATTAATATTATTTTTTATTATTATATTAATAATATTATTTTATATTTTAAATTCTACTAATTATACAACCACTCAATAATAATTTCATAATGAGTAGCCTTTCCATATTCGGTAGCCGTTTAATTAGTAATCACTCAACAGCAGTGTGGTTTCATATTTGTTTAAGAGTCATATTTGTTTAAGAGGTAATAATGAATGATTTGTTTAAAAAAAATCTATTATTTGAAACAAAAAATTATTTTTTAGGGTTTAAAAGATGTTTGTTTCAGATTTAAAAAAAAAATATTTTGTTAGAAAAAATATTTTTTTGTTTAATATATATGGATATGTACATTGATATTGGTATATGAAGAACATTTAAATATTTTAATGTGAATAATACTTTTAAATAGACTTCTAGGTTAAATCAAACTTTTAAAAATACTACAAAAAACAAATGTCAGACTTAGACATAAAAAATAAATCGTATGTATGAAATATTCTCATCCCTACCCGTCACCAAATTTAATAACTATGATTTGATGTACTTTAACAGAAAACGATATAGGAACATGAGAAAAATACTTACATAAACATGGGGCACACAATTAGTTAGGAACACCAATCCAATTGCATAATCAACTAATTTTATTCATATTTTCTTAAAAAAAATTACGATCTTATGTTTTTATCTACAATAAACAGTTCTCATCTACTCAAGTTTCCTCAGCTAATGGTCTTTAACTCGCCACTGTTAAAAAAACATAAACGTTCATACTTTGACTGTTGATATTGCACGACAAATAAACATACAAACATATGTTCCTATAAAGAAAAACATGTCAAATCATGAATGGAGCCTTAATTGAAATTGAAAGGAACCTAGGAAAATATATTTTCTATATTCAACAATGCTATATGATGTATTGAGTATTGACAGTTGAATGCTAAAATTTGGGTTCAATGTTTTCTCCAACAAAGTCAACTGAGATGGAGTTACTTCTTTATTACTGGAAAGCACAACATGCGCATTCAAATTACCTAACCAACCATGGTATAACAATCCTCTTGAGCCTAGCCCTCCAAAGAACCAATACTTACAACTAAGATTACTACCTATGAAATCATTAATACAACCCAAAAGTGGAAGTGATCCAAGGAGAGTGAGTGGACGCATTTCCCTTAGACCAGATCTTGGGTCCAGTTAAAACTCAATGCTCTATTCCAGGAGAAATTGTCGATGCCTTCAGCAGGAGATGATGAAAAGCCTTTGAAGCTTCATTACTTGAAACATCTGGTGATGAATTTATAGATTTCCACTCCCATGTTGAACCCACATCTAGACTACGAGAGCCCTGAACGGCGATCCATGATTCAGATAAAAGGGATGGTCCATGCTCATGCTCAGAATAACACCTGGAAGAAAGGAAGTAGGCTCCGTTTGTGAGTTTAGGAAGTAGGGGAAGACTTTGGAATAAAGGAAGAAGAAGGAAAGGGAAAATGAAGGAAGGATAGTCCCCCAACTTTGAATGGGGTTTAATTTTCTTCGTAAATGAAATACTCACAATTGAATGGGGTAAGCTTAGATATCATTACTAATGATAAATAAGAATATTGTATATATATTTAAACATCATATCAAATAATATAATATATATATGAATACGTGTATTATAAGAACTTCAACATAACGTGTGTTTTGGACAATTTTTATGGTATAATCATGATAGTTATTTTCAATTTTGAAATATATAAATATGATAATAACAATAATAATAATAATAATAATAATAATAATAATAATAATAATTATAATATAATAATAATTATTATGATAATACAAATAGATTTTTATATTTTTTTTTTACATTTAGAGTTATTCAATACCATATATTTTTTAAGTATAATTGATTGATATTTGACACATCCCGTGTCCTTTAAAATAAAATAAATAATAATAATAATTAAATAATAATAATAATAATAATAATAATTAAATAATAATAATAATAATAATAATAATAATAATAATAATAATAATAATAATAATAATAATAATAATAATAATAATAATAATAATAAAACCAAACCTCATCTTCCATCTCTTTCTAATCCTTTCCTTTTCTCTCTCCTTCTCCCTCTCCCTCTCGGCTACCACCTTCTTCCCACCCTCATTTTCATTTTTTTTTTCTTTTCTTTCATTCTTCTTCTTATTCCTCTCACTTAAAACCACAATGAACCCAGGAAAGGAGTATACATTCCCTAAGCAAGCTTCCTCTTAATTTCCCAAGTTCTTGGGTAAAATTTTTGGGTTAGGGTTTGTGTACTAAGGAAGGAAAAGGGGTACCCATCTCTTGAGAGTTGTTGATTGAGACTCATTGAGGTAAATGCACGACTCTAATCCTAGTATGAATTCATAGAAAATATAGATTTAAGTAAAAATCTTATTTTTGTGCTTAGGGTATATTTGAAATGATTTTTAGGCTTTCCTAGAGTTAGTTAAACTTTAGAATAATTTTGAAACGGAAGTGGACTTTACGAATGTTTGAGATGAGAAATTCATGAATTTGTAGTCTAGGGATAGATGCATGTCATGAAACCAATTAAATTAGTTGCAAAGCAATAGTTTACAAAAGAATTTCTATACGGTAATGCTTAATTCTAATCTTAAATCTACTAAGGAATTAGGGGTTACTTTGGAATTAAAGGTTCTGTCACTAAGACATTAGGGCAAGAATAATAAAGAGAATTCGGTAATAATTCAATAAAGGAATTCAGTAACTAGGATCAAATTAGACACCAAGGTTGGATTCGAAGTGAAACTCATCCCTGACATTTTTCTCATTATAAAAGATCAATTTTATTACTGTTGTTAATTTCAAATATTATTTCAATCAACTTGGGAACCTTTTGTTCAATTTTAGTAATTAAATATAATTCAATAGTAAAACGCAATCCTTGAGTTCGACTCTCGGTACTACCGTTTTATTATTACTTGCAACGATTCAGTACACTTGCTGAAACGCTATCAAGTTTTTGGCGCCGTTGCCGGGGATTGCCATATCACTATTGAATTTAATTTATTTACTTAATTGAAAATTTTTCTCTGCAATAAAATTTTTTATTTTGATTTTTTTTTATTTTTAGAAAAAAAAGTTTCTTTTATTTTCTATTTTTATTTGTTGAACTTGCTAATGTCAGGTCTAGTGGTTTTTCTCTTATTTGTTTGAGATAACTATGCGCTGTAGAGCATGGAAGATTATGATGATGATATTCTACTACAATTATATGAAGAGTGTGATACTTGTCTTATATCGGGTATATGTCGCATGATTGAGGGACAAATCTTGAGCCATTCATTTTTAAAATATCACCCTCAAATCCATTCGTGGAAGCCTCTTAGGTGTGACTTTTGCGGAGAAGCACATAAGAATGGAAATTGTTCAGATGACCTTGATGAACTAATAGAATATGAAGACTTATTTCTCAAACTTACAGAAAACAACGAGTATTATATTAAAAAGATCTATTGGGAACAAATTCTACCTCCTAAAACTCTATCCAAAGAATCAGATGACAAAGGCTTTCACATTACAGACATTTTGGTTGAATTCATGAAGAATAACATGGTTTTAATTGAAAGATTTGAAAGTCAATGTGAGAGGTTATTTGAGCAAGTGGTTAAGTTTGAGATGATGGAGGAGAAGTTGAAGATTGAAGATAATTTCATTGTTGTGGTAGAAGAAGATAAGCAAGAGGAAAAAGAGGAAAATACGAACGAGGAAAAGAAAAAAGAAGAGATTGATAAAGTTCGAGATTCAATCTATGCCTTGTTCATCAATGTCCAATTGAGAAGGACATGGAAGCAACACCTTTTATTTCTTAAGTTCATGGAATTTCTACCAAACAAAAAGAAAAAGAAGGATGATGTGTTCTTCCTGTCATATATGCCACCTTGACAATAGTTGAGGCGTCAAGCTAATGACTTTAAAGAAGCGCTTCGTGGGAGGCAACCCACGGGTAGAGGTAACTTTTAATTTTTGCAATCTTATTTTTGTTATTTGAATTTGTTTCTTTCTAATTGTGTGTAAACGTGCACTATGATGAAGAATTATTAACAACTTGCATTTGGTCTGAAGTTTTATGTTTGAAATTTTGAAATTTAAACTATATTTCTTTGCTCATATCATTGCTCAATTCGATAAGTTTCACTAATTCATGCATTGTTGATTACTGCTTGGTTGTTGAAGTCTAACTCGTATTTAAAGAAAAAATACACTAAATAAATTTTGTAGTGTCATGTTTGGCATCATTTAGATAATTAATACTCTTTCTTATTATCCTAGCTGTGAGCTTTTGAGCCTAAACACTTAAATTATTTGTTGTGTGATTATCCAGACGTGTATTATCCCTTCAGAACTTGCACTAATTCTGACTTGCATCACTTGTAATTTATGCATACATTGAGGCAATTTTATTTGGTCGTTTGAGCCTTTCTAACTATCCTATGAAAATGTTATCCTTTGCTAGCCCCTTTGAGCCTTGCCACTTTATTTCAGTTACTAGCCACATTACAAAACAAAAACCCTACTTCAAATTACATCACCTTACTTGGAGTTAGGTAGAAATTTTTTGTCTTGTCTTGATCAAATTCTAAGTTTGGGGTTGCTCATGGGATAGCAACCTTTTAAGTTTGGGGTGGTGATTCTCAAAAAAAAAAAAAAAAAAAAAAAAAAAAAAA
>JBBPBR010000001.1:29748096-29785347 GCA_037974775.1 Cicer pinnatifidum | reverse complement strand
AAAAAAATAAAGAAAAAAAAAAGAAAAAGAAAAAAAGAAGAAAGAAGAAAAGAAGAAAAAAAACGATAAATAATATCTTGATAAATAATATCTTCTTGGTTCTTTTGTCAATATTTGAGAATCTCCAGAATGAAAAGGTGAAGAAAAAAAAAATGGTAGAATAATTTGGAAATATATTCCTAACTCCAAGTAGTAAAGCCTACTATCTCAAAATGTCCTACCCTTACCTAAGCCCCATTACAATCCGAAAGTCCTCCAAAAATGTATGTGTTTGCTGCATTGTGATTGCTAACTAGAATTTTTTCAAGCCTATGGTAGCGTGATGCATGCTCTAGGATTTGAGTGATAAATTCATAATCCTTCTAAACACTTGAGAGAAATTTTGGTGAGATTGTGTGAAGAGAGAGTTGAATTTGATAAATGAATGCCAATGTGTACAAATCTTGTTATTTTTTTTAAGCAACCATAGAGAATGATGGAAGTTTGCAGTAGTTGAAACTGAGAATTGAGTTTGATTTGATTTGTGAAATTGAGTTTAAGGTTATTTTCAACTACACCAAACATGAAATTAATTGTTGCTTGAGGACAAGCAATAGATTAAGTTTGGGGTTGTGATGACTCTTCATCATATGCATAATTTTTATTGATTTTAGTCTTATTTATCTTTAATCATTAGTTAATTTAATGAGTTATTTAATATATTTTGTTGATTTTAGTTATTTGATTTAATGAAATGTTTTTGTTCTTATTTGCTTAATTAAGTAGAGATTTTTCGTAGTTTTGCGTTGTTACTTAGTTTTAGTGCAGTGCTGAATTTTGGTGAGAAATCAACATGACATATGTGGAGTATTTCAGCCATATCTGGAGTTCTAGATGTGCAATTAGTGTCACTCCAAGTGATAATGAAAGCTAAGATCCATGTCTACAACTTTCATGAAGACACCAGGACCATATTCAGACTCGAAAGATGAGCAAAATGCAAAATACGTCAGACAACAGATGCTGTGCGCCTGGAGCGCGCGCTGCGCGAATGGAGCGCGCCCTGCGCGCCTGGAGCGCATTTTCAGCCATTCTTCACTGCCAATACGCGCCCGGAACGCAAATCCTGCGCCTGGGGCGCACGACGCGCATCAGCATTCATAAAAACGCAAATTTTTACTGTTTAGGGATCTTTTGACTCTTGAGAAGTTGGGAGACTTGTGCCCTAACATAGAAACTCAAAGACGGCCGTTTCTAACGCGATTGGAGCAGTTTTATCAAGAATCATTCATGAATCCTTCTTGTAACTCTTCTCTAATCCCTATCTTTTGTATCTCTGTCATGAGTAACTAAACCCTATTTGTTAGGGATGAGTGTAACCAGATGAAACCCTTATTTTTCTGAGTTGATTTCTAGTTATATGAATGAGTTTATTGAATTATTTTTCTCATCTCTGTGCTTAATTATTTTTATTGCTTGATCAACATTAAAATGTTCTACGATTTGTATTTTGAAACGGAAGTGGACTTTACGAATGCTTGAGATGAGAAATTCATGAATTTGTAGTATAGGGATAGATGCAGGTCATGAAACCAATTAAATTAGTTGCAAAGCAATAGTTTACAAAAGAATTTCTATACGGTAATGCTTATTTCTAATCTTAAATCTACTAAGGAATTAGGGGTTACTTTGGAATTAAAGGTTCTGTCACTAAGACATTAGGGCAAGAATAATAAAGAGAATTCGGTAATAATTCAATAAAGGAATTCAGTAACTAGGATCAAATTAGACACCAAGGTTGGATTCGAAGTGAAACTCAGCCCTGACATTTTTCTCATTATAAAAGATCAATTTTATTACTGTTGTTAATTTCAAATATTATTTCAATTAACTTGGGAACCTTTTGTTCAATTTTAGTAATTAAATATAATTCAATAGTAAAACGCAATCCTTGAGTTCGACACTCGGTACTACCATTTTATTATTACTTGCAACGATTCAGTACACTTGCTGAAACGCGATTAGTGGGCGATGCCGCGTAACTACCAATAGCGTCGCCTAATAACTGCATATCTCCATCGTTGTCCGGTATGGGCAACGGTGCAGTTAGTTAAAAAACAACAAAAGGTGATACTTTGACATGACCCACAGGGATCGGAGTATTGTGCAATACTTCTCCCGAAGTATTGTACAATTTTCCTTTTCCCATCTTCCGTTGAGTAGGCGAGGACACGTATAGGACACACGAAGTGACACCCTAAATCAATAGTTAAAACATAAGTACAGTTAATATATAATATTGTTTAATACAAAAGTAATTTCATAAGCAAGTAAGTAATTAATTACCTCGGGAATACTTTTCAAACCGACTTTGCAACTCGCGGTTTCACTCTCCATTTGTATTTCACGTTGGAGCTGATCTGGAAGTTGCTTGTCTTTATTCGTATTCACCAAGAGTGCCACTTGCTCTAATAGGATTCTGAGCTTCTCTAATACTTCCTCGTTGGAAGGTTTTTGGTGCTTCTCTTGAGCAAAAAAGCTTTTGGGAGTTACGCCAAATCCTTTCCCCCTAACTCGACTGGAATACTCATGGACATTAAAAACTTTACCTAGAATGTCCCTGCAACTAGCCTTGTTGCCCTCTTCATTTTCAGAACTTTGTTCGATGGTCTCCTAAAATACATGTAACATTAAAAAGATAAGTTCAATAGCATTTTTAAAATACAATATTAAAAAGTATTCAAGTGATAAATACAATATTAAAAAATATTAAAGTGATTATATACTTACACAAAGTTCTACTATTTTTTTGACATTTTAATTATCAACCACCCCGTCTTTATTTACACGAGCTTCCTTCCACAATATATGACGACCCAATGGTTGATCGGATTGGGTGTCTTGTCGCTATTCGTTAAGATCATAAACAAAATAATACAAATTAGTTACACACTATAGTTTATAATACAAATTCCCTCATTATATAAAAGTGATGTTTAATTACTTACAAGTCTTTGCTCTAGACATGCATATCCCATACATGATTTTTTGTATGGGTGCGTCGGATTGCTTGCCCATTCGCGATTTGCCTTACTAATGTTCTATATAAAAAAATAGCAATTGTGTAAAAATTTAAAATACGCTACGAATATGAATAATAAAACACAAATGCTAATAAATTAATCACTTACGACAAACGCGGGGTCAGAACGTTTGGAAACAAATGCTCTCCATTCATCGTTTGATATATAATGTTGATATATTTTTGGAGGTTCAACACTTGTGTTTCCTTCTCTATCTTTTAGATTGAAATTTGAGAGATGGGATCTAAATCCACGATGGATCTTCCCAGCAACTCTCAAAATATAAGACTTTCGTCCCTCATCAAGAACAAAAGTCGTCTGCAATGAAAAAAATTATAAGTAAAGTATTTCAACGAAAAAAATTATAAATGACAAAAGAGTGGATCAAAAAATTTACTTGAATGTCATTCCATATAATATCTTTGGCATCCTTCAACGCCTTATCTCTCCAATCGTCAATTGTAATTGGGACATTTTGACGAACAACAGCCCCAATATAGCTTACAAACATAGAGTTGTTGGGGTCAATTGACTGACCACTCTCATTCCAGCCATCCTAATAAACTCATATTGTAAGTACATGCTATTAAAAAAAGATAAAAAATACACATCAAACAAAGTATAGTATACCTCAAATTTAATGCCATTACTCCTTGCTTTAATGACTTTTTGCATGATAGTTGCACCACGTTTGACTTCATTTTCATAAGTCTTAGAGGTGCCAACTTCTTTTAACTACAACAAGTTCAACATGCAGTTTAGTATAACATCAACAAGCTCAACATGCATCATGCATTATTATAAACAAGCTCAACATGTATTTTCATAATGTTTGACTTTGTTTGTCTCCATTTAACTACAACAAGTTCAACATGCAGTCTAGTATAACATCAACAAGCTCAACATGCATCATGCATTATTATAAACAAGCTCAACATGTATCAGTATATCTTAAACAAGCTCAACAAGCATTTTAATGATTACAAAAATTAATAACATCAATACCTGAATAATGGTTCGAAGAAAGATGAAATGCGAAGAAAAGAGGGTTCGCAGAAAGTTCACAGAAATAAGGTTCATAGAAAAACGGTTTGAAGAAATACGTAATGAGGGTTACGTATTTCAATGAAAATATATTGTGTGCAATGGGAGAGATGATCTTGGATGGAAATAAGGTTCGAAATGAAGGATATGATCGTGGAAATACAGTTCGTAATGGACAGGATTATAGGGTTTGCAAAAGAAGAGAAGAACGATGAAGGTTGAGATGATAGTGAAGTTTACGTAATGAAGAGGAAACTGAAGCGGTTACTGTTATATATAAAACCCTTTTACAGCGCTTTTTCAATAAGCGCTCTAAAAGGCCTAAGCCTTTTACAGCGCTTTTTAAAAAAGCGCTGTAAAAGGCGTCCTTATTTAATTTTTTAAAAGGCTCTTTTACAGCGCTTTTTGGGAAAAGCGCTGTAAAAGACCTCATTGTTTTAGTATGTTATATAATGGTTTTTTAAAGCCTTTTACAACGCTTATTTAAAAGAGCGCTGTAAAAGGCCTTATTGTTTTTTATGTTATTTTTGTGTTTTTGGGGATTCCCATGATGCGTACAAGGTGTTTTGAAGAAAATCCTGTTAGATAAGGTCCTGTTAGGTGTCTGATGAATGTTATTCTTTAAACAGTTCTTCTACTTCTGTCCCATGACAAAAGAATTTATGAGGTACATTTATTTTATTCTTTAAATTATAACTTTAATTAATATTATTAATTTTTTTTAGAATATAAAAATTATTGTTGAATACATTAAAGTTATATTATAAATATTAACACATGAACACATTAACTACTCTACTAGCTTTTCTTTATAAATGTGAAAAAAACAAGTGCTTATAAAAAGGAAAGGAGGTAGTATTATTAAGATGTACATTTTTGAAATCCATAAATTATATTCAACATTCAATTATTTAATGTCATATATTTAATTTTTCCTTTAATATTAGTCACTCTTGAGCGTTAACCCCTAGATCTTTTTTTTTTTGGGTGGGGTAAGCCTCTATTGACACGTTCGAACACTATGATTGACTTAGAATTCACACTTGGAAGGCCTCAATTTGAATCTGAATTAAGTGAGCTTCGTAAATGTAAGCGCTTTTAAAAGGTTCTTTTACAAGAGTCTTTTACAGCGCTTTTTAATGTAAGCGCTGTAAAATGTCTCTCTGTTTTATTTTTAAAAGGGCCTTTTACAACGCTTTTTAATGTAAGCGCTGTAAAATGCCCTTTATTTTATTTTTAAAAGGGCCTTTTATAGCACTTTTTAAATAAAGCGCTGTAAAAGGCCTCAGTATGTTATTTTTGTGTTTGTTTTATTTGGGTTCAATATTGGATGACTAAAACTCATACATTTATTCCAATCGATTTGCCAATCGACTTGACTTGTCCCAGTAACTCAGATATGTTACTTTTGATGGCACTTAATTTACATTATATATGTGGCATTATCATAACCAGTAGCAGCAGAAGCAAAAGAGACTAATTTATATTCAGTTCATGTAAATCAAGCTAAATATAAGCTGAAAATAAATTAATCAGAAAATAAATTAATCAGAACTTAGTATAAAACACTCAATTCAGATTACATGCATATTTATCACAATAATTCAGATTACATGCATGTACATTAAGATGCCCTTCTTCTTTTCCTGGTGGGATTCACATTTGTTTGTTCATTTACAATACGAAACGATGGATTAATCCAAATTCCCTCATCATGATCATCTCTAAGATATAAACCATCATCAGTTGAATCAATTTCATGTGGTTGTTGTGATGTTGCAAATAAAAGATCATTACCAACATCTTTATCATTATTGTTATCATCACTTATTTTATTGGTCGATAGGACAACAGACCATTTATCATCAGAAGGATCAGTGACATAAAACACTTGTTGAGCTTGCGACGCTAAAATAAAAGGCTCATCTTTGTATCCTACCTTATTAAAATCAACAAGCAAGAATCCTGACTCATCAATCTCTGTGAAATTGATCCGGGGTCTATATAAAATTTTGACTTTATGTGATGTTTTAACCATGTTATAAAACTTCGATTGTGCTCTCGAGTTATCCAATTTTGATTCCTATTCATGTTCAAACCAGATAACTGATCCATGTATATTGTAACATACGGTTGAACCTCATCATCAATGTGCAGAACATACAATTGTGCCTGCTCCCATTCTGTCCTTGATATAGTCAGTAGTCTCCTTTCATTTATCCCTTCTCCTGATATTCTTCCCGAATGACGAGACACGGGAAGCCCTATGGATTCAACATTGGATAGATATTTAATACAAAATTCAGCAGCCTCTTCAACAATGTATCGTTCAGCAATACAACCTTCTGGTCGACTTCTACTTTTTACGTACCCTTTTAATATTTTCATATATCGTTCTATCGGATACATCCATCTCATATAAGCTGGCCCACAAAGTTGTGTCTCCTTAACCAGATGAATAGTAAGGTGAACCATTATATCAAAAAACGATGGTGGGAAATACATTTCAAGCTCACACAAAGTAACAACAATTTCCCTCTGCAATGTCGGTAATTTCTGAGGGTCGATCACTTTACTACAAATTTCCCTGAAGAAGAAACATAATCTAGTTAATGCTAGTCGAACTTTTTCAGGTAAAATGGAACGTATACCTATTGGTAGCAAATGCTCCATTAGAATATGACAATCACGGGTCTTCAAACCTTTTAACTTGAGGTCTTTCATACAAACTAAATTTTTAATGTTCGAAGAGTATCCTTCTGGAACTTTAACTTCGTGTAGAAATTTCATAAAACAATTTTTTCCTTTCTAGATAGAGTATGAGCGACTGGAGGTAGATATGTGCGATTTCCTTTCTTTACAGGAGCCAATTCATTTCTTATTTCCATATCGACCAAGTCCAATCTTGCGTTGATGCCATCTTTAGACTTTCCTGGAACATTGAGTAACGTACCAATAACACTATCAAATACATTTTTTTCAATATGCATCACATCGAGGAAATGTCTTATATACAATGACTTCCAATATGGCAATTCAAAGAAAATTGACTTTTTCTTCCACCCAGTTTTGACCAGCTCTCCCGCAAAAGGTTTGCCAAATTTATTGGTCAAACCTTGTACTTTTCAAGTATTTGATATCCAATCGGTGCTAAAGGAGCTTTACCTTCCTCTGATTTTCCATTAAATGCATTTCTCCACCCACGATACTGATGACTATAAGGTAAAAATCTACGATGTCCAAGAAACACATTCTTCTTACAATGTTTGAACCGCATCCAATTTGTACTCTCTTTTTGACAATGTTTGATAATTTCAAAACATAACAGATCATGTGTAGAAGAGATTTAATATATATATATATATATATATATATATATATATATATATATATATATATATATATATATATATATATATATATAACAATGTTTAGTTTTCAATTATTAAAAAACTAAAGATTTTTTTGACAAAAACAAATTAAAAAATACCTGAGACAACGTAGATGGCCGCACAGTACGTAGAGGATATTAGAGTTCCCAACGTATATAATTATTTGAAAGATGTAGATGATATGAGGGTTTCCAACATATATAATTATTTGAAAGATGTATTTTACAGCGCTTGTTAAAAAAGCGCTGTAATAGGTAGTTAAATTCAATGAAAGCGCATGTGTTTTACAGCGCTTGTGAAAAAAGCGCTATATTAGGTAGTTCAAATATTTGAAAGCGCATGTTTTTACAGCGCTTGTGAAAAAAGCGCTGTAATAGGTAGTTCAACAAACGTTATATGACCTACAACAGCGCTTGTTTTACAGCGCTTGTCAACAAAAGCGCTGTAAAAGGCTCCGTTATTTTTAAAATATATTTACAACAGCGCTTGTGTTTAGCAAGCGCTGTAAAAGGGGTGCTGTTAAATGTCATTTTTGGCGTAGTGAAACAAACATGCATATTGGTGATATTTTGGAATATATTAATAATAATATTTTAAAGATAGGAATATTAAAAACATTAATTTATAAATTAGATTTTGTTTAAGCTAAAAAATTTATTAAAAAGAAAAACAAAAATTGAGGACTTAACCTAACAATAAAAGAAAAAGAAAAAAATAATTAAAACCGTTGAGAATAATTATTACCTCTTCTTCTCAAAAACATGTCACATATATTTATTTATGTTAATACTATTTAGGTGAATTTTTGGTAGATATGTCCTAAGTTATATAATACTATTATATTTTACAAATATTGTTTATTGAAGATTAATATAAAAAATGAAAAAAAAAAGCCATAAACACTCAAACATATCATTGACATCTAGAGTGAGAAATAAATAAATAAAGTGATATAATTGATTAGATAAATAAAGTGATATATTAAATTTTCTTATTTTCAGTGATATGGTAGTTGAATTTTCTGAGTTAATATAGTAACTAATATTAAGTAAGTGAAGTAAATAAATGAACACAATAAAATTATCATGGTTCCCTTATAACCAAGGGTACATCCAGTCCTCTTGCACACCACAAGAGATTAATCCACTTATTCCGCACAACCTGTTTTCAGAGACATTGGTAGTATTAACAAACCACCATGCTTTGTTGGAGAGCACTACGATTTTTGGAAGATACTTATGCAAGCGTATCTTGAAGCACAAGGAGACGACATATAGCACACCACTATCTTAGATTAAGCTACTTTAAGAAAGTACTAATTTCTTTTACAAGTGATACAATATGATTTTGAATAAGGATAAAGGAGAGGTATAATGATTTCAATCCAATAATACTTCAAGTACTTTAAGAACCTTTCTGAATGATATCAAAATGAAATGCAAGTACTTTCTAAAAAATAAAATTTTGTTCAAAGTTATTCAAGGTATTGATTCAAGGATTGTGTGTAGTTTGATATGAAGTTATGGTGTATTTATACTACATAAACATCTCTTCAGATTTGTGACCAATGATCCAAGAGGTTTGATGAACAAATACAATGATCTGGAGCCATTTCAAATCTGAAAAATTATATTGCTTCCAGTTGTATTCGAATATTGGACGTGTGTATTCGAATACACCTCTTTGTAACGTTCAAATTTATTCAAAATTTGCACCTTGTATTCGAATACACCTTTCATGTAGTCGAATACAGATTCGTGAAATTTTCCATTGACTTACTTTGTATTCGACCATAGAAGATCGTAGTCGAATACAAATGCAAAGTTTTAGCTACTGACTTGCTTTGTATTCGACTACAGATGGTCGTAGTCGTATACAAATGTGAGGTTTTTGCTTCTAACTTGCTTTGTATTCGACGACAACAAGCTGTATTCGAATACACTTTTGTATTTATTCAAAAATATTAGTTTTAAGACTTTGTTAATGTAATTTTGACTTTTGAAAATACTTTATATGCAAATGTCAATATGAATGGTTCTCATGTATTTGAGGTATTGATTGTATCATTTACCTTTATATTTAAACATCTAATATGTTTGGATTTAAAGCTTATTAATGAAGATATTTGAACTTCTTTTTGAGCTTGTTGCTTTGATCATAATTGTTGATCTTTGTCTTCATAAAAAACATGTAGTTTACATTCTCCCCCTTTTTGATTATGACAAAATGTTGTTGTTTTGGAGATATTGTATAATTCTAACATTGATCCCCCGTAATGTATGCGTACTCCCCTGTTGATCTTGAATGTATGTGATAAAATTGAGAACTTGTTTGAAGACCTACAATGGTTTTAAAGAAACAACAATACCAAATTTCCCCCCCCCCCCTTTGACATGATAAAAAAGAAGGAAAAATATAGAAACATACAATTCGAAGCATATAAACACAAACAAAGGGAAAAGTAGTACTCATTGTAAACAAAAGAGAATGAAATAATAAAGGATGGAGTCATGTTCAATTAAGTACATCATAAAGACATAAATGGTAAGCGAGTTTGAATATTGTTAACATTAAAAGATACATAACCAAACTACAACAATTAAAATCCTAGCATCGAAATATTACACAAACAAACGATAATAAATAAATGCTTAGCATCGAACTATTCAAAATCCGTTGGAATGTGAAGATGATCAATTTTGTCAGATAAACTACTAATGTCTTGAGATAATGCGTCATGGTTGGGAGCAATAATAGTTTCGGTGTTGTGGAAGCGAGTGTTGATAGAAGTGGTTAGATTTTGGAATTGGGTTTGGATGAAGGTTTGGAAAGAGTCAAGTTTGTTTATAATCATGTGATTGGAGATATAATCATCATCAGAGGTTGTTTCCTCTCCATCTTCATCATCATGGGTAGTAGCATTGGACGGGCCAATAGTGTCTTCTTGAGCGGCATCAGATGGTTGACCAAGATCACCTTTATCCACAAAGGACTAAAACTCCTCATTCCATATGATCCGCATGCTAGACAGGACGCCTAAATCCAACAAGTTTTCCTTGGAGGGTGTATACATGACTTCGTTAGAGAAGTCCACCCCAAAATGTTCCAAAATCCGGGAAACTTCTTTAGCATATGGTAATCCAATTGCTTCTTTTGACCCAAACATTACAGATTTAACAAAGTATGCCCAGTTGAGTGCACATCCTTCAAACATAAAGTTCATGATCTATAATTCAAACTCCAAAATTTAGGAGTAACTGCCAGCCTTTGGAACAAAAATGCAACTGAGAAAATAGTGCAGAATGTGATAATCAACGGTAAGATTCTCAACTCCATACCGTTGCTGCACATATTTTGAACCAACCTGAATCCGATTTTGTTCCATCTTGCGTTTGTCATACCGACATAATGCAACATATGCATCGTATTTAGAAATATCAGCCCATTCACACAATTTGTTGGGACAAAATTTTTGACCTTCAAAGGGAAGGTTCAAGATTTCTCCAATGGTTTTGGTGGTTAACCGAATGGTTTTACCCTTGACGTGAGACACTAGCGCATTTCCATCTTGGGTTAGATTACAATAAAAAACCCTAACTAAATCATGATAGACATGACCTTTGTAACCAATAAATTCTTCAACATGTTGGGCTTTGAGCAACTCAGGGAATTGAAAGGAAAAGAAAGAATTTAAAGTACCATATTTTGGAATGATGAGTCTCTTGTCAGAGTAGAATGTGAAAAATCGTTTGATTTCTTTTGGTGTGTGTAGAAGCCGGGATAAATCCGTGATATTTGGATTCTTGGTTCACTTTCTTGAGAGATCCACTGATGCATACTTGGTTCTTGGTCCTCGTTTGCATGCATCCATGATGAGAAAAGAAGTTTTGACAGTGTTGGTGAAAAATGGGTTTGAGATGAAATGTGGAAGATGTGAGAAATCTGATGATGAATGACAAGAAAGTAGTAAAGATTGATGTAGTTTGCAAGGTTTGTTGAATGGGTAACTTGGTGAAAGGAGGATTGAAGAGATTTTTGGAGGAGAGAATGACGGCTACGGCTGTGTATTCGAATACCAATTGTAAAAATAACCCTAAAATGTGAAACAACTTTTATATTTGAGCAAAAACGTGAAGGTGTATTCGACTACAGTCTGGTTGTGTTTGAATACATATTGTTCTGGGAACGTGTATTCGACTACACATGAGTTGTATTCGAATACAAGAATTTTTGGAAAATTATGTATTCGAATACTGTCATTGTGTATTCGGCTACATCTTCGAATTCTGGCATAATAACTAATTTTTTCACATAAATTTCATCATGTAAAGCACATATTCATATATTAAGAACCAATAAACAGCAAAGAATTTTATTCTAACAACATAAAAGGAAATTTTGAGGAGAGATGACAAATTCTATGTACCTTGCAATTTTTAGAGATCGTTTTCATTTAAAATGGCAAGTTCTCTTTGTATCTTGTAAAATGAGTCTTTAGGTAAAGGTTTTGTAAAGATTTCAGCTAATTGATTGTGTGCTCCCATAAACGTTACCTCAACATTACATTTGAGCACATGATCGCGCATAAAGTGATGACGTATATCGATGTGTTTAGTTCGAGAGTGCATGATTGGATTCTTTGAGATGTTTATTGCACTTGTGTTGTCACATCTTAGTGGAATGCATCCGAGATCAAGTCCATAGTCATGTAATTGTTGTTTGAGCCAGAGAATCTGGGCACAATAACTTCCTGCTGCTATGTATTCAACTTTCTGGCTGTTTGACATATACTTCTTCATTAATGTATCCATTGAGAAAGGCACTCTTCACATCCATTTGAAATAGTTCAAAGTTCATAGAGCAAGCATAAGCAAGTAGTAGACGTATAACTTCTAATCTTGCTACTAGAGTAAATGTTTCATCAAAATCAACCCCTTCCTCTTGATTGTATCCTTGAGCAACCAATCTTGCTTTGATGCGGACAACTATACCATTCTCATCAAGTTTATTTTTAAACACCCATTTTGTACCAATGATGTGTTTGTTTCTAGGATTAGGAACAAGTTCCCATACTTTGCTTCTTTCGAATTGATTGAGTTCTTCTTGCATGGCAAGTATCCATTGATCATCTTTAAGTGCTTCACCAATTTTAGAGGGTTCGATTTGAGAAACAAATGCCATGTTTAAGCAAGCATCTTGTAGTTTTAACCTTTTGTTGTGACTCCTTTGTTGATATCACCTATGATGTTATCAATTGGGTGATATCTATGGGTTTTCCATTCTTTAGGAAGATCATCATTTTACTTTTCAATGTTGACTTCATTTTCTTGACTTGGTTGATCAATTTGATGTTCTTTGCTTGTATTATTGCTTTCAAAATCATCATCATCACAAGAAATAATATTGTCCTCTTTTATGGGGTTAGTTTCATCAAAAGTTACATGCATTGATTCTTCAACTGATAAAGTTCTTTTATTGAATATTCGAAAAGCTTTACTAGATAAAGAGTAACTGATAAAGATACCTTCATCTGCTTTTTCATCGAATTTCCCAAGATTGTCTTTACCGTTGTTTACCACAAAACACTTACATCCAAAAATGTTGAAGTGAGAGATATTGGGCTTTCTTCCTTTGTAGAGTTCATACGGAATTTTCTTAAGAATCGACCAAATGATTACTCGGTTGGAAACATAGCATGCTGTATTTACAACATCTGCCCAAAAAATATTTTGGTAGGTTTGAGTCGCTTAGCATAGTTCTTGCGAGCTTTACCAAAGATATGTTCTTTCTCTTAACAACCTCATTTTGTTGTGGTGTTCTAGGTGCAGAAAAGTTGTGGAAAATTCCATTTTCTTCACAAAATTCTTCAAAGGAAGTATTTTGAAATTCTCCTCCATGATCACTTCTAATTGATACAATTTTGAATGATTGTTCGTTTTGGACTAGCTTGGCATAGTTTTTAAATGCTTTAGAAGCTTCATTTTTACTTGCCAAAAATAAGGTCCAAGTGAACCTTTAGTAATCATCAACAATTACTAGTCCATATGAGTTTCCACCAAGACTTTTGGTTCTTGATGGACCAAACAAGTCCATATGTATCAATTGTAGTGGTCTACAAGTTGAAATAACATTGTTAGGTTTGAAAGAACTCTTTGTTTGCTTACCTTTTTGACACGCGTCTCACAATTTATCCTTTATAAATTTCATTTTTGGTAAGCCTACAACAAGATCATGCTTGACCAATTTCATGTGAATATGTGCAATTCTTTTATGCCATAGCCATGCATCATTATTGTCGCTTACCAAAAGACATTTCATTTTTAAGGATAAATAGTCAAGATTAAGTATAAAGATGTTTTTGAAATGCTTACCGGTAAATTGAATTTCATTTGTAGCTTCTTTTTGGATTATGCACTCATCTTTGTTGAAGCTTAACTTGTATCCTTTTTCGCAAAGCTGACTAATGCTTATGAGATTGTGTTTTAGACCTTCTACATATAAGACATCTTCAATCGAGGGGGATGGGGTTGTACCGACTTTTCCAATGCCTAAAATTTTTCTTTGTTGTTGTCTCCGTAGACTACATATCCATTTGACTCAAGAGTTAAGGCTGAAAATTTTGTTACATCACCCGCCATATGTTTAGAGCATCCACTATCTAAGTGCAAACATATTTGAGGTACCTTGCGTGCATACCTACAAAATTGAAATAAAATTTTATTAGGTACTCAATGTGCTTTGGGTCTTTGATGGTTAGTACCTTTCTTTACCCGTACGTAATGCCCTTTTGGAACACCAATGTCTCTACTGTGATAGACATTAGATATGTGACCATTAAGACCGCAATAAGAACATGTAGGAGTAAATCTATTTTTAGTAACATGTGTATGAGATTTATTTTGAGTACTTCTTTCTTTATAAGGATGATCCTTTTTCATAATTATAATTTTTTCTTGATTGGATCGATTACTTGCTTTAACAAAAACGGTCTTATTCAAGCTTGGTTTATCAAATTTTGAATATCCAAGACCACTTTTGTCATTTGAGTATCTTTGCATATTATAACATTTTCCAATCCAATTTGTCCCTTTTCGTATTGTTCAATTACCCTATTTAATTGAACAATCTTGAAGGAGAGGGAATCACATTTATTGCATGTAAAATTCTATTTTAGTTTTTCAGAATTCTTTTCCATAATGTCAACTTTTTCTTGGAGACTTGAGATTTGTTTCTTTTGTGTTGGCACTAGTTTAAACAGATTTTTACATTCAATAAGTAGTTCCTTAATGGCGTTTTGAGCATCATTATATTCTACAATTAATTCACTATTAGTTTTATTATGATGAGGGGAGTCTATGTTACTAACATCTTCTTCATCATCTGATTGATGAGATGCCATTAATGCAACATTAGCGCATTCTTCATTATCTGTTTATGAAGATGAACTTACTTCGTTGTCTTCCCAAGCTATGTATGCCTTCTTGAAGTATTTCTTAACAAGGTTTGAACAATCTGCCTTGATATGTCCTTGCTTTCTACAGTCAAAGCAAGTGAAGTTTTGATTTGAAGTAGAACTATCATTCTTTTCTGAAACTTTTCTTTTTGAAAGTTCTGTCATTTTTAAGAAACTTACCAAATTTCTTAACAAGGAAAGTAATGTTTTCATCTTCATCTGAATTGTTGTCTTTGATTTGTTCTCTTGATTCGATCTTTAGAGCGATGTTTTTGTTCTTCTTTTCTTGACTTTCATTTTGTTCTAACCTTTCAAGTTCGATTTTGTGTTCTTGAAGTTTTCCAAATAGTGCAACAAGAGACATTTTGGATAGGCTTTTCTTTTCAGAGATTGCTATTACTTTTGGTTGCCAGGAACTTGTTAATGATCTTAATACTTTTAGATTTAATTCATCATTGGTGAAGATTTTTCGGAGTTCCGTCAAATTGTTGGTTAAGTGGGAGAACCTTTTCTGTAAGTCTAGAATAGACTCTCTGGGCTGTATTCGAAATAACTCATATTCTTGTGATAGTGTATTGAGTTTAGATCTTTTTACCTCATTGGTGCCTTCATGAATTACTTCCAACGTATACCATATTTCTTTGGCTGTTTTACAGCGAGATATACTAAAAAATTCATCAATTCCTAGTGCTGATTGTATCATATTTTTGGCCGTCGTATCGAACAACACTTTTCTTTTATCATCATCAGTCCAATAATTCTTTATCTTTATTTCTTCTTTATTGTTGATGACTGTTTTTGGAATGTGAGGACCATTTTCAACTGCATCCCATATGTCGTCTCCTTGTGCTTCAAGATACGCTTGCATACGTATCTTCTAAAAATCGTAGTGTTCTCCAACAAAGCATGGTGGTTTGTTAATACTACCACTGTCTCTGAAAATAGGTTGTGCGGAAGCCATGAGTAATGATCGAGGAGTAAGTTACCTTAACCTGCTCTGATGCCAATTGTTAGTACAAAGGTACGCCTAAGAGGGGGGGGGGAGGGGGTGAATTAGGTGTTAGGAAATTTTCTTGTTTTCAGCGTTATGGTAGTTGAATTTTCTGAGTTAATATAGTGACTAATAATAAGTGTAGTAAATAAATGAACACAATAGAATTATCCTGGTTCTCCTTATAACAAATGGTACATCCATTCCTCTTGCACACCACAAGAGATTAATCCACTTATTGTCAAAAAATGTACAACTCCCACCTTGGAATTTCTGTTATAAACTTCTAACAATACTTCTAAGATAGCACACCACTATCTTAGATTAAGCTACTTTAAGAAAGTACTACTTTCTTTTACAAGTGATACAATATGATTTTGAATAAGGATAAAGGAGAGGTATAATGATTTCAATCCAATAATACTGCAAGTACTTTGAGAACCTTTCTGAACGATATGAAAATGAAATGCAAGTACGTTGTAAAAAACAGAATTTTGTTCAAAGTTATTCAAGGTATTGATTCAAGAATTGTGTGTAGTTTGATATGAAATACTCCATAAACATCTCTTCAGATTCGTGGCCAATGATCCAAGAGGTTTGATGAACTAATACAATGATCTGGAGCCATTTCAGATCTGAAAAATTGTGTTGCTTCCAGTTGTATTTGAATACAGGATGTGTGTATTCGAATAGACCTCTTTGTAACGTTCAAATTTATTCAAAATTTGCATCTTGTATTCGAATACACCTTTCATGTAGTCGAATACAAATTCGTGAAATTTGCCACTAACTTACTTTGTATTCGACTACAGAAAATCGTAGTCGAATACATATGCAAAGTTTTAGCTACTTACTTTCTTTGTATTCTACTACAGCAGGCTGTATTCGAATTCACTTTTGTATTTATTCAAAAATATTAGTTTTAAGACTTTGTTAATGTAATTTTGACTTTTGAAAATACTTTATATGCAAATGTAAATATGTATGGTTCTCATGTATTTGAGGTATTGGTTGTATCATTTACCTTTACATTTAAACAACTAATATGTTTGGATTTAAAGCTTATTAAAGAAGATATTTGAACTTCTTTTTGAGTTTGTTTCTTTGATCATAATTGTTGATCTTTGTTTTTATAAAAAAACATGTAGTTTACATCCACGTAGTGCAAAACACTAGAAACTATTGGAAAATTACATATCCGAGCTTTCTATAAAATAAAGCTTTTGTGCATAAAAATACCAAATTTATATTTAAAGGCATAAACAAAAATCAGTTAGCATGTTTACAATGAGAAAGCAACACAATGAAATAAAAGAACAACAAACTAAAAGAATTACAAAACATTATTTATTAATTACCTGGCGGAATGAGAATAAACATATATACGGGACAATGTTGGTTATTGATGAAATGAGTAATGACGATCCTTTTTTGTTTATGAAATGCCCAACTCCGGCTGGGCTATAACTCGTGCAACAAGCAAACAAATCTAATGTACTTGGAAAAAACCAGGGTACGGTAGAATTTAAATTTAAACAAAAATGAGATGAATAAATCTTTTTTACTTTAAATTTGTTTTTGAAATTTCTTTAAACGAATCAATATTTTTTTAAAAAAATAGAAAGTATAAAAAAAATGAATCAATATTTTACTTTCTTTTTGTTTTTAAAGCAAATAATTTTGTTTTAGTTTTTGAGTTTTTTTTTAAAGTTATAAAAAAAATTGATTTTGTTTTAGTTTTCAGCAATTTGTAAAAAAATAATTTTAAAAAAATTTCAAAATTTTTAAAGTAAGAGATTTTTTTTTATAAACATATTTATTATTAAAATGGTATCATTTGATTAAAAATAAAATTTAAATTTCACATCACTGTAATTTTGTACATCATCATATACACACTAAAATAAGTATCATATCACTAAATTAAAATTTAAATTGAGAAGTTCGACAAAATGTCAATAATTTTTGAAAATAGGGGACCAAAATTAAACATTGAGAAAAAAACTTCATTTTAGCCTTTTAATTTATTAGAGGAAAATAAATATGTTTTTTTTTACTAGTTTCACCCATGTTTTATTTTTTCAATTACATTCAAATAAATTAAGTTTCTCAAAGTGAAAAGCAATAACTACCCTGTAAACGATAAAAGACAAAAGACAACGTGTCTCATAATTTCACAAAACACACACATCTTTTAGGAAAACTATTTATATAAAGAATAAATTGAATTTTAATCGAAAAAGACAAAGGAAAATTTAATTCATCAAAGGCCGAACATACAAACTTAACCAATCACTTTGTTTTACTAGAGGCAGAGGAATACAAAGATTCCAACATCACTCCTTTATAAGTTGAATGTTTAAATTTTTCTTTATAAAATAAATCTATCTTGAGCAAGGGGTTATGTTAATGTATATGTTCACTGATGATTAGTGTCAACCGATTCAATGTCTAAAATACTCTTATGAACATAATCTCTCATAAAGTGATGTTTAATCTCTATATTTTTTTCCTTGAATGCTAAATATGATTTTTTTGTTAAATATACAGCAAAAGTAATATCATAGAAGATATGAATATTACTCATTCTTTTTGAAGTCTTCTAGTTGATGTTTCATCATAACATATGAATATTGTTGTTGGCTTCCGAAATGTAATGTGCTTCTAAAGTAGACAGAGCAATGGTTCATTGTCTTTTGCTTGACTAGTAGATCATATTCTTACTAAGGAATGTACAATTTCTACTTATGATTTCTCTTTCTAGCTTATTTCTAGCATAGTCAACCTCACAATAAACTATTAACTAGTACTCAGAGGATGACTTATAACATTGACCAAGATTAGTAGTGCCTCGTAGTTAACAATAGTTAAATGAGTTTCTTTAGTGTCAAATTGAAATCTTGCACACACTAAATTGAGTGCCTTGTCTAAAAATAGTTAAGTAGTGGAGAGATCCAATCATCCCTCAAAGCACCTTTTGATCAACCTTTTTACCTGACTTATCCTTATCAAGAGAACATGTGGGAATCATAGGTGTAGGCATTCATCCATCTTAAATTTCATTAGAAGTTCCCTGTATATTTGGTCAGATGAATGTATATCCCTTCTAAGCATTGACGAATTTGGATTCCAAGAAAAAATTTAAGTTCTCTCACCATGCTCATCTTAAATTCATTTGCATTAATTTAGGAAACTTCTGACAAAGCTTAACATTAGTAGAAAAGGTCACTCTTAGATTCTTCTTAAATTCATTTGCATTAATGAGAAGGTCACTCTTAGATGATTTTCTGAATAAAGTAGTGTCAACCTAAAATCTTTCCAAATAATTTTTCAAGAGAATACTACTTAGTCTACTATATTAAGCTCTTGGAGCATGTTTCAAACAATACAAAGATTTTTCAATTTAAAAATTTTAAATGGAGGTAAAATTCTAGTTTCCTCTAACCTGCCACAAGGGCAAAAGTTCCAGCGCAATCAATACCTTTATGCGGACTATAGCCTCGAGCTATAAGTCTATAATTTTTTCTTACCACTTCACCTTTCTTATTCAATTCGTTTTCTAAAAACTAAATTGGTTTCAATGAGCTCATTCTTCATTCCTCTTGAATTGGTTTAGTTCTTCTTGTATGGTCACAAACGATCCATCATTTGATAGAGCTTCATCTATTGTTGCATGTTCAATTTCAGACAAAAGTGCAAACATTGATGTTTCTTTAAAACAAACTTGATCTTCTTAGAATCATTTACATTTCCTATACTCAAAGAGTTTGGGTGTGATTATTTTGTATTTCCATCCAATTCTAGGTGCTTTATAACTATGACTAGTATACGGTTCATCATTACTTATCTTTGTACTAGCAAGTTCGTCTTCTAGTTCTTTAGAGGGAGATTTTTCGATTGGTTTTATCATTCTGGTTCTTTAGGTATTTGTAAATTTGCAAACTCTTCACCTAGCTTTGACTTTTTACAGTCAAGTTTTTTTTCATCAAACTTGATACAAATTGATTCTTCAACTATCGCAGTCTTTTTAAAGTATACTCTATAAGCTTTAGACCATTTAGAGTATCCCAAAAAGGTGGATTTTTGAGATCGTCAATTAAAGTTGCTATGACTTTCTTTAGTGTTCAAAATATAACATATACAAACAAATTGATCAACATAAGAAATTTTGGATTTTATTCCTTTCCATAGTTCATGAAAATTCTTATTTAGAATAGGTCTTATATAGATTATATTATGAATATACATGCAGGGTTTACTACCTCTACCGAAAAGTGGTTGGCAACATTAATTTGATGAATCATGGTGTGTTTTGTTTCCTGAATAGATCTATTTTTCCTTACTACAACCCCATTTTGCTAGGATGTTCTAGGAGAAGAAAAGTTATGTAAAATTTCATTCTCTTCATTGGGGTTTTCAAAAGATTTATTTTCTAATTCAACACCATGATCACTACGAATTGCTGTAATACATAAACGTTTTTTATTTTGCCTTTGTTTGCAGAACATAGTGAAAAATTTATGTGACTCATCCTTGGGTTTAAGGAACTTTATCGATGTACATATGGAATAGTCATCAACAATAACAAGTCCATACCTTTTAGCACCAATAGTGGAAGTCCTTACATGACCAAATAAATCAATATGAAAAAGGTCACGTGGTCTAGAAGTGGAAACAACATACTTCGAAGCAAATGATGATTTTGTTTGTTTCCCTTTCTAACATGCTCTACAAAGAAAAACTCATTAATATTTCATATTTGGCAATCCTTTTACTAAGTTTAGTCTTTTGAACTTTGGGATTTATCTCATGTTGGCACATCCCAACCTTTTGTTCGAAATCAGTTGTTCTTCATGAAGGTGCTGGAAAACACAAGAAAATAGGGGGGGGGGGGTTATTTGTGTTTTGCTTTTTCTGAAAATTACTTGAGCTTCTTAACCAAAAAGATATATTCTTTATCAAATCATTCTAGTTACAATTAAAAAATAGATTTAGTAACAGAGAGAGAGATACAAGGATTTTTATACTAATTCACAATGGAATATTGCTACATTTAGCCCTCCCTTTATAGATAAATTTTTCCTCAGTACAGTTGACGATTTAATCCACTATTTAAACAATAACATTCAAGTATTATTAATTTGCCTCTTTAGGATTTGAGTATACTTCTTTAGCATCTCTTGGATTTCACCATTAGAACCCTTCAACTTTCTGGTAGAATGTTGTTGAGGTTCATGAGTATTGTTATAACTCTTCAAGATATAAAAGCTTTAATGGTGAATCAATCTATGAAGATTTGATACGAAACTTCATGATACATGTTGATTTCTTGCAATCAGGACAATGACTTGATTGTACTAAGCTAGAAGGTTGAGAAGACTTAAACACATTCAGGTTGACTAGTAGGCGTTCAGTGGAAGTGTGATTCAATTGTTGAATTGGTGGATTAAATCCTTCTGTTTGAAGGGAATGGACATAGCTATCGTGTTGGTGGTGAAGTAGGATAAATTGGCTTGTGTTGTTTTGGTGTTTATTGTTTATTTGCTCTGTTTTTTTCACTGCTTTAATCTTGTTAAAAATGATTTTAAATTAATTACCAATTCAAACCCCCCTTTCATGTGTTTCTCGGTCTACAATTGGCATTAAAGCTCAGTCTTAAAGTTGGGCACTTAACAATGTTTGAGTAAAGATCTGTGTTATTATGACTAACTCTAGTGGTGAAGTTACATGTAGAAACATTGATTACTGGAAGGGAAAGCTTAGAAGTTGCTACACCTCACATGATATTGAATGTTAGGAAATAGTCAAAGATGGCTATGAGGCCCCAAAGGCGGACCTAGTGTTGAAATATCCAAAAAGGATTTCAACGTAGATCCAAAGAAACAATACAAGATATATCATAAAGGAATAACCTTCATGATGAATGCTATCACTTTTAAAGAGTTCAAAAAACACAACAACAAAGAAACAACAAAAAACATATTTGATGTTTTGGTTCTCAACTATGAAGGAAATATGTATTTGCATGAAGCTACGAAAAATTTACTTGTCAGGAAGTATAAACCTTTCTAGATGGAAGAAAATGAAGACATTGAGAAAATGGTTTCTAGATTCCAAACTCTAGTCTATGAGTTGAAAGTTCCTAAAAATAGTTACACTACCTTTGATCACACAAAGAAGATCCTTATATGTCATGCTAGAAAGTGGAGACCAAAGGTAACAATTACTAAAGAGACTAAGAACCTAAACAAATTGCCTATGGAAGAACTGATAGCAGAGGAAAGAGGTGAAAATTCAAATAAGAAAAGAATAATCTACTATGAATGCAAAAAACCAAGACATTTCAAAATAGAGTGTCCTAAACTTAAGAAAGGAAATTCCCAAAGAATAGATTTTAAGGCAAAGAAGAAAGTTTTAATGGCTACTTGGGATGATTATGATGAATCATCTGATGAAGATGAAAAGCATGCAAATATGGCTATGATGGCAGATACACCTTTTGACCCTGACTCTAAAAATGAGTCTGTTGATGAAGAAAATGAGGTGCCATCTGACCTATCTCATAATGAACTTATAGTTATGTAAAATCAATTTCTAAACAAGAATCACAATGCATCTTTAAAATTGAAAACTCTTAGGAAAACTAATGTCATCTTAACAAATAGAGACAACTCTCTTGAAAAATATTTTGATGACCTAAAAAGAGATAATCTAACTCTTAAATAAAATATTTCACCAACCTCATAGGAAAAAGTTTGTAATTCTTTTAAGTATGAACATGCCTTTCAAGAATTTCTTGCAAATGATATTGACAAAAGTAAACAAGCTTCTATGGTCTATGGTGTTAGCATAGACAATAAACGTGGTATTGGTTTTGAAGAGCCAAATGAAACTCCTAAAGTTAACTCACCTAACCTTACTTGCTTATAATGTTTAATGAAAGGTCACAATAAAAGAACTTGTCCTATGTAAAAACCATGGAAAAACAAAACTCATTTCAGAACTAACAGACCATGACTTAATCTAGTTAGAGGCTTACCAAATCTAAAATACGAGTCAAATGTTCTTTTTGAGGCATGTAAGAAAGGGAACAAAAAAATCATCCTTATCTTAAAAAAAAGTTGTTTCCTCTTTTAAACCGCTTGAACTTATATATCTTGATTTATTTGGTTATGTAACAACCCACTTAATTAAAATTCTTTAAAATAAAGATTTTAAAAATATTAACCTATATAATTAAAATGTTAAAAATAAATATTAGTTAAAATATTAACATGTTAATTTACAAATAACGAATTTCAATTAAAAAACAAGATTTGACAAAAGGGGAAAAATAATAACGAGGGAAAAGACCAAGGGACAATATGGGAATATCCCTCCATTTTTCCTTCACTTATATTTTATGGGAAAAAGAAGGGGGATTACTCTCACTTTCACAATCTTCTTCTTCCTGTTGCCAAGAATCCCGAGGAAAAGACTCTAGTTAATGTTGTTCTCTTCGATATCCAAACCTTCCATTCTCCGTTCTTCTCCAAATCCTTGAAAACCAAAAGTTTCATAAGGTTCCCTAAACCTGTTTTCCAGCCTTGCATGTCAGAATCTACCCTTGCATCCTTAGAGATTAGACTTAATCAGTGAAACATTGGGACGACCCAACAACTGAAGAACTTGGTTCAAGCTAGAAATTCAACTCATTGAAGGGAGCTCGAAATTGTTTTAATCAAACCTTAATCATCTCCCTAAAACAAAAATAGTGAGTTCTTTACATTAAATATTATTATCATGTGAGATTAGGGGGATTAAGTTGTTTTCCAGTTTTATTATAAATTATGAAACATGTTTGGAAAAAAGGGGAATGGAAGAAAATAACTAAAAGAGTGAGGAAAAAGGAAATTTAGCACAAAGGGATTTCATTGAAAATTTCAAGCAAATAGTTTTGAAGAACGTGCATGTAGGATATCTTTATTTGTGTGACGTTTATTAATGAATTATGTGTTAGGTTGAATCAAATGTAGCATATGCCCCTCCAAACATTTCATACTTTATCAATTTGGTTGAATATGCCACATTTTGAATACCAAAGAGAATTTTGGCAAATTTGATTCACGATATCAAAAGTTCACCTTTTTGGGAATCGTCCAAAGCGTACAAAGTATACATTAAAGAGACTTTGATTATTGAAGATTCAATTCGTTTCAAGTTTGATGACAAAAAGCTTGTAAAAAGTCGAAGCTAGATGAAGAATTTGTAGATTCATAGATATCAAAGGAACCTGAAATATTAGAGAAACCAACAAAACAAATAAGGAATTAGAAGATGAACATGAAAATTGAATGACAAACAACGATGAACTTCCCATAAGTCAAGATCATCAAGAACCAGTAATTGGATAAAAATAAAAATGTTAACATTTAGACTCTTTGATTATAGGAGATTCGTTGATGTTAACAAATACGGAGAAGCATCAAGTACCATGTTATGGCCTCCCATCAAGATCACTCAACTCCCTATCTGCTATTACAAGATGTCCAAATGAAGAAATGAAGATTGAAAATGGTTATAAGTAAAGGGTTGGCTCTTTCAAGATCAACAACGAGTTGTTTCAAGATCCAAAGTTAAATTCCAAGTCAGTTCACCTGTCACCTAAGTACAAGGTGTTCTTCAATATTCTGATAGAGTGTGTGGTACCGAAAGGATGGTAGGTAGATCATGTTTGCAAAGACCACAAGGATATGATGTGGAATATATCCTAGGTGACCAACACCAATCTTCTCAACCTAATTCTGGAACACATGAGGTCGTGCATTATCAACTCTAGGCAAGGAAAGATCAAAACAATCATGTACCGTAGACTTATCAAGCCTAAGAGGAACTAGGAAGATTTGTTCAAGTGGAACACATGGCTTCTTTATATGCACCAGTGTTCAACATCTCAAATATCACCAAAATGAGACTTATCTCTCCAAAGGATTGCATCAGGACAAGTGGTGATGTCATAAGGATATCTGGTCAAACAAGTGGATCTCAGTACACCCTATTTGTGGTTGAAGACTTATATGCTCCTATTTTTGAGGAAGACAATAAATAACTTGTTCTGGAATATGTAAGAATATATGAGTTTGGCTAGTGGTTCCAATTTCTCATTCTTACACTTCTCTTTGACTCTACATCTAATACACTCCTACACTCTAATTCTAACTCAGAATTAGACACGTCAGATGAAATGTTTGAGGCAACCTTAGAAGAAGACTTTGCTACCCTTATATATAAATCACATCCTTGAGGGTGCAAACACGAGAAGGAGGTTGAATTATGTTTGACTAAGTTAATAACTTTTTCACTATATGATTAAATTGGTTTAGACTTGATGATTTACATGGAGTAGAAGCAAATACAAAAATAAGGAGTGCTGGAATAAAGTGACCCAAGTAATTTATCTTGGTTCATCACTAACTTTGCTTCATCCAGTCCCTTCACTTAGAAGGATTTAATCCACTAATTCAACAACTTGAATTACAAAGCACCTGACCTTCCAAGCTAGTCTTCTCAAGTATCCTGACAACCCCAGACTTTTGAGGAACACACACACCTTTACTCTACCGGCCAAGTCTTCTCCACACAATCTGATTACCCCATATTGTTGAAGGCACACTAATACCAAGATTGGGTTTGAATTCAAATGTTTGGAACTTAAGTAGTTTCTTGTAAGAAGATGATTATAACAACTATCATACTCTAAGAAAAACACTCAAAATATTTCATATTTGAACAAGTGTTTCTCTATTTAAACTCTAAGATGAATTTGTAATTTTGAGCTTGAGTTCTTCTACACATTTTTTATTATTTGATGATCTTCTTCTTTAGCCTTGAGTATCTATTTATAGATAAAATTAGGGCTTCAATTTATCCCTAGTTTAATTATGAATTGTATCTTCATTTCTTGCTTGGTCAACAATGATCTTATTCAAAAATAATTTTGAACAACTTGTTTTTTGATAATATGTTCTTTAGCCAATTATTTATTTCTATATCTTATATGAGAAATTCTTCTAGATTGATTATGTTCGTATTTCGTTCAGATTGAGATTGTAAATTCTTCAGATTGATAGTGTTTTAATTTTGTTAAGATTTCCTTCGCAAAACCTTTAGATTGAACTTCCTTGCTATTGCTTTCTTTGATCAGGGCGGGAACATAGTGTTGGGCTGATTCTTTAACTTTCACTAGTAGCAATATGACTAACTCCAATTATATAATTTGACCTTTGTCAAAATCTGAATCATATCGTTGTAAATATCTTGTGATTATTTCTTCTTGTAAATAATTCTTTATCGTATATTCTTATAAATAATTCATATCTTGTTGTAGATAAATCTGTATCAAATCTTCTTTTAAATAATTCATATCTTCTTGTGATAAATCTTGATTCAATCTTCTTCTAAATAATTCATATCTTCTTTTCAACTTGATCAAATATTTTCTTCAATTATATCAAATGTTATTTTAGATTGTTTTCAAAAACACAAATCTTCTTTCAAACTATGTGAAGTCAAATATATTGTTCTAATAAAATACTTTCTTAACATTAAAACTATAAGTATAAAATCAATTTGGTTCGAACAATCCCTTCCTTCTCAATACCAACATTCCAACTAATACCTACTATTCATTCCACTAATACCTACCTTTCCACACATGCCCCTAATCATACCTCATCCTTGTCGTTGAATCCTTTTCCCCAAGCAGTTGAGATAATAGTTCAGGTTGTTATTGACTTAGTCTTTGATACATATTCAAAAGAAAATGTAAAATAAGATTTGATTCAGATTTATAACTGAAGAAAATCTAAAATAAGATTTGATTAAAATTTATTATTGATGAAAATCTTAAATAAGATTTTATTTATATTTATAATTGAAGAAAATATTTGACCAAGTTGAAAAGAAGATATTGTCAAGATTTGATCAAGATATATCTACAACAAAATATGAACATAATCACTCTAACTTTTAAAGAAAGTGTTTCACAAACAAGCATATCTGATATATGGTGTTAGCATAAATAATAAATGTAGTATTGGTTTTGAAGAGCTAGATGAAACTCCTAAAGTTAACTCACTTGACATTACTTGCTTATAATGCTTAATGAAAGGTCGCAATAAAAGAACTTTTCCAATGCAAAAAACATGGAAAGACAAAACACCTTTCAGAACTAACAGACCAGGATCTTACCAAATTTGGGTACCTAAGAATAAAATAATCTATGTAGACACATTTAAAACACATGTAAGATGTCATTAGCAACAATTTTAAAAGATTAGTCATGGTACCTAGACATATGACGATAGAAAATTCACTGCTCCGAAACTTGACCCTCTAGGAAGGAGGATTCGTAGGATGTGGAGGAAAAAAAAAAGGTAAGCTCATCGGGCATTAAACAATAGACAATGGTTCTCTTCGCACTATAAAAATGTTTTACTTGTAAATGGAACATTGCCTAACATTTCGAACATAAGTCATTAAAGCGACAATGGTTATGATATTGTCTTCAATCAAAAGTCATGTAGGACAATAAGTCAAATATATGGATCTATAGTATTTATTGATCAAAGGATAAATAATATTTACAAAATAAACTAATCTGATTTGGAGAAACTAGAAGTAAATGGTCTTATATTTGTTAATGAAGAACAACTGATTTGACACAAATAATTGATCCTATTTGAAAAGCTCTTCTAGATTGATTATGTTCGTGTTTTATTCAGATTGAGATTGTAAATTAGTCAAATTGATACTATTCGTATTTTGTTAAGATTGCTTTTGCAAAATATTTAGATGAAACTTCCTTCATATTGCAAGTAGTGTCGGACCGGTTCTTGAACTTTTACAAGTAGGAATATGACTAACTCCAATTTAAAATTTGACCTTTTCAAAGTCTGATCATATCTTTATGAATAATAAATGTATCTTCTTGTAATTGTTTCTTCTTGTAAAGAATTATTTATCATAAATTCTTATAAATAATTGATATCTTCTTGTAAATAAATCTTGAATAAATTTTCATGTAAATAATTAATATCTTCTTGTGATAAATCTTGATTCAATTTTCTTCTAAATATCTCATATCTTCTTTTCAACTTGATTAAAGATTTTATTTAATTATAATATTTGATTCAAATTTAAAATTGAAGAAAATCTCTAATAAGATTTGATTCGAATTTATAATTGATGAAAATATAAAATAACAGTTGATTTTTATTTATAATTGAAGAAAATCTTTGACCAAGTAGAAGAGAAGATATGGCCAAGATCTAAAGAAGATTTAATCAAAATTTATCTACAACAAAATATGAATAAAATCATTACGAAGAATTTACAAACACAATTTTAACAAAATACAAACATAATCAAGCTAAAGAACTTAAAAAATCAATCTAAGCAAAATCAATTTGAAGAGTTTACAATCTCAATATGAACATGATACAATTCAAAATTAAACAACGAATAAATTGAAGCCCAACTTTTAACTGTAAATAGATACTCAAGGCTTAAGAAAAAGATCATCAAAAAGTAGAAAAGAGTAGTGTTAGATTTCAAAAAGACAAACACTTGTTTAAGTTATAAATATTTTTTGAGTGTTCTTTTCTTAGAGTCTGATAGTTATTATTATTATTATCCGCTTTGTTAGAAGCATCTACTGAAGTTCCAATCTTTTGTATCCAATTTGATAGTGGTTTAGTTCCTTCTTCAATAAGGAGTTATCAGGTTGTTAGGAGAAGACTTGGGTTGTAGGGTTAAGGTGGTTAGTTCCTTCATCAATCTTGGGTTGTTTGGTAGTTAGGAGAAGACTTGGCTTGTAGGGTCAAGGTGGCTAGTTCCTCAAGGGTCTGGGGTTGTCAGGCTATTTGGCAAGATTGCCTTGGAAGGTCAGGTTCTTTATAATTCAAGGTAATTGAATTAGTGGATTAAAGCCTTTTAAATGAGATGAATTGATGTAGCCAAGTTAGTAGTGAACCATAATAGAGCTATGATTCAAATTTTTTATGCTTTCATTGTTTGCTACCTCTAAATCTAATTGCTTCTTATCCAAATACTTCATAAAAACCAACCAACCTTCATCAAATTTGCAAAAAGTTGTAACTTTGTGAAACACTCTTCAATTGGCATTAGAGCTCAATGTCAAGGCTGTGTACTTTATAGTGTTTAAGGAAAGATCAATGGGTTCAACATGTATGGATTCAGTGAAGAAGCTGTTGGAGGAAACATCAACAAGCCACCTCTATTTGATGGAGAACGTTAGGAGTACTGGAAGGACATGCTGTGAAATTTCTTTATTTCACAAGATCCTTAACTTTGGGACTTGGTGGAAAGTGGTTATACTACTCCGAAGAATATTGACGGTATTGAAATTCCCAGAAAGGAGATAAGTGTTGATCAAAATAAGATGTACAAGATGCATGATAAGTCCATAAAATTCATGATAAATTCAATCACCTTCAAGGAGTTTGACAATTGCACCAAAAAGGAGACAACAACTAGTATTTATGATAGTCCGCTTCTAACCGATGAAGGAAGCAAGGAAGTTCAAGAAGAAAATACCAACCTCCTAGTTATAAAGCATGAGTTGTTCCAAATGGAAGAATACGAAGACATTGAAACAAAGATTTCCAATTTCCAAACTCTGGTCTCAAGATTAAAGGTACTTGAAAAGAGTTATACTATTGTTGATCATTTGAAGAAGATACTAAGGATTCTAACAAGCAAGTAGAGACCTAAGGTCATTGTCATTTAAGAAGCAAATGATCTGAATACTTTTAAGTTGGAAGAATTAATAACCTCTATCATATCACATGAAATTGAGCTTGGAGAGGATGAGCACAAGAAAAAGCAACCAACGAAGGCTTTGAAATCCAAGAAGAAGAATGTTGTACTACTATGAAGGATATTGACGGTATTGAAATTCCAAGAAAGGAGATGAGTGTTGATCAACATAAGATGTACAAGATGCATGATAAGTCCAGGACATTCATGATAAATGCAATCACCTTCAAGGAGTATGACAATTGCACCAAAAAAGAGACAACAAATAGTATTTATAATCGTCCGATTCTGACTTATGAAGGAAGCAAGGAAGTTCAAGAAGAAAATACCAACCTCATAGTTAAAAAGTATGAGTTGTTCCAAATAGAAGAAGATGAAGACATTGAAATAATGTTTTCCAGATTCCAAACTCTGGTCTCAAGATTAAAGGTACTTGAAAAGAGTTATACTACTGTTGGTCATTTGAAGAAGATACTAAGGATTCTAACAAGCAAGTAGATACCTATGATCGCTGTCATTTAAGAAGGAAAGGATGTCAATACTTTTAAGTTGGAAGAACTAATCACCCCTCTCAGATCACATGAAATTGAGCATGGAGAGGATGAGCCCAAGAAAAGCAACCAACTTTGGCTTTGAAATCCAAGTAGAAGAATGTTATGAAGGCAACAATAGAATTAGAGGATGGTAATTAAGGCATTCATAATAAAGACTTAGAGGAAGAGGATTTGGCATTTATATGCACAAAAGTTCAGAAGATGTGGTTCAACAGAAAGAAGAAATTCCCCAAAGATATTCAGTGCAATCCAGTAAATGAAGGGATGAAAAATATGACATAAAAATCATCATCTGGTATGGATGCAATGAACCTGGACATATCGGTCATAATGTCCAAATACAGGGAAATGGAAACATCAGATGAATCCTCTAATGATGAAGAGCACATAACTTTGGCTCTGATGAAGAGCACATATTCTGACTCTAGAAGTGAATCAACAAATGAATAAATTGAGCTATTTTCTGACTTCACTTGATATGATTCAATTAAGTAAATAAATTAAATTCAATAGTGATATGACAATCCCCGACAGCGATGCCAAAAACTTGATAGATTTTCAGCAAGTGTACTAAATCGTTGCAAGTAATAATAAAACGGTAGTATCGAGTGTCGAACTCAAGGATTGTTTTTTACTATTGAATTACATTTAATTACTACAATCGAACAAAAGGTTCTCAAGTTGATTGAAATAATATTTAAAATTAACAATGGTAATAAAATTGATCCTTTATAATGAGAAAAATGTCAGGGATGAGTTTCACTTAGAATCCAACCTTGTTGCCTAATTTGATCCTAGTTACTGAATTCCTTTATTGAATTATTACCGAATTCTATTTATTATTCTTGCCCTAATGTCTTAGTGACAAAACCTTTAATTCAAAAGTAACCCCAAATTCCTTAGTAGATTTAAGATTAGAATTAAGCAATACCGTGGAGGGATTCTCTTGTTAAACTATTGCCTTTGCAAACTAATTTAATTGGTTTCATGACCTGTATCTATCCCTAGACTACAAATTCATGAATTTCTCATCTCAAGCATTCGTAAAGTCCACTTCCGTTTCAAAATACAAATCATAGAACATTTTAATGTTGATCAAGCAATAAAAAGCATTAAGCACATACATGAGAAAAATAATTCAATAAACTCATTCATATAACTAGAAATCAAATCAGAAAAATAATGGTTTCATTTTGTTACACTCATCCCTAACAAATAGGGTTTAGTTACTTATGACAGAGATACAAAAGATAGGGATTAAAGAAGAATTACAAGAATGATTTTTGATAAAACTGATTCAATGATGTTAGAAACTGCCATCTTTGAGTTTCTATGCTAGGGCACAAGTCTTCCCACTTCCCAATAGTCAAAAAGATCCCTAGGAAGTAAAAATTATGCATTTTAATGAATGCTGATGCGCGAACACTAGTCTCCCCACTTCCTAGTAAAAAACTATGCTAGGACACTGGTCTGGAATTGTGCCCCAGGTGCAGCTTTTGCGCTCCAGGCGCGTCCTAGCAGTGACATTTTCTGCATTTTACATCTCTTTAGAGTCTGAATTTGGTTCCGGTGTCTTCATAAAAGTTGTAGCTATGGATCTTAGCTTTCATTTGCTAAATGAAAAGGGTAAAGTAGTAAAAAATAAGGCAAGACTTCTCGCACTAGGCTACAGTTAGCAAGAGGACATTAATTACACTGAGTCATTTGCTTCAGTGGCCAGGTTATAACATTACATTATTTCAAATGGATGTTAAAAGTGCTTTTCTAAATGGTTATATAAGTTATGAAGTCTATGTGAAATAAGCCCCATATTTTAAAAGTTTTGAATCTCCAAATCATGTTTTTAAACTGAGTAACTTCTTGCAACAAAATAACTTTGAAAGAGGACATGTAAATGATACACTCTTTAAAAAATCAATAGAGGATGACATTTTTATTATTAGAATTTATGTTGATGACATTATTTTTGGATCTACTAATGGCACTCTTCTTAGGGATACAAATTGAGCAAAGCCAAAAAGGTATGGCTACACCAATGCACCTTACCTAAGATGAATGATTGCAAACATATGGCTACACCAATGCACCTTACCTAAGATCATTCAGGCCAAAAAGTTGACACAAAAAAACCAATAGAGGAATGATAGGATCCTTACTTTACCTTACCACTTCCATAATTGATATCATGTTTATTGTATGTGCAAGATTTCAATTTAATTCTAAGGAATCACATTTAGCTGATGTTAAGTGAATCCTTAGATACCTAAAAGACAACACCAACCTTATCTTGTTGTCCTAGATATCGCCTAAGCACAAACTAAGTGGATACTCTGATTCTGATTATGCTGGAGATAAACTTGAGAGAAAGAGTGCTATCGACAACTAAACTTTTCAAGGTGACAACCTAATATCTTAGTAAAGTAAAAGAAAAATCATCACTGCAATATAAACAATAGAGGCTGAGTATATTTCAATAGCTGGCTACAGTTCTTAACTACTTTGGATGAAACATCAACTAGAAAACCAACATTCCATCTATTGTGATAACACTTTTGCCACTTGTTTAACCAAAAAACCTGTCCTACATTTTAGAGCTAAACACATAGAGATCAAAGACCACTTCATTAAGGACTTTGTTCAAAAAGGGGTACTATACATTGAATTTGTAGACATTGAACAAAAATGGGCTGACATATTCATCAAACCACTAATTGAAAATATGTTTGACTTCATCAATTAAAACCTAAACCTTATCTTCATACTTGACTGCTTTTGTGATAAATTCAAACTAGTTTAGCTTTACAATATTTTTTATATTTTCTTGTAATATGTTATATTAATTTTATTAAAAAAAAACTATAAAAAAATGAAGAAATAAAAGTAAAAAAAAAAAAAAAAAAAAAAAAAGAAAAAAAAAACTAGTCTAACTTTCAAGTCTTTTTGTCTGATGACAAAAGGGGGAGACAAATATTTGATAAAGTGGGGGAGAAAATGATACATAGACTTAGGGGGGGCCCTCAGTAAGGGGGAGTCAAGAAAATATAAAGAAAAATTGTTATAAAAAAATACCAGTTTTGTCATAATAAAAAATGGGGAGATTGTTGGAACCATGTTGATTTTATACTTAGAGTTTTGAAGACAACAAAACTATTTTATGAGAACAATATATTTGACTTCAATGAGTATGAAAAAAGATTCATGTTTTTGAAGAAAATTTAATATAAGATTTATTCAAATTTATAATTGAAGAAAATCTAAAATAAGATTTGATTTAGATATATAATTGAAGATAATATAAATGATTTACAAACTCAATTTAACAAAATAGGAAGAAAATCACTATGAAGAATTCACAAATTCAATATGAATAAGATACAATTCAGAGTTAAACAAAGACTAAATTGAAGCCCAAATTTTAACTATAAATAGATACTCACATTTGAAGAAGAAGATTATCGAAAAATATTAAAGAGTAGTCTTAAAGTTCAAAGAGAGTAACACTTGTTCAAGTTAGAAATATTTTCTGAGTGTTCTTCTCTGAGAGTGTGAGAGTTATTATTATTATCAGCTTTGTTAGAAGCAACTACTCAAGTTCCAATCTTTTGTATCCAACCCCATAATGGTTTGGTTCCTTCCTAAATATGGGATTATCAGTTTGTTAGAATAATACTTGGCTTGTAGTGTCAAGGTGGTTAGTTCTTTCATCAATCTGGGGCTGTCAGGTTGTTAGGAGTAGACATGACTTGTAGGGAATTGGAGGGTCAGGTGCTTTATAAATCAAGGTAATTGAATTAGTGAAGTAAAGCCTTCTAAATGAGGGGACTGAATGTAGCTAACATGGTTGTGTTTCACATTTCGAGTCTTTGCTAAGGTTTAGAAGAAACTAGTCAGGATGTGTGTGCTAACATGACTGTGTTTCGTGATCTGCTTTGGACTATTTGATGTCGTGACAAAGCACAACCAAAGTGTGTTGGTTGTCACTGTGGTGTTTTGTAAACTGAATAACAACCTATTATAATATATTAAAATAGACTCTTACATCATATTACAACATGTCATCAAACAATGTGTAATTTCATTTAAATATTGTCACCTAAAAAAACATTTGATGTGACACGTCTAACAAACACTCTTCCACTTTCTTATAATTTTATACTTGCAATTTGTTTTAGCATATTTTTTGATATTAGCACACATTTTACTATTACATTTTTTGCATATATTGTAGAATTATTCATGTGTCATGAATTACAAATCACAATACAATAAATATTAGTTATTTGATACTCGTTGCTCCTCAATCATTATTGGTAACGGTTATTCCTATGGTTTTAACTCTCAACTAATATATTTGGTCATTTTAAAGGTTTTCAAGAAATATATACATGACTTAATTAGTGGTAGTTATTTTATATTTGAAAATAGGAAGACAATAACATATATGATTAGTCTATATGCAACTCTTTGTATGATCATTTACATGCTTTCAAACTTTTTTCTTTTTAGACAAACAAAAAGTGTGAGAATTTTTACATATTTTTAGTTTACATCTTTGAGCTTTAATTCTATTTGTATGCTTTCATATATTTGTGATCAAATTTTTGTGATGATATTTGATCCAAATACATCACATTTTTGGGTTCTAATTGTACTTATATTTCATTACGTGGTTTAATATGTGTCATTCAATGTATTTATCGGATATAAATTGAAACTTGAAACATGTTTCTAACACCAATACACATCCTTTAAATTTCAGTGATATTGAAATTTTTTACCTCATCTTTAGACATATCGAGTCAAAGAGTGTATGTAGCATTTAACTCTTTGAGATTTTCTAAGATGAAGAATAATAAATAATTAATGTCTACGAGATTGACCTATCCCACATTTTTAGTTTCTACAACTATTAAATTTCTTCAAATTAAATATTATATAGTATCTTTACGGGAAAAAATTATATTTTAATGAAAAGCTAGTTAATTTATTGAGATTTATAAATTATATATCACCACCCCCAACCCGTCTTCGCCTCCGAATTTTAATTTTGGAGAAAACCCGCATTCAATTCAAGCTGATTTGGGTGAATACCCATGAATACCCACGAAATTTCTCTGTCTAAATCAAGCCGATTTGGGTGAATACCCATGAATGCGTGTTATGTTGTCATCCTTACTTATTAGATAACTAAATTTATTATTTAAATCAGAATATAATTTTGAATTATACCAACAATTCGTTATTGAAGTATAAGTTTTTTAAATTCAATTGATATTGTTTTAACATGTCTTTTTCTATTTCTTCTTATTATACCATTGTAGATATGAACTTAAAGAAAAATTTGTATGTTCTCTGAAATATTGATATTGTTATGTATGGTGATATACTAAAATATATTTTTAAGTTTTTTCAAATTGTAATTTCTTTTTTGGTACAAAATAATAAATTGCTTCTCTACTAGAAAAAAGTTATCTCAAACAAATATTTTTTAAGCATTGTTTGCATTTTATGAAACATGTATCGATACACCAAAATATAATTTACAATCAACATATGCTGCTTCAATCCACCGATACATTTCTTCTAAGGACAAAATCGTGAAATCATACCTAGATTATTATCAAATTGTATTACATAAAACAAACCCCAAATCTCTTTTGTTGCCATCTTAAAATGCATTTTTTTTATAACATTATACATTTCTCATTACTTTCAATTTATGTCAATTATTTCATGCACAAATCCTCCTTTGACGTTCATGCACAATTATTTCATTTAGTGTTGAGTAATGATTTATTTTCTCTGTCTTTTCCTCTTCTTTATATGCATTTTTTTTATAATATTATTATGCATTTTTATTAAATTTTTTTATGACATTATTATGCATTTTTTACTACACTCAAATTATATCGATCAATTACACTAATGAGAACTATTTTATACTATTAATCCTCCTTTCATATTCATGCACAATTATTCTACCTAGTGATGTGTAAGCATTTCTTACGTTGAAAATTCAATCACTCATTTAATTCAATGAAAATAAACCACCTAACGACACATAAGTATTATCATAAATTCTCTTTATCTAACCCTTTGTATTATCTCAATGTGGTCGCTATGATTTTAAATTTGCGGTTGCATTATGCGGCAATGTCATTGTCATTTCAACCATAATAGTTACAAACCACAATTTATAACCAAGACCTAGAAAAAACTCAATGATCTGGTAATTCTCATTCGCCTCAGATCAAATTATATTGCAGAGTTAAATACAAACACATGAATAAGAGAATTAGGGTCGAAGAGAGAATATTATTTAATTTTTAGATAGATGTTCAATGTCCAGTATTTTTTCACAAACAAATGATTGCATTCATTTAGTAATATACAACTATACTTTGTTATTTCCTCTTTTTGTGTGTATAGCAATAATTTCAAGTATAGTGACTTTTGAAATTTGATTAGATTTCACATTGTAATTTAAGTTAATCAACACTCTCAAATTCAACATTTGTTCATGTCAATCAACCCCATGTATTATATATGAGTGTTGTTATTATAAGCTTTTATATCTGTGAAAGTGTGACATATTCCAACTTTATGTTTAACAATTTTTGCAAACATTGATGTTACATCTAAATTTGTCGCAACTATTATTATATTATACTTATAAAACTTAAATTAATCTAACAATATTGATTGTAAAAATATGGCCATCTCACTTATGTCTATTCAATTACATATTCAGGTGTATGAGTGAAATATTTTTTATTGTATCAAGTTGCAATATTGTATATACGTTTTTCTCATGAGTTCTCTATATAACCACTATAGTTAGCTTATCAAGAAACTTTAGCTACACATATTTATTTGAAAACTATTACTATTTTTCAATACATTTAAACACACGGAAACTAAATTAATGCATATATAA
>JBBPBR010000001.1:29725313-29747525 GCA_037974775.1 Cicer pinnatifidum | reverse complement strand
GAATAAGGATTTTGCTGTTTAAAAATTTATCACGTATTTTGAAAAGCTATCCTTTAAGAGAGGATGCAAATTTGCGAGGATAGGAATTTAAGCTGAATAAAAGAGAGAGAGAGTAAATAGTTACACACACAACTTTTATATTGGTTCAGCCAATGAAGGCTACGTCCAGTCCTCACACACTTATGAGATTTTACTAATGATCAATCTAATTAACCTCTCATAGAGGTTGATCACACTTTGTGTATTATTTAGCCTCACCAAGCTTACACTCTTGTTTCTTACAAGTTCCAACTATTTCCAAGTGCAACTCACGTGGAAATTAGAAAGTAATAAGAGTATGATTATTTCTCTTTACTTAAACACTTTCTAAAAAGATAGTTCAAAGATCTAGTGTAGGATTATAGAAAATATAAAGAGATGATGGAAATTGCTCTAGTAGCTTTTAAGATAACTTGATCTTTTTATGCAATGTTGTTGTGTATGATGATGAAGAGCATATTTCCTTTTATAAAGACTTTGAAGTGCCATTTCCAAGTGACAAATTCTTTATGACCGTCGGGGACTTCAATCAAAAGTCCAAGGTCTTTCCTCATATTTATGAAATTGTCATCCAGTTGTCCTTGAATTGGTTCAATCCATCCTCTAGTACGAGGTTCAGAATTCCTAGAAACTTGGACATGTGATGTCCTTTTCTTTTTCCTTTATTTAAGACATGTAAGAGCTAAATATTTGTCTTGTTAGCTACTGCCTTTTTTTAGGTTGATGATGATTCATTTTCAGCATGTGAGAGAGATATGTTGGGTCGCTTTCAATGGTGTTGGGTTGCTTTTCAAGATGTTGACCATAGATCCATCCTAGTATGATCCGTCCTCGTGCCTATTCTTTTGCTTTATGACTTCTTTATATCAAATGCTTTATTCATTCTTTAATAATATTTTGTTTTGTCTTGATGAATAAAAAACATTTGTTTTGGTGAGGATGAATATTCTATAGTTTTGAAGTATCATCCTCTTGCGAGGCCATCCTCACGGATTTCAATCCTCTAGATTTGTATCAGATTTTTCTCCTTTTTGCCTTTATGATTAATAACCTGATTTCTTTTATGATTTCACTCAAAAGCACATATTAGTCATTAACCACAATCATAATCTTTTTAATAATTTTGTTATCATTAAAATTATTTGAGAGAGATTTTGTCTCAACAGTGTTTACACTAAATTAATGGTTTATTTCATTCCATTGATGAATAGTTTTCTATTTCTAAGATTGAGCATATATTTTTTTATATGTTTTTGAAGACAAATTGTTATTACCTTTTGTTGATGTTTGATGTTGAACATCTTTTGTTCAAATTTTATTGAGGTTCATTCATATAAATTTGTTTCCCCCTTATATGCATGTCGTAGATACTAAGGAAGAACCAAGAGGTAAACATAATTATTGAATTTATGAGAATCGAACCTCACACTTAAAATAAGAGTAAGTTTGTTGTTTGAAATTTGTTATTTTTATTTTTATTTAGTTTATGTGATAATTACTTAGTTAAAAAAAAATAGTTTCTAAATTATTTTTATAAATCTGTGTAAACAATATTTTGCACCGTCATCATACCACTTCAGTGTTTTTGAAAAGGCATATTCTATTGAAGATAAAAAATGAAGGAATTCAAATTTTAAAAATAAAATTTTAAAAAATAAAATATATATAGACCAAACTAAGATTTGCTCTGTATTGTAGGAACTAAAAGAACTATTAATATTAAATTAATTATATTTTTCATTCAATTATGGACACAATAATAATTACAGATAATAAAGGATGACTATTTTTGTAACTTTTTAATACATAAATTAATATATACTAGATAGAACAATAGATGATGGAAAGTTTTCTTAGAAGTGACACATACGTAATCCAACCTATCCAAACTTAAGAAAGACTCAAAATTAATTTGCAATATTTTAATTATAATATATATGTAGAAATATTTAGTAGACAATTTTAATCCATATGTGAAAGAAAATTATTATAATTGCTAAGACCAAATCTCTCTCAAATGGTTTTAATGATAACAAAATTATTTAAAAGATTATGATTGTGGTTAATGACTAATCTATGCTTTTGAGTGAATTCATATATGAAAATATGTTATTAATCATTAAGACAAAAAGGAGCAAAATCTGATTCAAATATGGAGGATTGGAATTCGAGAGGATTGCAACCTTCAACGAGAAACCTCAAGCACAATGGACGACTGATGAAAATGCTAAGGTACTCCAAAACTCTAAAGCTCATGTATTTCTAACTTGTGCTTTGAGCAGAGAAGAATATGATAGAGTTGAAGAATGCAAAAATGCTAAGGAACTATGAGACACTTTGAAGATCCATCATGAAGGAGGAGGAAACAATTGATGAAATGTTCTCAAGGTTAACAATTATACTAAAAAACTTGAGATCTCTTGGAAAGGTATACTCTGTTCAAGAGAGGATAAGAAAAATCCTAAGAAGTTTACCAAAAGAATGGAAACCCATGGCGACTTCCATCACAAAAGCAATATCCTTGGATAACATGAAATTAAAAGATCTGGTTGAAACTCTAAAAGCTCATGAACCATTGTTGGTGGCAGAAAAACCAAACAAAAAAAGGAAAACTGATTGATCTAAAATCAAGCCAAATAGAAAGTTCATCCTCCAAGAAGACTGAAGATTTCATGAAAAGAAAAGCTCAGAGTATCCTCTATCTGATGAAAGTCGCTCTGATTTCCAGAAGAATTCAGAGGATGATAAATTAAAGAGGACAGGATAAAAGATATCCTAAAAAAGAAAAAACTGACAAAAGTCAGATAACTTGTTTTGGGTTCAACAAGATGGGACAGTATAAAACTAAGTGCCCTCTAAACAAAAGGAACTCAAGAATATTTCCCTACAAAAAAAAAACTATGATGATTACTTTGGATGACAGTGACGAGTCATCCTCTGAGCAAGAGAAGGAAGAAGAGGCTAACCTCTGTCTCATGGCAAAATCAGAAACTGAAAAAGGTAATCGTCTCAGAACTATGTCCTACTTGTGAAAAGTTAGAAATTGAATTTGACAATCTTTTAAATGACTCAAACACTTTATTTCACAAATGTGGTTTTCTCAAAAATCAACTTTATGAAATAAAGAAACTCAATGAGGAACTTCAAGCGAAGAACGAGAAGTATGAAAAAATTATTCCATATTTGCAGTTATCTCATGAGAAATTATCTAAGCAACAAGCACTTTTAAACAAAAAGAATGTCAAAAATCATCTTCTAGAAGAGGACACATAAAAGGAAATCTTGAAAATACAGGTTGAAGAACTAAAAAATGACATTACCAAATTTGCTAAATCTACTAAAACATTTCAAAAGATAATGAGATCTCAATCTGGAATATTTGACAAAGGTATTATTGGATTTAAAAGATCTCAAAAAAAAAAAAATTATTTGAAAATTTTTTCCTACCTAAAAAACAAGAGGATAGGCCAAACTGTACCTTTTGCAAAAAATTTGGACATATTTTCAAAAACTGTCATGCAAAGAAGAAAGCTGACAACATAAAGAAAAAATGTTCATTATATTGTAAACATGGGCACCATGATTCGATGTGTTATCACAAAAGGAAAATCCTTACAAGAGTAAAAAACTAACTAACAAGGACCCAATTCTATATGGGTACCTAAGTTACTTTTAAACTCTGACACATGTTCATCCTCTGGTCAACAAAATAGAGCCTTGGTACTTGGACAGTGGCTACTCAAGGCATATGATAGGGGATAAGCACTACTTTATTTCCTTGGATATAAAGGATGAAGGATTAGTTATGTTTGGTAACAATTATAAAGCTCAAATATAAGGTACATGTATCATTGGTAAAAATAATTATGCTAAAATTGAAAATGTTCAGTATATGGATGGTTTAAAATATAACTTGCTAAGTATTAGTCAATTATATGATAGTGGATTTGGAGTTATTTTTAAGCCTACTCTATGCGAGGTTAAACATTCATCCTCGGGTAGAGCTTTCATCTCTGATTTTAGAAAAAAGAATTTATATGAACTATATCTGGATGATTTACCTACTGAATCTTGTTTTGTATCCATTGATAAAGATAAATGGATATGGCACAAACGAGATGGTCACACAAACTTAAATACTATTTCTAAATTAGCTAAATTAGAATTAGTGAAAGCTCTTCCAAATATTAATTTTGAGAAAGACAAAGTATGCGAAACTTGTGTCAGAGGAAAACAAGTTAAAATTAGCTTTCACTCTAAAAATATTGTTTCAAAAAATCATCCTCTTGAACTTATTCACATTGACCTCTTTGGTCCTATCAAAACTCCAAGTCTTAGTGGAAAAAGATATGGTTTTGTAATTGTTGATAATTTCTCACGTTTTACATGGGTTTTATTTTTAAAACATAAAGAAGGAGCTTTCGAGGCATTTCATCAGTTTTGCAAAAAGGTTCAAAATGAAAAAGGATAAAAAATTGTCTCGGTGAGAAGTAACCATGAAGGTGAATTCAAAAATGAATCCTTTAAAAATCTTTTTGAAGAAAATGATATTTCTCACAATTTTTCTTGCCCAAGAACTCCCCAACAAAATGGAGTTGTTGAAATGAAAAATAGAACTTTACAAGAAATGGCTAGTACTATTTTTAATGAAGTCAACATTGAAAAATACTTTTGATCCGATGCTATCAACACAACTTGTTATGTTTCAAATCGTGCATCCATTAGAAAAATTTTAAACAAAACTCCATATGAACTTTGGAAGGGCCGAAAACCAAATATTTCCTATTTTCATATATTTGGATATTATTGCTACATTATAAATAATAAAGAAAATTTGGAAAAGTTTGATCCAAAATATGATAAAGGTATTTTTCTGGGTTACTCCACATCAGCAAAAGGTTATAGAATATATAATCTTAGAACTTAAATTGTGGAGGAATCCTTGCATGTTATTTTTGATGAGTTTGATGACTTATGTTTAGAAAATATAGATAAATCTGAAGAAGATGAACATTCATCCTCTCAAGCACCTAGTCCAAACGAAGAGGATGATTCTGATCCAACCTCTCAGCAACCTCTAAGAGGATGGAAAATAGTCACGCCTCATCCTCTTGATTTATTCATTGGGAATACTGCCGATGGTGTTAGAACCATAAATTCTCTAAGAGAAAATACTAACAACATGTCCATGATATCACAAGTTAAACCCAAAACAATTGATCAAGCAATTTGTGACAAATCATGGGTTGAAGCTATGATGGAGGAGATTTCACAGTTTGAAAAAACAAAGTGTGGAATCTTGTGCCTCATCCTCTGGAAAAATCCATCATGGGAACTAAATGGATATTTAGAAACAAATTGAATGAGGATGGAGAAATCATTAGAAATAAAGCAAGATTAGTGGCACAAGGTTACAACCAACAAGAAGGAATTGATTATGATGAAACATTCACACCTGTTGCAAGACTTGAAGCAATTAGAGTCCTTCTAGCTTATGCTACTTATAAAGATACCAAACTGTTTGAAATGGATGTCAAAAGTTCCTTTTTGAATTGGTTAACCAACCTCCTGGGTTTGTGGATGAAAGGAAGCCTAATCATGTGTTCAAACTCTCAAAATCTCTTTACAGATTAAAGCAAGCACCTCGAGCTTGGTACGAGATATTTAGTTATTTTCTAAAAGAAAATGCATTTGTAAGAGGACAAATCGATACTACACTCTTCAAGAAAACTCTTAAAGAGGATCTGTTAGTTGTACAAATATATGTGGATGACATAATATTTGGGTTTAGTAACAAAAGAATGTGTGAAGAATGCTCCAACCTCATGCAAAGTGAGTTTGAGATGAGTATGATGGGAGAACTAAAATTCTTTCCGGGTTTACAAATTAAACAACTGGAAACTGGCATCTCCATCTCTCAAGAAAAATACACCAAGGATTTACTTAAAAAATATAACATGAGTTCGGCCAAGAGTATGGGAACTCCTATGCACCCATCCTCCATTATACACAAGGATAATGAAGGAACGCCAATATCTGAAAAAGAGTACAGTGGGATGATTGGATCCTTGTTGTATTTAACAACCAGTAGACTAGACATAGTCTTTGCAGTCGGTCTTTCTGCAAGATTTCAATCTTCTCCTAAAGAATCTCATCTTACTGCAATAAAAAGGATTTTTAGATACCTTGTTAGCACAACCAATCTGGTATAAAATATGCTCAAATATTGACCTTATAGCTTATTGTGATGCTGACTATTCTGGAGACAACGTTTAAAGGAAGAGCACAAATGAATCTTGTCAATTTCTTGGTAAATCTCTCATAAGTTGGTCATGCAAAAAATAATGCACCATTGCTTTATCAACTATAGAGGCTTAATATGTATCAGCTCCTCAATGTTGCTCACAATTACTATGGATAAAGAATCAACTACATGATTACTTTCTTAGGTAGGCGAAAATTCCCATCCTCTGTGATAATACAAGTGCTATTAATATTTCCAAAAATCCCATTCAACATTCAAGTTCTAAGCATATTCAAATGACACATCATTTTATTAGAGATCATGTTCAGAAAGGGGACATATATTTAATTTTCATTGATATTGAAAATCAATTGGCTGATATTTTTACCAAACCTCTCCATGTGGATCGGTTCAAAAATACCTTGGAGGAACACTCCATCATTAATTTATCCAAAGTTATTTAATTATTTTTATCTTCTGAATATTATTGTTTTATTTTTTTCCTTTAATTTTTAGTCAAAGTATTCTTAAGGTAAAAGATCAAATTTGATCTTTTAAAAAAGGCTAGGAATCAGAGGATAGGAAAACCAGCAGAACACACAATGTGTTTTTTGGTGAAACTTCCGCTTGTCACGTTAGACAAGGCATGCACATGCCTCACGTTTCCCATTGGTCCATCTGGTGGCACGTATCCCATGTCTCCCATCTCACATTTAATGCACAGATTGCCATCAATGACCATTATTGCGTTTCCCATAACCTACCATAGCCATCATCATTACACTACTCTCAACGGCTCCCTATTCATCCTCCTCTAACGGTTATATTTTTTAAATTCTAACCTCTACCTCTTTAAATCTCATTTATTCTTCTTGTATCAGCTACAACATTAAAAAGAATAACCAACCTCTTACTCATCTTATCCTTGTTCTTCATTTTTTCTTTCTCCAATTCACACATGGCTTGTACAAAGAGCATTGCCAAGCGAAAAATTTCCTCTCAGAATCCAAAAAATAGTTATAACAATTATTCAAGCACTGAATGTGATGATCACGTTGTAGCCTCTCCTCCTCATGAACGTTCAAACCTATCCCATCCTCCTCAACAATCTGAAAAAATTACCTCTCCACCTTTTACTCCAAAATCAAAGAATCCTTCCTCATCCAACACCAATTCCTCTACACCTGTAAGAAGATCCTCCAGAATTTTGTTTGTAGTTGTTTCCTCAAGAAAAAAGCTTCCTCAAGACAACACTATCCATGTTTTCAACGCTGATGATTCTGAGGACACCACTTATGCTGCATCCATTCCTAAATCATCATCTGAAAAAACAAATTCCAAAACACCCACTCCAAAAAAATCTAAAACTCCGTTAACCAAAAAGGCTCAACCCCTACCAAAAAATCACACTCATCTCCTTCAAAAATATCTTCTACCATCCCACTATTTGATGAAGAAGATATTATGCGTCCAAATTGTAAAACACATATTTTTGATGAAGACAAAGACCAAGAATTGTGATCAAAGCAACAAAGCTAAAAAATAAGTCCAAATATCATATGTCAACTATAATCAAACATATTAAATGATTAATAAATTTAAAGGTACATGACACAATCAATACTTCAAAAGTACATGAGAACCATTCATCTTTGCATATGCATAAAAAGGATTTTCATGTTAAAATTATATTAACAATGTTTAAAAATTAAAGTTTTTGACAAAAAGCAATGTCATATTCAAATACAGCATATTGTATTCGAATACAGATGCTAAGTCAGTAGCAAAAACTTAATATCTATATTCGACTACAAGATGGTGTAGTGGAATACAAGTGTTAAGTCAGTAGCTCAAACTACATATCTGTATTCAACTTCAACCTGATGTAGTTGAATACAAACAACAAGTCAGTGGCAAAATACACTTATTTGTATTCGACTACATGACCCTTGTATTCGAAATCAAGATGAAAATTTTGAATAAATCTGAACGTTATAAGAGGTGTATTCGAATACATACATACTGTATTCGAATACAACTGGAAACAATGCAATTTTTCAGATCTGAAATGGTTCTAGATCATTGCATTTGTTCATCAAATTTCTTAGAAGAATGGCCACTTATCTGAAGTGATGTCTATGGAGTATAAATACCACATAGTTTCAGATTAAGGTATACACAATCCTACTACCAAACCTTGAACAACTTTGAACAAATTTTTGATTTTTTTCTCAAAGTTATTTTTTCTTATTTCAAGTACTTGCATTATATTTTTATATCATTGAGAAAGATTCTCAAAGTACACTTGAGATAATATTGGATTGATATCATTATACCATTCTTATTCTTATTCCAAATCAAATTACATTGTTTGTAAAAGAAAGTAGTACTTTCTTAAAGTAGTCTAGTCTAAGATAGTGGTGTGCTATCTTAGAAGTTTTTGTTAGAAGCTTGTAGCAGAGATCGTAGTGTGGGATTTGTACATTTTCTGACAATAGTAGAAAAATCTCTTGTAGTGTGCAAGAGGACTGAATATACCCTTGGTCATAAGGGGAACCAAAATAATATTACTGTGTCCATCAAAAACATTATCAATAAATATACCCTTAGTCATATGGGATGTAAAGACAACGAAGGCAGAATTTCCGAATATTATCAATAAATATACCATCAAAAAGATAGAATTCAAAAAGGCATACATAGCATGGGAAGACAACGAAGTGAGTTCATCTTCGGAAATAGAAAGTGACGAATGCGCGAATGTTGCATTAATGGCATCACATCAATTAGATGACAAAGAAGAGGTTAGTAACATAAACTCCCCTCATCATAATAAAACTAATAGTGAATTAATTATCGAATATAATGACACTCAAAATTCCATTAAAGAACTACTTATCGAATGTAAAAATCTGTTCAAATTAGTGTCAATCCAAAAGAAACCAAATTTTACATGCAATAAGTGTGATTCACTCACTTTGAAAGTTGTTCAATTTAATAGAGTAATTGAGCGATACGAAAAGGCACAAATGGGATTGAAAAACATTTTAAATATGCAAAGATACTCAAATGACAAAAGTGGTCATGGATACTCAAAATTTGATAAACCAAGCTTGAATAAAACCATTTTTATTAAAGAGAGTAACCAATCCAATCAAGAAAAGGTTATAATTATGCAAAAAGATCATCATTATAAAAGGAAAATTATTCAAAAGAAATCACATAAAAATAGATTTACTTCTACTTGTTCTTATTGTGGTCTTAACGGTCACACACCTAATGCCTGTCACGTTAGAAACTTTAGTGTTCCAAAAAGGCATTATGTGTGGGTAAAGAAAGGTACTAACCATCAAGGACCCAAAGCACATTGGGTACCTAATAAAATTTGATTTTAATTTTTGTAGATATGCACACAAAGTAACTCAAATATGTGGTACTTGGATAGTGGATGCTCTATACATATGACGGGTGATAAAACAAAATTTTCAGCTTTAACTCTTGAATCAAAAGGCTATGTGGTCTATGGAGACAACAACAAAGGAAAAATTTTAGGCATTCGAAAAGTTGGTACTGCCCCATCTCCTTCGATTGAAGATGTTTTATATGTTGAAGGTTTAAAACACAATCTCATAAGCATTAGCCAGCTTTGCGACAAAGGATAGAAAATAGCCTTCAACAAAGATGAATGCATCATCCAAAATTAAGCTACAAATGAAATTCAGTTTGTCGATAAGCGCTTCAAAAACATCTTTATACTTAATCTTGATGATTTATCCTTAAAAATGAAATGTTATTTGGTGAGTGGCAACAATGATGCATGGCTATGGCCTAAAATAATTGCACATATCCACATGGATCATTTAAAAAAGTTAGTCAAGCATGACCTTTTTGTAGGCTTACCAAAGTTGAAACTTATAAAAGATAAATTGTGTGATGCTTGTCAAAAAGGTAAGCAAACAAAGATTTATTTCAAACCTAAGAATGTTATATCAACTTCAAGACCACTTCAAGTAATACATATGGACTTGTTTGGTCCATCAAGAACCAAAAGTCTTGGTGGAAATTCATATGGACTAGTAATTGTTGAGGATTACTCAAGGTTCACTTGGACCTTATTTTTGGCAAATAAAAATGAAGCTTTCAAAGCATTTAAAAACTATGCCAAAGTAGTCCAAAATGAACAATCAGCCAAAATTGAATCAATTAGAAGTGATCATGGAGGATATTTTCAAAATGCATCTTTTGTAGAATTTTGTGAAGAAAATGGAATTTTCTGTAATGTTTCTGCACCAAGAACACCTCAACAAAATGGGGTTGTTGAGAGAAATAATAGATCTTTGGTAGAACTTGCAAGGACCATGCTAAGCGACTCAAGTCTAACAAAATATTTTTGGGCAGATGCCGTAAACACAACATGTTATGTATCCAACCGGGTAATAATTCGGCCAGTTCTTAAGAAAACTCCTTATGAACTCTACAAAGGAAGAAAGCCCAACATCTCTCACTTCCACAGTTTTGGATGTAAGTGTTTCGTGCTAAACAATGGAAAGGATAACCTTTGAAAACTGGATGAGAAAGCCGATGAAGGTATCTTTATTGGTTACTCTCATTATCTAGTAAAGCTTTTAGAATTTTCAATAAGAGAACTTTATTAGCTGAAGAATCAATGCATGTATCTTTTGATGAAACTAACCCCTTGAAAGAGGACAAAAATATTTCTTATGATGATAATGATGTTGTAAGTAATGATACAAACATAGAAAACCAAGATGATCAACAAATTCAAGAAAATGAAGTCAACGTTGAAAAGCAAGATGATAATCTTCCTAAGGAATGGAGAACCCATAGAGATCACCCAATTGACAACATTATAGGTGATATCAACAAAGGAGTTACAACAAGGCTAAAACTACAAGATGCTTGCTTGAATATGGCATTCGTTTCACAAATAGAACCCTCCAAGATTAGTGAAGCACTTAAAGATGATTAATGGATACTCACCATGCAAGAAGAACTAAACCAATTTGAAAGAAGCAAAGTATGGGAACTTGTTCCTAATCTTGGAAATAAACACATCATTCGTACTAAATGGGTGTTTAAAAATAAACTAGATGAAAATGGTATAGTTGTTCGAAACAAGGAAAGATTAGTTGCTCAAGGATACAATCAAGAAGAAGGGTTTGGCTTTGGTGAAACATTTGCTCCAATAGCAAGGTTAGAAGCAATTCGGTTATTACTCGCTTATGCTTGTTCGATGAATTTTGAATTATTTCAAATGGATGTCAAGAATGCTTTTCTCAATGGATACATTAATGAAGAAATCTATGTCAAACAGCCACCCGACTTTGAAGATTTTTTTAATTTCATGAAATGAACAACACTGAATGGTAAGACCAATTGCCACTTGTCTAGAATATGGCAACATGATCCATACACTTTAATAATAATAAATAATAAATTAAAATCAACAACATAACTGACAACTACATTCATAAATATAATTCACAACTTCTTCAATAAGATTCATAAATAACTACATCTTGAAAATTATAAGACCCATAGTTTTTAAATCATAAACTATGCAATTTTAAGGTATTTTAGTGTTGAACTCTGAGGCTTTTTAGGCAAATTATTGTATTTTGATATTTTGTGAATTTAATGTCAAAAATATTTTTGGATCCCCGATTAAATTATTCGTCGAGCAATAGTTTTATTTATTTACGTTACGAAGAATTTAATATCGAACATTTTTTTTTAAATGTCACTCATTGCTGAGAAACTCATCTATCAATTGAGTTACGACGATAGTAGATATTTTTTTGAAAAAGTAATTTGAGAAGTGATGTGTAATGATATTTTTCAAAAAAAAAAATATCTATAAAGTTAGATATTTATTAGTTGGTTTTAATTATAATATATTATTATTATTATTATTATTATTATTTTAATATATTTTATATATATATATATATATGAAAGAAAGGAAGAAAGAGAATCAGGAAAGAAAAGGAAAGCGTTTCCAGCGTTGGCAAGTTGGTTTCTTGTTTCTCCTTCTCTGGTTCCAAATTCCTTTGTTTTCAAAATCCATAAACACAAAAACCTCCACTTTTATCTAAGATTTAAGCTTCGTTTCGAGAAGTGACAAAAGAGAAAGTTGCTCATTGCCACACTACGGTGCTGGTGACCTGGTTTTCGACGCGACATCGCGAACTAAAATTTTATCGGAATTAATTATGGTACCGTAATCGCGTGTTAGAGCTATCGTTAAAGTAAGGGATCTTTTGAAACTTTTAGTTTGCATTTAGGATATTATTTATGATTTTCTGGAAAAGAAATTTGGTGTATTTGATGTGTGATTTTGTGAAAAATGAATTTAATTAGTTTATGTGTGAATTTGTTGAAATTAAATTTAGTTTGTTTTGAGGTGTGTTGTGTAGTGATTAATGTTGGGTATGGATTGTATGTTCATAATTAATTGATGATTTTTTTTCTGATGCGATTTATATGCAGTGATTAAATTTGATGTGTTTGAGTTACATAATGAGTTATTTTCAAATAAATGAGTTTGAACTGAAGTTGAAATTTGACGAAAAATTTAGAGTTGTTAAAGTTGTGAAAAAGTTCAAATTTTAACTAAGTTAAAGAGTTTGAGCAAAAAGATAGATTGAAATTAAAAATGATTAGAGTTTAAAATGTTACTCTTTTAATTACTCTTTGATTGAGTTTAAAAAGAAAAAAATGTTTATAGTATTTTTTTAACTCAAATATATCGGTGCTTTAATAGTCGAGTATGTGAATGTGAAATTTGGACGATATTTGTTTTATTTAGTTTTAAATAAATAATATAGATTATTTGGTTTTAAAAGTTTGGTGTGTGAGAAAGATTTAATTTTGGGAATTTTGTTGTGTTTGGATTAGTTTTATTGTGAACAAATTGTTATAAATATTCATGTTTATGAAGTTAGCTCCTTGAGTCTCAATAAGGCATCGAGACCGTTGGCACCGAATTAGCGGTGGGGAGAACTCTGATATATAATATTGTTGTGGTGATTTATAGTTGAAAATTTTGGAGATTGAATATGGTGATTCATGTTAGGTGAAATTGATTGTTCATAATTAATATTATGAACTTTTGAGATGAAATTTATGTGTGACTTGGTGGAATATGAATTTAATTCAATTTAGGTGTGGATGGAATTTTGAGATGTGGTTTATGTGTGGTGGTGGAAATTTAAATTGGTGTGAATAAATATGTTTGAGTATGCTCTGTGTTGTGTTTGAAAATCATTAGTGTTAAATGAGTATTAAAAATGGGGAATCTTTTAATAGCTGCATTTACTTAATGATTGTGGTGAAAAGAGTTAGAGTATGCTCATGCATTTCATAGTACATGGTAACCGCGATGGGGCCATGGTGATAGTGGTGACCATGATGGGCCACGAGATGATGCCATGTGATCTGTTGGTTCATCTTATCCTTGTGGGGATTTTCGGTCGTGTAGGTCTGTGATAGACTACACATTTTTAGTAAATCGTGTTGACCCGTGATATGTGGCACCTAGGTAAATAGTATTGGTCTGTAATAGGCGGTACGTTTATGATTTACGCTTTTTAGTAAATCGTGCTGACCCGTGATAGGTGACACCTCGGTAAACAACACTGGTCTGTGATAGCCGGTACGTTTACGATTTACGCTTTTTAGTAAATTGTGCTGACCCGTGATAGGTGGCACCTCGGTAAACAATATTGGTCTGTGATAGACGATATGTTTACGATTTACGCTTTTCAGTAAATCGTGCTGACCCGTGATAGGTGGCACCTAAGTAATTAGTACTGATTTGTGATAGGCGGTACAACCGAATATTGATAGGCGGTACAATTATGATTTACGCCCTTTGAGGAGGATTTTGGCATATACGCATTGCATTAGGGTGCTTGACACGCTAGTCATGTTTGTTATACTATGATGATTGTATATAAATATTCGGTTGTTGTTGTGATTTGTCGTAATTGCTTAGAGGTGTGAAGTTGGGTTGATTAAGTTTTGATGTACTTATGTGTTCATAATAGATGTTATGAATATTCGATGTGTAATTGAGGTGTGAATTTGTAAAGATTAATTTGGTGTTAATTACGAGTTCATAATTTATAATATTAATGTTTAAAGTGTTGATTGATTCAGAGCCATTTTAGAACTGAAAACCTGTATTTTCTCAGTTGCATTCGACTACGACAAGCATTTTTTTTATATATGAAAATCCTTTCGAGGAGTATGCTAAGACGAAAGTTTCTTTTGAGCATTTGAAAATATAAGAATTTTGTTATGTGATGTTTGTTAATTTTGGTTGGTGACCTTTACAATTATTGTGGAAATCTGGGTTTGCCCTCAGATGAGAACCAGGATCTTCCCATCGGTTAGTATCTTGTAGATGTAGAGGTAGTTGGACACACCTGACTGGAGCTGTATCAAGAGGATCTTGTGGGGCACGTGGTGATCACCCAGCTCATATAGTTTTGTAGTATGATCAAATTAGACGGTTGTATAGGGACTAGAGGTCGTTCTTTGGTGGATGTATTTAATGTATGTTGGAAGACTGTACCTATACTAATATTGTCAGCTTGACTTTTATTTTGATGGATCCATGTACCACTTTTTGATGTGATGTGGGGGGAGTTAAAATTCTTGGGGCAATGCTTTTGTACAGGTATGCCGAGAATACCCCAAGGGTATGAGCTATGTCTAATAGGCCTCATAGCCCCGATGTATTTTGATGTTTGAATACTTTGGATTTTTATTTCAAAAACTATTCCGCTACTTGTAAATATTTGTTGTCTTTGTCGTTATGTTACGACTTAAATATTTATTCAAAAGTATTTCTTTGTTTGTTTCTTGTTTTAAAAAACAAAATACACTCGCGCTGTTAAAAATCGGGGTGTTACATTGTGGTATCAGAGCTTTGGTTATAGATTGTAGGTCAACCTGTAGGTAGGGAGTAGTTATCTAATCATGCGTTGGGTTAAGTTATCTGAGTTGTAGGGTTATGTTAGGTATAGTTATTATGTGTTGATGTAGTCAGAAGTTAGTTTTGGAATTATTAGAAGTGGTGTTAAGAATCTCCTTGATGATGGTCTTATAGGAAAACCATGCCGCCAAAAAGGAATGACGCTTCAAGAGCCAACGTTAATAGGAATGGTCAAATGGCAGAAGCTATGAATAACATGGCTACTTCTATTGCTGCATAGACTGCTGCCAAGACTCTGCGGGATCTAGAAAAGAGGGGAAGAGAAATCCGTGCTGCTGAGTCAAGAGGATTGGAAGATTTTCGTCGTTACAATCCTCCCAAGTTTAAGGGTGATGAGAATTCAGAGAAAGCGGATCAATGGATCCAAGAAGTGGAAAAGATCTTCGAAATGATTAACTGTCAGGCGGGAGTAAAGGTTAACTATGCCACTTATATGCTATTAGGGGATGCTGAGTATTGGTGGAGGAGTACAAGCTTGTTGATGGGATCAGCTCACGAGGAGGTGAACTGGGAATCATTCAAAAGGAAGTTTTTAGACAAATACTTCCCGATGAGTACCAGGACTAAACTGGGTGATGATTTTCTAAAAGTTCATCAGGGGAACATGATTGTGGGTGAATATGCCGCGAAGTTTGAATCGTTGTCAAGGCATTTCAGGTTTTTCCGTGAAGAGATTGATGAACCATTCATGTGTCATCGTTTCCAAGACGGACTAAAGTATGAGATTCAAGACTTTGTCTTACCCTTGGGAATTCAACGTTTCAGAGTTCTTGTGGAAAAATGTAGAGAAGTTGAGGATATGAAGAATAAGATGGCTAGCCGAGGAGGGAATTTTAATTCAAGAGGGCCTAGTCGGGTGAATCATCAGAACAACAAGGGAAAACAAGTTGTTAAACCTTATAATCGACCACAAAATAACAACGGGGGGAAGAATCGCCTGGGGAACCAAAATTTTTGAAGACAATTAGGACAAGTGGTTCGATGTTTCTGATGTGGAGGGAGAGGGACATTATGCTAGTGCTTGTACCTCTAATATTCTCACCTGCTACAATTGTCAGAAGCCAGGGCACATGGCAAGGGATTGCACGGCTCCGAAGGTGGAACCAATTGTGAATGTAACTAGGACTAGTCGTCCTATTGCTAGAGGACGCGTTTATTGCGTGAGTGCTGAAGCTGGAAGTCCATCTGGAAATCTGATTCAACGTGACTGTGAGATTACAGGTAACACTCTAACTGCACTTTTTGATTCAGGGGCAACCCATTCCTTAATTGCTACGGATTGTGTGAATCGTTTGAAGTTATCTGTGTCGTCTCTACCTTTTGATTTGTTGTTTCTACGCCTGCTAAGACTTTGACAGTAAATTTTGCATGTTTACATTGTTAAGTAACTATCCAGAATAAGAATTTCTTGATGATTTGTTTACCTCTACAATCACTCGAGGTCATTCTCGGTATGGATTGGATGTCGTATCATTATGTGATCTTGGATTGTGCTTGCAAACTGGCTCTTTTCCCCGAACCAGGAGTTGTTAAGTATCTAGCTGCTAACAAACTCGGAGTGTCACTAAGAGAAGGAACTCATGAGTTCTTGTCTTTGTCTAATGTGGATACAAAGATAAATGTGAACGTAGAGGATGTGATGTGTGTCAATCAGTACCGGGACATATTTCCAGCAGAAATTCCAGGATTGCTACCAGTAAGAGAAGTGGAGTTCTTCATTGATTTGCACCCAAGAACCGGACCAATTTCAATTGCGCCGTATCGAATGTCACACTTAAAGGCCAAATTGAAGATTTGTCGGAGAAGAAATTTATTAGGCCAAGTGTATCACCATGGGGAGCTTCGGTGTTGCTAGTTAAGAAAAAGGACGGTGAAAGTATGATTGTAGGACCTGAGATGGTGAAACAGACTATAGATAAGGTCAAGAAGATAAAAGAGAAAATGAAGATTTCACAGGATCGTCAGAGGAGTTATGCGGACAAGCGACGGAGACCTTTGGAATTCGAGCAAGGGGATCATGTTTTTCTGAGAGTCACACTTACTACTGGAGTTGGCAGAGCTATGAAATCGAAGAAATTGACTCCGAAATTCATTGGTCCATATCAAATTTCTGCACGAATTGGACCTGTTGCTTATCGGATTGCATTGCCTCCGATACTGTCTGAAATTCACGATGTATTTCATGTGTCGCAGTTAAGTAAATACCTTACAGATCCGTCACATGTGATCGAACCGGACACAATTCAACTGAAGGATAACTTGTCATTCAAAGTGTTACCTGTAAGAATTGATGATAGGAAGATTAAGCGATTAAGGAACAAAGATGTTTCCTTAGTCAAGGTATTTTGGAACCCAACTACTGGAGATGCGACTTGGGAATTGGAGAGCAAGATGAGGGAACAACACCTTGAGTTGTTTATCGATGCGTAGTTTCGAGGACGAAACTAATTTTCGGGGGGGTAGTAATGTAAGACCCATAGTTTTTAAATCATAAATTATGCAATTTTAGGGTATTTTAGTGTTGAACTCTAACGCATTTTAGCCAAATTATTGTATTTAGATATTTTATGAATTTAATGTCAAATATATTGTTGGATCCCTGATTAAATTATTCGTCGAGCAATAGTTTTATTTATTTACGTTACGAAGAATTTAATATCGGAAATTTTTTTTTAAATGTCACTCATTGCTGGGAAACTCATCTATCAATTGAGTTGCGGCAATAATAGATATTTTTTTGAAAAAGTAATTTGAAAAGTGATGTGTAATGATTTTTTCAAAAAAAAACATCTATAAAGTTAGATATTTATTAGTTGGTTTTAATTATAATATATTATTATTATTATTTTAATATTATATATATATATATATATATATATACGAAAGAAAGGAAGAAAGGGAATTAGGAAAGAAAAGCAAAGCGTTTCCAGTGTTGCCAAGTTGGTTTCTTGTTTCTCTTTCTCTGTTTCCAAATTCCTTTGTTTTCAAAACCCATAAACACAAAAATGTCCACTTTTCTCTTAGATCTATGCTTCGTTTCGAGAAGTGACAGAAGAGAAACTTGCTCATTGCCACACTGCGGTGCTAGTGAGCTAGTTTTCGATACGACATCACGAACTTTAATTTTACCAGAATTAATTATCGTACCGTAATCACGTGCTAGAGCTATCGTTAATTACTTTTAGTTTGCATTTAAGACATTATTTGTGATTTTGTGGAAAAGAAATTTGGTGTATTTGATGTGTGATTTTGTGAAAAATGAATTTAATTAGTTTATGTGTGAATTTGTTGAAATTAAATTTAGTTTGTTTTGAGGTGTGTTGTGTAGTGAGTAATGTTGGGTATGGATTGTATGTTCATAATTAATATTATGATTTTTTTCTGATGCGATTTATGTGCAGTGATTAAATTGGATGTGTTTGAGTTACATAATGAGTTATTTTCAAATAAATGAGTTTGAACTAAAGTTTAAATTTTACGAAAAATTTAGAGTTGTTAAAGTTGTGAAAAAGATCAAATTTTAACTAAGTTAAAGAGTTTGAGCAAAAAGATAGATTGAAATTAAAAATGATTAGAGTTTAAAATGTTACTCTTTTAATTACTCTGATTGAGTTTAAAAAGAAAAAAAGTTTATAGTATTTTATTAACTCAAATATTTCGGTGCTTTAATAGTCGAGTATGTGAATGTGAAATTTGGACAATATTTGTTTTATTTAGTTTTAAGTAAATAATATAGATTATTTGGTTTTAAAAGTTTGGTGTGTGAGAAAGATTTAATTTTGGGAATTTTGTTGTGTTTGGATTAGTTTTATTGTGAACAAATTGTTATAAATATTGATGTTTATGTAGTAATGGGGAGAACTCGGATATATAATATTGTTGTGGTGATTTATGGTTGAAAATTTTGGAGATTGAATATGGTGATTAATGTTTGGAAATTTTGGTGATTCATGTTAGGTGAAATTGATGTGTTGATAATTAATATTATAAACTTTTGAGATGAAAGTTATGTGTGACTTGGTGGAAAATGAATTTAATTCAATTTAAGTGTGGATGGATTTTGGAGATGTGATTTATGTGTGGTTGTGGAAATTTAAATTGGTGTGAATAAATATGTTTGAGTATGCTCTGTGTTGTGTTTGAAAAATCATTAGTGTTAAATGAGTATTAAAAATGGGGAATCTTTTAATAGCTGCATTTACTTAATGATTGTGGTGAAAAGAGTCAAAGTATACTCATGCATTTCATAGTACATGGTAACTGCGATGGGGCCATGGTGATAGTGGTGACCGTGATGGGCCACGAGATGATGCCATGTGATTGTTGGTTCATTTTATCCTTGCGGGAATTTTCGCGTCGTGTAGGTCTGTGATAGACTACACATTTTAGTAAATCGTGTTGACCCATGATAGGTGGCACCTCGGTAAACAATATTGGTCTGTGATAGGCGGTACATTTACGATTTACGCTTTTTAGTAAATCGTGCTGATCCGTGATAGGTGGCACCTCGGTAAACACTATTGGTCTGTGATAGGCGGTACGTTTACGATTTACGCTTTTTAGTAAATTATGCTGACCCGTGATAGGTGGCACCTCGGTAAACAGTACTTGTCTGTGATAGAATGTACGTTTGCGATTTACGCTTTTTAGTAAATTATGCTGACCCGTGATAGGTGGCACCACGGTAATTAGTACTGGTCTGTGATAGGTGGTACAATTATGATTTACGCCCTTCGAGGAGGGTTTTGGTTTGGAATTCCGGAATCATGTATTTTGGCATATACGCATTGCATTAGGGTGCTTGACACGCGAGTCATGTTTGTTATACTATGATGATTGTATATACATATTCGGTTGTTGTTGTGATTTGTCATAATTGCTTAGATGTGTGAAGTTGGGTTGATTAAGTTTTGATGTACTTATGTGTTCATAATAGATGTTATGAATATTTGATGTGTATTTGAGGTGTGAATTTGTAGAGATTAATTTGGTGTTAATTATGAGTTCATAATTGATAATATTAATGTTTAAACTGTTGATTGATTCAGAGCCATTTTAGAATTGAAAACTTGCATTTTCTCAGTTGCATTCGGCAATGACAATGCAGTTTGTTAAAACTTCATTTTTCAACATTGTTTATGCATCTTTTTTGGATATATGAAAACCTTTTCGAGGAGTATGCTAAGACGAAAGGTTCTTTTGAGCATTTGAAAATATAAGAATTTTGTTATGTGATGTTTGTTAATTTCGGTTGGTGACCTTTACAATTATTGTGGATATCTGGGCTTTGCCCACAGATGAGAACCAAGATCTTCCCATCGATTAGTATCTTGTAGATTGAGAGGTAGTTGGACACACCTGACTGGAGCTGTGTCAGGAGGATCTTGCGGGGCGCGTGGAGATCACCCAGTTCATATAGTTTTGTAGTATGATCAGATTAGACGGTTGTATATGGACTAGAGGTCGTTCTTTTGTGGATGTATTTAATGTATGTTGGAAGACTGTACCTATACTAATATTGTCAGCTTGACTTTTATTTTGATGGATCCATGTACCACTTTTTGATGTGATGTGGGGGGAGTTAAAATTCTCGGGGCAGTGCTTTTTTACAGGTCTGCCGAGAATACCCCAAGGGTATGAGCTATGTTTGATAAGCCTCATAGCCCCGATGTATTTTGATGTTTGAATACTTTGGATTTTTATTTCAAAAACTATTCCGTTGCTTGTAAATATTTGTTGACTTTGTCGTTATGTTACGACTTAAATATTTATCCAAAAGTATTTCTTTGTTTGTGTCTTGTTTAAAAAAAAAAAATACACTCGCGCTATTAAAAAACGGGTTGTTACAAAAATAAACTACGATTGTCAATTTACTTCGTAATAAAATTAAACATCAAATTTTAATTCCACAAGTTTGGAACAGAGGTAAATAATAATGAATAATAAATTAGAATCACCAACGTAACAAAAAGTTACATTCATAAATATAGTTTACAACTTGCTCAATAAAATTCATAAATAATTACATCTTAAAAATAAACGATGATTGTTTGATTACTTTGTAGTAAAATTAAACATCAAATTTTAATTTCACAATTCTGATGCTAAATTCATATCTCACGTTCCTCCAGCTACTAAATAGAAATAAATAGGGTGAGATAAAAATATCTCAATGAACTATGAAAAAAAGAACCCTGATAAGATTTAGAGGAAGATGAACAATGATAAGAGTTAGAGGAAGATGAACAATGATTAGATTTAGAGGAAAATGAACATGGATTAGAGTTTGAGTAAGAAAGAATAGAGAAGGAGAATCAAATGAAGAAAGCAAAATCAGAAAAGAAGCAACACATCAACAAAAAATATAAGTGTTTTGTTAAAGGTAGAAATACTTTGAATTTAATAACGATATCCACCAGAAGAAAGAATGAAGAAACTACTAGAGGTCAAAATACTTAGAATTTAATAACGATAGCCATTAGAGGCAAAAAAAGTGAAGAAACTACCAGAGGGAGAAATATTGGTGTAAGACCCCAAATTTTATAATAAATTATTTTATTATTAAAATAAAATTTTAAATAATTCATTTGGTGTTAAAATTATTTTAGAATATATGTTGTTAAATTTTGTAACTAATTTTCTTTATATGGTTGCTTTCTATGATTTGTTAGTTTGATACATATTATATTAAGATGAATGATATAAATAATAAATATTTTATTTCATATATTTTTCTAAAAATAGTACTATTTTAGTGTAATATTTTAAAGAATAAGATTTTATGTGATTTTACATGTATATACATGTACCTAATTAATGTCGTATTTTTTCGTGCGTTTGAATACGTAGTTATATTTCAATTATTTATAACTAATTTTTTTTATAAATAACCATTTGAGATAGTAGT